>WEKX01020886.1:48257-171919 GCA_013390025.1 Pitta sordida | reverse complement strand
CAGGGACGGTGACTCCCATTACCTCCCTGGGCAGCCCGTTCCAAAATCCAATCATCCTTTCTGTGGGGAAATTCCTTCTACCTAAAGCTCCCCCGCTGCAGCTCGACACTGCGACTGCTCCAACACCAAAGGTGCCAGAACAGAAAGGTCTTGCTGCTCTTTCCCTCCCGTGGACAGCCTGTCACTGGATCTAGGTGCTTTCTCACCCAGGGACAGGCACTGTCAGTCCCTATCCGTGATCCACCATCAAAATCTGGGCACCACCTCCAAGAACTGGTAGTATGTCCAAGGGCTGATCCAACTCAAAACCTGTCAGGGCAGGTTTCTCTCCTTTACCTGCTCTGGACAGTCTATCAGCTGAACCACCAACACCAGGACCACGAGCATTCCCTCCCAAGGTTCTGTCGTTATCTGTCAGCAGCCCAACCCCAAAGTGTGGTGCCAATCCTCCGCATCGGATACATCTGGGGATCTCTCACAGAAAAATGGTGTGAGCACGGAAAGCGGTTTCTTGCCTTTTCATCCCTTGAACACCCAATCACCTGCACAAACAACACTGGGCATAGCTGCTTTCCTTCACAACTTAAGGCACTGCCCCACAGAGCACGGCGTGTCAGGACAGCTCCAGCACAGACAGACCTGTGGAGCAGAACCTCACATTTAAAGCCTCCTCTTGCTGCAACACATCACAGTGATGAAGTAAAGCTTGTGTTCAAGCACTGCACTGGAACCCCATTTAGCAATGTATGAGTCCTCTTCATCTCAACTGTAAGATCTCCAGGCTTCCATTTGTGTTAATGCCCATCTTTCCATCATGACAAACCAAGAGCAGGGTTTGCATGAGCAGGAGCATCACACTATTGTGGTTGGAGAGTAACTCACAAAGCTCTAGTAATTTTGTAATGTTTTTCTGTCAGTAGGGCCCTGCAGCGTCCTCAGGGCCTCACTGCGTCTCTCCAGGGTAAATACACAGAACGGTTGTCCACAGGTCAAAGGTTTGAGGCTACAAACTGCTTACTCAGTGTTCAAAACTGGGGCATTGCCTGTTGATTTGAAATTATGCCCACACAGAGTTCTCAACAAACTGAGGCCACTTTGGGGAACAGAACCTTAGGAGGTTAAGCCTGTGAAGCCAAAACAGTAAAAAAGATCTACCATAACTGTGAGCAAATAAACTGATACTTACCAAAAGAGGCTTTTCTACAGTTTATTAACTATTAACTTTTAATAAACTATTAATAAACTTTATTAATAAACTTTTAATAAACTATTAACTAGTTTATTAACTATTTCTACAGTTTATTAACTATTAAGGTGTAGCCCCCCCAGCCTGACATACAAACTTGTGTTTGGTATTACATTCCTGACAGATTTGGCAAACATCAGGGTTATTTATGCTGCACGGGGCACAACGAATTCCAAATGGTAATTAGAAGGAATTCAACTCTGCAACTGTCTTGAGACCTGAAGTCATAACCAAATAAAACTCGAATCAGAATGACAAAGGAGCACAGAAGGCTCCTTCTGCCTTGCATTCCCGTGGACTCCCATGTCCTAAGGATGTGCTCTGAGCTCCCTCACCCCGACCGGACCAAGTCATAAAGTGGAAAGGAAACTGGTAAATGTTTTCATTATCAGTGCAAGGCAGAGATAACACTATACACAAAAAGCACCCAGCTTTTGTTTCACTAGAACACCATGTGAATTCCAGTTATAAAGTGAGGGAGCATTGGGTTCCTAAAAACCCAAAACACTCCTCTGCAGGAACACTGAGCTGGAAACACCAGCCAGAGACCACAGTGAGATGCTGTATTGTCCCAAAACTCCCTGTAACAGAGGAGTAGCGAAAAGTACTTTGAACAGTGGAGTGAGTAACAGAAATTGCAGTAGCAGAACTTTCAAAGTATTTTCTGGTGGCATAGTGCACATCTTCAGAAAGTACTCCCTCCTCTAGACATTCACACCAGCACACAGACATTCAGCCCTGAGAATCTTATGGACAAGTGACTTTGTCAGAGCAGCCACTGTGGGTTGCAATGACAGAGCACAGAGCACAAAGTCTGACATGAGACTTCAATGCCTAATCTTCTCTCCCAAAAATCACACCTCTTTTCAGAAAGGGCTTTCAGGAAAGCATGAAAAAAAGAGAAAAATTTCACTTCCAGGTCATCTGAGCCAGCCTGGGCCCCTTCTGCTGTCACAGACATAGAGAAAGGAAGATTTTTCTGCATTGCAAAGTGTGAGAAAATCTGGATAAACATCAGAACCTCTCTGGTCCTCAATAAAGCCCAACATGCTGGAATTAAACTTTTACTGCTATAAGACAGCTTTGTCTAGGCACACACGTGGCCATCACCAGAGTGCAAAGGCTTAGGCACCACAGGAGCCTTTGGGCTACAGGTCAGGCATGAGACACAGACCCTGGACTACCAGTAAAATCAGTAGAGTTGATTGCCCCACTCTTCAGCTTTGTGCAAACATTAAAAAGCGAATCATTCAGGTGAAAGTGCAGAACTACATATATTTGATCAAAATAGGAAACAGGTAGGTAGATGGAGCTGGTCATCTCTGGGTTGTCTTCATCAGTGCTTTATTCAAGCTGGCTGTTCCAGGGATCACAGGAATGTCATGACTGTTCTGTTCTTGCCGATCTGCCAGGGCTCCAAGGGGTAAAAGCGGATGACAATCCTTTTGGGTATAAGAGCAAAAATGCAGTGAGCAGGAAAGATTATTCTACAATTAAATATTTTCTCTGTCTGTTTGCAACACAATAGAAAATCTGCACTAAGGTCTCACTGTGTTACGCTTCACACGTTAATTTAAGAGAAGCAAACATAAGCTTTGTATGAGTTGCCAGTCTTCACCCACATAAACAAAAGCAAACTGTACTGCAACACTCTTTATAGGAGACAATTTTCCATTTCAGAAGGATCCAAGCAATGCATAATCTTGTCAGGAATTTACCTTGACAGCCTCCAAGAGGCAGGGAAATGCTGTTATCGCTCTCCTTTAAGGAGATGGGTAAGAGTGGCACAGAGTNGATCCAAGCAATGCATAATCTTGTCAGGGATTTACCTGGCACAGAGGGGCATAGCTGACCTTCAGGAATAGCCTTGTTCCCACGTTTGGCATGGTGATCCCACTTTGAGTACTACCAATTCCCATGGGGTTTTGCACCAGTTTCACCAACAGAACTATTGACCTTCAGAGAACAGTAAAGCCCAAGCTGATCAGCAAGTGCAAACCAGTCCATGGCTTTTATCTCATCCCAAAATGCATGTCTGGGATCTGGGGTCCGGCATCCAAAAGCCCTTTACGTTTTCATTCTAGTCTTGGATCTCTATTAAACCTTAACCTCATGGAGGACACGGTAACTGCCACCACCCCTCACTACTCTTATCTCCCGGTGTACTTTGGCTCGTCGTGTTCCACATATCCGCGGGCCACACAGACCCATGGGGTCGATGGCAGGCCCCTGAGGTGGGCACTGTGCCGAGCCCCCCCGGCCGGGCCGCACTCACCGCTCGGGGCCGAGGCCCAGCTGCGCCGTCAGGACGTCGAAGAAGCGGGCGCTGTGCCGCTGGTTCTGCTCCGCCGTGCCCACCACGCCGATGGAGGAGACGACCAGCTGTGCGCAGGGCTCGGCCGAGCCCGACAGCACCATGGGCAGCCCGCTGCGCACCGTCACGTTCACCCGCTGCCGGGACAGACACCGTCAGGCCCCGCCGGGGCGGGTTCAGCTCCCGGCCCGCCCGCACCGTGACCCGCTCTGCCGCCGGGCCCGCCTCGGGGGGTCTCTGCTTCAGCAGCACCAGCTGCGTGCAGCGCCTTTGGGGTTTAACCATGTGTCGTGCTGGGATATCCATTAGAGGTTTTGAGGCCAAAACCACCGCAGCTCGCTGACGGAGCTGAAATCAGTAAAATGACTTTTGGTTCGTACTGCCAGTGGGAAGATATTTCAGGTCACGGCAACGGGCACCTCTGCGCCTGTTTGTGCGGGGAAGGTTGAGAATGGAAGCGCAGTGATTTCTCAGAACAACCAGAGCTACAAGAAATTAAAAAGCAGCAGAGAGGTTTACTGCTTTATCCAATATGTAGTAATTGCCAGGACCCTGAGCAATCAGGACTTTGAGCTCCCGAGTTGATAAAAGTGACTCTGGGAGGCTGGCTTACAAGGACAATCTAATCTACAGGTCAGTGTCTAATTAGTGTCTAAAGCAGAAATCCGAGGTTTCCCAGAAGCTGAGCCACTGTCCAGTGAGGTTCCACATGCTTATTTGCAGCCAAGGGTTATGAACAAGCTAGATTGAAAAGTTGTCTTGTTCAAGGCACAGAACTGTTGTGAAAATGGGCCCTGTGTAATATGACATCTTGGTTTTCTATATTTCTAGACAACACTAATGAAAACTGATGGAATTTCTCGGGTTTTTTTGCTGAGGGAATTGCTTGGCCTGCACTGCTGATAATGAAGACAATACTGGCACAAGGAGCCATGTGTATAAACCAGCCAGAAATAAGGCTGGGAAAAGATTTCTAGGAGAGATTGTGAAGTGATAGAAGGGGTACTGCAGGCTGTCGAGGTGGCTGCTTGCAGCAATAAACAATAATACTGATGTTCCCTACACTCGTTTTTTCTTAGTCTTTACAGGAAGAGCTCTTGGGCAAGGATTCAGGGTAAGGTTCAAAGGCAAAAACTGCTTATGAATGTAACCATACAGATATATATTCCATCAGTTTCTGCATTCTTGAAAATATCTTGAAGAAACTAGAAATGGTTGGATTCCGTTTTACCTCATAAATTGTGCTACAATACAAAAGGGTTTTGTATTTGAGCTGCAGCTAACCAGAAACAAACAGCCAAGAAAAAGAGCTCAAAAGCTCCAAAACAGCTCTCAGCCCTTTTATTGCGATGCATATATTGCTCAATGCCACAAATTTTCTCTTATTACTTCAGCTGCTCAGGGTGAATTACTTGGTGACCTTCCATCTAAAACAACCTCGGAAGAGCATGTCTGCATTTATTCCCACTCTGCATTTTCTAGGAGAAATGTGGACTGTTATTACAGTATTACCACAGAAAAAAACCACAGTTTGTTTGCTGTTACATTCTCTCTTAAGAATCACTGTGAATTAATTCTTTCAGGGTACTCCCTATGTAATATCAACATGGTATTTGAGGTCGGCAATTTTTCCAAGGGTGTGGCCATCATCAACTTTTTGAAGTGACTTGGTCTTTACTGCAGAAATCTCCAAGAACAGCCCCTGCTACATGAGTACTGGCAGTCTGAGCACAAGGGAACCCAGCTTTTCAGGAATCAAAAGCAGTGGTTAAACTGGAGAATTATAAAGATTCACAGTTGCAGATGAATACAAAGAAATTTCTCACAGAAAGCTAAAGGTAAATAGAACTGTGGAATGTACATGGGCAGCCAAGCAATATGCCTCAGGAATAAGAAATTTAAAAAATTTTTTTTTAATTTTCACTTTCGTGAAGTAGTTTTGTGCTGTATTTGTCTGTGCAGACATGTGCTGGGAAGATGAGGATCAGGCACACTTTGCAGTGTAAATGTTAAAAACTCCTGAAAACAATGATCCTCATCCTATTCAGTTCTCTAATTCTCAGATTACAGACTGGCTCAAATTCTGTCAGGAAATACTGTTCTTGTCTCCACAATCTCTGACAACACTGACACTGAAATAAAATCCAGCTGCACATTAAATGACCTGTAGGGCCTCAGGCTTCTGTAGAAATCTAATGTTTCAGTTCTTAAACCTTCCCTGGCTTCCACCCCCAAAGATACAAGAAAGGGAAATCCTCTGCGATTTCTGTGTTAGAATTACATTGCTCTTTCCAGTTATATGTAGAACTGGAAGTCAGAGAAGAAGTTAAAAAAGAGAAAAAAGAAGGCAGGATAAATTGTAAAATAGGTTAATTCATTTCAACATCTTCATCAACACAGGTGCCAGTTGCTCTTTCAGCTGTGGATCGATTTGGATGTTGCTCAGTTCTTTGATATTGAGGATCATCTCATGGGCTTGGAAGAAAAGCTCCTTCCCCACAGCATCCTCCACCCGCCTGCGCCACTCCATCAGCCTGGGTCTGTCTTCAAAGATGTCACAACCAACTCCAACAGGCTGCAGGAAGGGGAGAGAACAACAGTGAGGCTTTAGGCAGTCACTTCTTCACTGGGACAGCAGGCACCAAAAGTGTACCTGAAGGTACAGGTAGGGAAAAAATGAACAGTTCACAGAGGAGCAGTGGGAAGGAGGCAAATCTCCTCTGGCTGGGTGTACCTATCTGTGCCACCCTGAAACACAATGTTGAGAAGCACAAGTGCTATTTTTCAGTCCCTGGGATACAGAACTGGAAGACAGAATCATGGCTGATCTGCAGGATCCAGGTCTTGGTCTTGCAGAGAACAACCAATTTGTAACAGACTTAGCATCTGATTGCCTCTGTCTTGTATCTTCAGACATGGCAGGGCAAGTATCATCTGAACAAGAATATTTGGAAATGAAAAATATTCCTATACAGTTTTCATCACACCTATCTGCTACTGCTTCTCACTTCTAAATACTACCTCCTTCTCTGGAGATTAAAAATAAAGTCATGATAAAGAATTAACAAAATGTATAGTTAGAGAAGAGAAACAAAAGAGATCTGTTGCAGTCAGCTTTTTGTTTTGCATTTCACTGGTGTTCTGAACTCTCTCCCATATTCTCCCCATTGTTTAGGCCAGTTCTGTTGAGATATGCCCTACTCCTCTTTCTTCTGAAGTGTTACCACATGCTGCATCCTCCCTGCCCAGCAGCATCTGTTTTCCCTTGTGCTGACGCTTCTTACCACACTCCACCACTCACTTGCATCAGCTCCACAATGGCCACAAGATCCGCCAGGGAGATCTCGCTCCCGATGATAAAAGCCTTGTCCTGCAGAAACCTCTCCTCAAATTGCTTCAGGGAAGTGGACAGACCCTCCATAACCTCCTGGAGCTTCTCGGAGGGCAGTGGCTGCCCTGTGAAGAGGGGAATCAGCACCTGAGGAGAGAAGGGACTGAAAAGTACAGCTGGCTATCTTCTCACGGGTCCGATGGTAGTACATAATCTCAATTGCACCTCATGAACTACTCATGATTCTCAGTGATTCTGCAGCAAAGCATAGGAGAGGATGATGGTAGAGCTTCACGGTCTGCTGCAGCTCCAAGTAGCTTGTGGACAGAGAGCACACAAACAGGACAAGGCACCTGACCTGAACTCCAGCTAATACTAGCAGCAATGTCCAGAATGAAATCAAGGATTCATCTTATGTTGTCCCTGGCAGTTGTGCCCTCCCACTCCACCATGTGGAGAAAAATAGGCAACAGCTCCAGGGAAGACAAATCTCTGCCACAGTGACCCCTGCTACATCCTCTGTTTCACCAGCCAGCCAAGGCAGGTCAGCAGCATCCTGCCCACCAGCCACCCCTGACACTGAACTGGGTGCTGGAGCCAGCTGCCTATCCTATCCTATCCTATCCTATCCTATCCTATCCTATCCTATCCTATCCTATCCTATCCTATCCTATCCTATCCTATCCTATCCTATCCCACAGGGTGATGGAGAAGAGGAAATGGTGCTGACAGTGGCAGGAACATGGGAGAGACTAGAACACTGGAGGCACTGGCCAGAGGGGCAGAAATGGCTTCCTCTGTGTGACAGCAGCCAGCGAGGCTGGGAGCGGGTCAACATTTTTACACCAGCCTTTCTGTGGCCTCCCAAATACAACTCTTTAAACCACCAGAAATTTTTCCAGAACAGTCATGTAACTGCAGTCCTTGTGTCTCCACAGAGCTGCTGGCACAGAGGATAGTTGCTTTTCTGAGATATTTTTAACTGCTCATAGATGTGTACACACCACCAGAGCCCACAGGGTTTCACTACTATGCTGCCTCCACCTTCCACAGCTAAAGAAGTATAGCTTATTTAGAGAATCAAAAATAAAGATACAAATTTTAATCAGTGTGATTGGACTGAATTTCTGCTTACTGCTAGTACATTCAACAATTCAAACCGGGATTGCTTAATCCAAGACAGTATTTTTGCCAAATACATGTGGAATCTATTTCATCAGAAAATTTGGAACTAGTTCTCTTCCTAAGTGATTCCAATTATGCACGATGTGATCTATGGGTAAAATTACTTGAAACAGCATCTACTTCCTTTTCTTTATCTCGGGGCAGTCCATCTTCACCCAAAATCTAGCTAATATGGATCTGTTACATGGTGGCTTTATATGTGAGGACCCTTTCTGCATCTGGGTTATCTAATCATCAGCAACAATTAGTTGGACTTCATTCCCTTGGAGCACTGCAGTAACAGCCTGCAGAGGCTGGAAGAAACTGCTTCTTGGATGATTCTGACTCATATTTGAATTGTTTCTCTGCACTCTATAGCCAAAAAATCAAATGCCAGTAAATCAAGAAGCTAAATGAGTCCTGATATGCTTTGCTAGGCTCAAACAAAGTCAGACTTTAAAACAGAGGAGTGAAGTTCTTACCTGTTTACTAACAATCCTGATTCAATCTGAAATTCCATACCACAGCTGTACTTACAGGGCTGTATTAGCACCTGGGTGTCCCTAAGGATAGTTGCATTAACTCTCTGCTGAGCTGGCTGGAAATAACGTCCAGCAAAATCATCTCATACTAACTGACTTTTTGCATCAGGGTAATTCTGTCCATTTTGCCTAAATTTAAACTAACCTGACTACAGTAAATAAATAAATAAAAAAAGCCTTTCTGCGTGTCTCTTCTCTCTGTCCGTGAGCCCATTTCAGAGAAAGTGTGCTGGAAGCAGAAGGCTCCTTCTGGATTTCCACCCTGATGAGGCTTCAGGGACTTGTACAAAGAATGTGAGTCTCTGCTTCCAGAACAAAGTACATGCTCATGGAAGCCAAACTTCTGCCTATGTGCACACTCTGCACGGCTGTGCACTGAGGGGGAGGCCCTTGGAGGCAATACCCTGTTCTGTATTTGTTCACAAATCCAGGCAATAGAATTCTGTTGGGTTTGAGACCTTCTCTACCAGATGCACTTCAAGGAAAGACCCCAAATGCCCAAAACTGCTTTTGCCAAATCCTGACATTGATCAATTCAGAACAGCTGCCTCTCTGACAGCTCCTCTCAGCTAGGAATTACTCAGGTTTGTTGTTTTAGCATGACAAATTCTCTTCAAACCGGAGTTGTTCAAATAGTCAGTATTTTCACAGGAAAACATCACTTTACTCACACTTGAATATTCAGTCTCCTTACCTTGATCCACATGGTCTTAGGAGCATTAGCCCGGATGTTGGCATGATGCCAGGAGAGGTATTCATCTACCTGTGCCCGTTTTTGTATGTCTGATGGGTACCAGTGGTCGGGAGTGTTGTACTTTCGAGTCAGATACAGCAGAATGGCCGTGCTGGAGACAAGAAAGGGGTCAGACTGTTACGATGCAGAATGCTCTCACCTGAGCTCCCTCTCCTGCTCCTTCTGAAATTGTTGTTTCCACTCAAGAGCATTTAAGCCAGGATTTCCAGTGGAGTCTAGGGACCACAGAAAGGCATCCAATTCATGTTAACGTCAGAGATGGTCCTTAATCAGCTTAGTTCCCATGAAAACTTTAACCTGCTGGGAAATCACAGCACTCTTCTATGGCACTGCTGGAGAGTACTGGGGTAAACAAACAATAACCCTCCATGATCATGTACTGAGATGGTAACTCCACTTGCTCCTTAACTCTTCTTGCCCAGCTCTCCAAGACCTGCATGTGTTTATGTGCTTGTGTGCTCAACTAAACTCCCTAGTAGGTTATGCTGCCTTTTCATCAGGCCTGTGTCCAGCTTGCAGCTTCCACTAAAGTCTGTGGAAGTCCCAGCAAGGAAACCCTACAGAAATTTATTCTTCCACTAACTGGCAGGAGGAGTTAGATGGAAAAATATCTTAGTCACCTGCAACAATACTTAGGCTGCTACTACAAAAAATATGCCATAGAAAATGTGCTGACAAACCAGAAGAAAATGCAGACCCCCTACTTTGCTGAAACGTACTACTATGGTTCAATTATTTCAGTATTATGACACTATTAATCTGTCATGTTAATTTTTAATGTAAAGCCTACATTTCATCTCTGTAGGTGTTCACTCAGCCTTTATGACTAATTCAGACAAACAGAATTCTTTTCTAGAGTAAAAGGATTTTTTTTTCCTAGGGTGAAAGGAATTTTTATAAGCTTTAAACATTTCCCAGAAATGTTTATAATCCCATTTTGAGGTAAGTGCATTCAGGGTGAGATCAAGAAGTTAAGTCAGCTGAGTTGTTTACATTCTGAAAGATAATTCAAACAGAAAATGGAAAGAGATCAAATGAGGTTATACTATTAAAAATAACAGACATGTTCATATATTCTGTGATCCTTAATCATTCCATAGGAATGGCGTCTTCTAAATGCAGCACAGATTACTGGTACCCAAGGAAGTCTAGAGACTGAGTTCTCACCATTCTGCAAGGGTGAAGTCTCCATCCTTCAGTGCTGGCACTTTCTTCAGGAGGCTGACTTTGCCAGCACCTTCACTATTTGATGGCCCTAAAAACATGAACATACAAGTGTGAGTTTAGAAATGTATCTGCCAGTGAAGGATAAATGAAATACATTCAGCCAAGGAGACAATCAGTGAACTGTGTTAGGTTTTTTGATATGGTCATATTTCACAATCAAAAGGAAATGAAATGGAAGAGTCTGCAGAGGACAGTCGGGTCAGGCTGGGCACACGACATGGAACAGGATACTTGTAAAACTTTCTGACAAAATTCACTCCCTGAGAAGCACTTAGATACCACAATGAAGGTGCTGGAATTGAAAACACTGTTGCAGATAACCTGGAATAGCTGACCTGGCTTGGGAACGGTGTGTCCTATGGCTTTAGAGATGGAAGGGGAAAAGGGAAGTTAGGATGAGGGAAAATGAGCACCTACAAGATACTTAATATTTGCCAAGGAAGCAGGGTCTGGAAAAGTTGAGTTTGCACACAGAGCATTCTAATGAGGGCAGGTGGTTGCTACTCCTGCTTCTGTTCCCACAGGCACCACCAGAAGAAGGTAATTGCCCTGCAGTCTGTAAATGTGGCTGACTCTGATGGTCATGATGGAAAGCATCTGAAAAGCCTTGTGTCCACTGAAATCACTGCAGTGACTGATCAACAAAAGAGAACCCAGCTGGTTTATAGACACACTGAGCAAAATTCTTCTCCTGTTTGTCTCTGAAGAGCAGAAGTCAAGCTTACAAAGAAAGCAAACACTATCAACAGAGCCGATCCCTCAGCAAACACGCAGTTTAGGATGTTTCCAGAGTTTGTGTTGGGATGTGAAAAACATGAATGTCAGCAGCATGACAGTAGGCTCACAAAATAATTCCCTCTGCCAGAGGGAACATTTGCTAAGGGCAGAGAAGCTTTGTATTACTCCTGCCTCTGTTACTCCTAGCACTGCATGTCAGCCTACCTGTGACCGGAAAACGCAGGAGCAAGACACCATTCCATAAGAATTTAAACTCCACAGTCCATTGGAGGCACTAACAGCTGGCTATCTGATCAGGCTTTCAGTTTCCCACTGTTGGCACCGGACTTGCCAGTCAGCAGTTAAATGCCAGGGAATTGTACAACAGTTCAGGAACATCTGAGTAGAAAAGCTCTGAGCAGTTTGTGTACTTTGCTTGTTTCAAGTGCTTCTTAGGAGAAAACAACAACAACAACAAAAAACCCAAACAAACAAACAAAACACCAAAAAAGGGCTATTAACTAACAATTATCTCCATTCCCAAGAACTATTTGCCCCCATTCAGGAGGCAGTGACAGTGTCTGCTTTAGCGGACAAAAGTGAGGCAGGAAATAAAAGTCTCCAGGAAATAAAACCAGCCTCTGGGCTACCAAGTTTATTTGCAGCAGTTTGGGAAGGGCTGGGAGAAAGGCAGGTTGCTGCATGACAATTACAGACTGTTTTCTCTATAGAGATTTCACATAACAAGGCAAATTAAGCAAAGCAAACATTACCACCCCATTCTCCTCTCTAGCTGACTAGCTTCTACCTTGTCTCTTCTTTGAGAAGTGCTTTTTAAAATTTCAGTGTGAGCAGCTTCATCAGATACTAAGGTTCCCATCCATCTGCTGTCCCAAGGGATTCAAACCCATGTGTTCCATCTCACTGGGAAAGTCTCTGGCTACCTGCTGTGATGGTGGCCTCCAGCTTAGCTGGGCAAGATGTTCCATGTGCAGAACCAGGCAGAACAGTCAGGAGAGGTAGGAAGACAGGGCTTCTCAAGAATAAGAGCCAGACAGAAAGTGCAGCTTAAGCCTAATAATTGAGAAAGTCGAGTAGAAAAATAAAAATGCCCCAAAATCAAGCCAGCAGGCCAAGTACCAGGTGCCTCACACACGATTGCTATCACAGAAACAGTGAGGCAAAATCTACTGTCATGCAGAGAGTGGACACCCAAGTCAACCATCTGAGAAAGATGTTTGCTCCTGTGCCTTTAGAAGGGCTCCGAAGGCCAGTGCTCATCACAAACCCAGCTCTGGTGAGATCTGTTTTGTTCAGGTGGTCCTTGGAAAAATGCAGCAGAAAGTTTCCAGTCAGTAAGCTTCCAGCTAATGAACAGCTAAACTCAGCTATTGTCCTGCTGTCTGTGTTTATTATCCAAGGTAGCAGGAGACTAAGAAACAAGGATGTGAGAAGTAAGCAGTGGGTGAGGGCAGCCTGAATCAGATATCAGTCAACTTTCATCATACAGCAATCCTCGCAGGTTGGACAGCAGGTCAGTGTCTGTTACACAGCCTGGAGACAGCACTTCATGTGCTTTGGGTCTCTGCACACAGACATAAAAGACCGGTGCCAAAACTGCAGCTGAGCTGTGAACTGATCAACAGTTAGTGCTGTGAGCACTAACTCCAGGCTGCTTCATTGGGACTGACTGCTTATTGTATGAAAATAGAGACCAATATTTGTATTTGCTGTTTAACAGAGTTCAAGCTTCTGCCTCTCTCCCAGCCAGCAGAACCACCTTTTTTTGTTTAGTGGTATTAGGTGGTCCATCATTCCTGTGATGTTGGCTTGACTTATGGTTCCGTTTAACCTCATTAGTTCTTAATGGCCCCCAAGAATATAGATATGTACACACTGTGTGTATTGTTGAGCTTTAAAGAGTAACTTTAACAAGTAGATATACACTGTCAGAAAGTACACATGAGGAATTCTTAGGTGTAAGTCATAGCAACGAAGGAGATTTATTGCTGGGTGAAAAGACCAGTGGGCAAGATTTCACAGAAATAGAAAGAAAAAACACCCAGTCTATTTGCCAATCACATCCCTGCCTAATCATCTCCTCAGCCAAGGATTTCCAAGTATGTACGTAATATGTTTTGCCTTAGGCACGAAAGTAGCAGCTTACTAGGAAAATGCAATATGTAACTGGGCAATTGTCATATAGTTGGACGAGCCTGAACAGCTGAGTGTTTCTACAAAGCACAGCATTTCCAGAGCACTCCTCGGCTGTCACTGTGACAAATTTGCTAGAAATGGCTGGAAGAACATTCCTTGGAGATCCACAAAAATAGATGCAGCAGAGCCATGAGACGGCTCTGGGAACAGGAGTCGCACGGCCAAACCGCTGGGTTCACTGCCCCCGGGAAGCGCACGGATCCAGCATCCCTGAGGTGACCCCAGGGGCTTCTCCTTCCCTCCCCCCGGGCCGGAGGACGCGCTGCCGCTCCTCTGCCGGGAGGCGAAGGGGCTCCCCCGGGGGCCGGGACAGCAAAGCCCCCGCAGGGCCGGGGCTGAAGCTGCGGGCTGAGCCTGGCCCCAGNCGAGCCGTGGCGGGCGGGAGGTGCCCTCCGTCCCTCCCCTCCGCCCTCCCCCGGGCCGCCCCGGGCGGCGGTGGCTGTGCGGGAACGCCGGGCGGGGGCCGGGGGGAGCGGGGTCTCTGACAGCCTCCTGCGGGGCACGGGCTGGAGAACTGCCGGAGGAACACAGGAGAGCCCCCCCGGCCAGGCACGACGGGGAGGCACGGCCGGAGTTGGAGCAGAGAGCACAGAGTTCCCTATCCCACAGCGTCAGGCAGCCCTGGCGCTTTGGCTCTGTCACCATACCTATTGATTTTCCTTCAGGAGAGGACGGTAACATCTGAGTAGTGATAAACTGGGAGTAACGGTCAATCACCAGCCTCAAAAGAGAGGTTGGCACTAAGCACTGAGAGAGTAGTAGCTGTCGTTCCCCTCTGCAGCCCTGGCTGGCACCACAGGGGCCTGGGAGCTGCTCCCACCCGCAGCATCCCACCCTGGCTCTTGCAAAGTGAATGCTTCCTTCTGAAACACTGCTCTGCAGGGATGTGCCACTCTGCAGTCACGGCCTTTGCACAATGTCCTCTAAGCCAGCATTCATCTTGCACTGCCAGATCTCAGGATGGTTTTCGGTTCAGGACATAATTCTTCAGTCACATAGTCTCTGCCCAGTGCTGTGAGGTGACACCTTGATGGCAGTGAAGTGTGGAGGACTTCTCTGCGGGCATTACATCTGCATACTCATTTGAGGTGACTCTGCACTCTCCCTGCTATTTGTCACTTCAGATTTCCACACAGGAGGAGAACTAAAGAAGCTTAGATGCAATTCAAGCCCTTGTTCTGGGCCTGCAGCATTTCCCAGCTGTGTGATTCAGAGAACATGACATGCTGGCATGAGTACAGGGACTTCTGGGACTCTGGGAGATAGAGCAGCTGAGCCACTTAGAGCAAAGTCACCTCCAGTCAAACCCACCTCGGCTCAGCTGACACCTTTTTATCAGCGTTGTCCCAGAGAGCTTGTGTGTCACACAAATCTTTGGAAAGCGCCATGGGAACCTCAGGGACAGGGAACGGGACAATCAGTGGCTCTTTTTCTTGTGTAGAGGATCATTACAAAGGGTGGCAAAAAGGCTCAGCTACTGAGCTGTGAGCTTGTGTACTGGATAAATTACAAAGTGGAACACTTTCAGGGCTTCAGAACTTTCAGATTTAGAACTGCACTACATATAAGAGATTTTCAGTTTCACGGCCAGAACAGGGAAAGGGGCAATGTACATCCTTCAGTTCTCCTACAGCACAGTTTACCCTTACAGAGGTAACTCTGGTGCTGCACCCAGCACCAATATGCTGGAGAACAAGGCTTGTAGAGTGTTTGTGCTTGAGTTCAAAATCCTCCAGTACAAAGGAATCTTAAATGTTAAGGGAGTGGGGGAAAGGAGCATGAAAGTGGCTGTGCACAGGTAACAGTCCAAGAAGTCCTTGTGCTTCAAAGTGGTTGCATGTCCCTACTCTGAGACAACCCTGAGCAGTTTTTGTTGATCTCAGCGGTGTGCAGCAACCTTAGCAGCATGGGTTTACTTTGCTCCTGTATTTATGGATCAGTTGACCCATTAGTCCTATCTGGACTTCAAAGATCTTTTCATGTCCCTCCTAGAAATGTTCCCTCTTTAAGTATTTCTCCAATTTGCTGACTGCACTCAACAGCCCCCACAGCCAAAGAGGTATTTTTATCTGGTTGTGTTACAGGCCATTTGACTGATTATTCCTGGCTCCAGGCTTGTGCTTCCAGCACTGTATTTTCACTTGACTCCATCCCCTCTAAGGCCATTTTTCCTGCCTTTATTTTCTCTGACAGCTTTTAGGAAATAGGAACAAGACAGAAAAAATGCACTAAGTTCTGCAGTTTATTTCTTAGTAATTTAGAAAAGGTCTCAGGATGTGTATATTTTTTAACAATTCTTCCCATTGTATCCCAGCTTCATTTTATTCTAAAAATCACGAGCTCTTACCTATTTCTAAGTAGCCCCAGGCAAGAATTGAGGAAATTGAATCAAGCAGCATGTTAAACTGACACTGGAGGTGCAACCCCTCTCTATTTCAGGGTGAAAGGTGAGTAGACACTCAACAACAGGCCTTGCACTGACAAAACTCTTACACAATCTGTTAGGTTTTGGCAGACAGCTCCCAGGGCTTTGAATCTAGGAACTGGAACCTGACAAGATCAAATGACACAAACTAACAAAATGCAGAGGTGAAGGGATAGCAAAAGGCAAAGTACAAGGATAAGTTGCCTTATCTCCATGATTTAGAGAAAAAAAACAAGGCAAATCTATCTGTTGTACAACTCTGGCCATCCAAGGAGTTGTTCTAGGGAGGTGTTTTGTCCTTTGTGCGTAGAGGGACCCAAAATGCCACTGGTCACTGCACACAGACCAGAGGCCATGGTAAAACCAATTTTAAATCTCTTCCTGTCACCACGACCAGGCTGGAGTGCAGCAAGGGTGCTTATCCTTTGTGACAGCAGCAGAGGAGCACCAGAGAGCCAGCTCTGAGTGTAGTTCCAGATTGGTTTTGAAGGCAGTCACAATTCTCTGGCAGGAGCACACAATGTGTGACATTTAAGGAATTTGTACCTTGGTCCAACAAGCAGAAAATTGACTCAAGACTCTCACATGGAGCTCTTGTGCTACAAGTATCATAAACAAGAAAATGAAAAAAAAATTACACTTTATTTACCTTGGCTCATGCAATGGTTTGCACGCACAGCAGCTCTGTCTGGAGATTCTGCAGGAAAGGCTCTGCTCCCAAGCCCAGTTTGAGGTTCATCAAGGTTAGCACTCTGCAGAATAGGCTCTTGATTTTGATTACTGCTCTACTCTGATTCTACTTGAACAGAAGCTGTGGGAGATTTTATTGTTCTGGTCGGAAGTTTGCTTTCTACAACAAAGGGAAGAGTTGGAAGTCAAAAATCTGGAAGTTAGGCTAAGTACAAAGGTGCTTTGGATCTCAGAGAGCTGCGGCTGCATTGTGAAGGATTCAGGTCAGAGAGGCTGGGCAGCCTTGGTGAGGCAGTGGAGGCACCTCTTTCACTGCAGGGGTGCACAGCCGCCAGCTGGTGACTGTGGTAAAGCTGCAGGTTACAGAGGGAAGGAAGTGGTTGGTGGTACAACGTAAACAGGCTCAGCACTGCTGGAAACTGCAGCAGTAGGGCAGCACCGTCAGGGGTTGCTGCTCAGGCACCAGCCATGCAAGAACCCTTGGGGCAGGAAGAGAGCTGCTGTCATTGACTTTACTCACTGACATGCAACAGGTTCTTCTCAACAAACTTACCAATAAAAAAATCAGGTAAGAAGACAAATATCCCTGTCACATGTCAGCACAGAAACTGGAAGAGTTTGGGGGCAAATCTGCCTTTTCACTAACAACATTTAGGACTTCCTGTAGGTTGGAAGAACGGAAAGTAAAGGGACCAGCCTGCTTGGCTGCCACAGCTTAGCCCACAGGTGTGTGTTGCAAGCTGTGGTTCATGTACCCTTTTGAACTAAAGGGTAGGTTTACTCAGGAAACAAACACAGATGAGGGAGCTGGCTCATTCCCCAAAAACAGTGGGTCCAACTGGAAGCAACTGTGAGACTCTTTGAGCAGCTACTTGCACCTTTTCTGAGCACTGTAATGCCTTGCATTCAGCTGACTGACATCTCATGCCCAGTGTTCTGCACAGCCACCTCTGTGGATGGTGTAACCAGCCAGCAGAGACACACAGACTTCCAGATACAACCAGAGCTTAACAAGAGGTAGGAAAAAACAATTCTGCAAACTGGAACCCTCCTCATGGAAGCCTGTACCTGGAAATGGGAGGTCACAGGGACAGGAAGGCAGGAGGGGCACAAAGGGACACAGGCAGGAGGTTGAAAAGGGTGCTGCACAGGTGTGGAGGATGACTCAATGTCCACTTCCTTCCAAATCCTGTTTACAAATCCAAACAGAGCTACAACACATGGCAAATGTAACCATTAACTTTACTGGAGGATCTGATGGGACAAAAGAGTAGTGGATCATTAACTGTACATGGGCCATTACTCAGCTCATGTACCAAGTGCTCTGCTCACGCAGGGGTGACCAGCACAGCTCCCTGTGCACAGCCACAGTGGTGACCCAGCCACCACAGCACTTTCAAAGTGCAAACAGGATGGCCTAAATGGCTTCTGCTGAGCTGACAAGGCCACTCTGGGAAAGGGCCAGAGCACTGGTGTGGTTTGCAGAGGGACCGTGTGGTTGGCAGCAGTTTCACCAAGAAAAGCCGCTTTTTTACACTGTGCAAGCTGTTCTTTGTAGAGTGTGCTATGAGTCTGTAGTCCAGGAGCTTTATCGACAGGACTACCCCTCATCATTTCCAGAAGGTGGAAGCCTCCCTTCGGTACCCATTCAGCTCCAAGCTCCTGGGGACTGTGTCCCTTTGCTCCCACAGATGATTCAGCAGCATCTAGCGGCCAGGTGCAACAAGAACCCTGGCAGAGTCTCCTCCAGGGGCTGGGTCCTGACCTGTCTCTTCCCTAAGAGCAAAAATGTTCTAGCAGAGTGTTTTCACTCTGTAAAGTGAAAACCATCTGCTACTATGATTTTTTCTTGTGTCAGACACATCTGTTCCACCATACCCTCGGGATACCTTTGCTCTGGCCTGGAAAACCCAGAGCAGAGATGGAGAAGGCAGCTCTGACTGGTCTCTGTTTCCACACAGACTGAATCACCCCAGTCTCCAAGGAGATTCAGTGGTGCTGGAGCATGAAAGAAAAGCCTACAGGGCTACAGCTGCCATACTGCAGTGGAAAAGAGGGGAAAGCAGCTCACAGCAATTTAATATGTATTTTTCTTCCCTTCCAAGTTACAAAAAAGCTGTGAGCAAAGGGAAGTGCATTTTGTGGAATGGTGTTTCTACACAATTTCTAGAAGAAATGCTGAAAGCTTACAATAAGCCTTCATAAAAGAATACATTTTATTAGAACGTAACCCTCTAATTCTGGCTGACCTGCTTTAGCAGCTGCTGCTTGAAACTCTCCAGCAGTTCAGGTGCCAACTGATCAGCAGTCAAGTTCTTAATGTTCATGATCCCTTCATGGGCTTCCTGGAAGAGCTGCTTCCCCACGGCTTCTTCCACCCGCCTGCGCCATTCCGCCAACTTTGGTCTCTCCTCAAAGAGGTCGTAGCCAGCACATACAGGCTGCAGGGAGAGGGGGAGAGGGAGCAAGACAAACAAGGCATTTAGCAGCCATTGGACCAAATGAAGGACCAATATGCTTTTGGCTCAAGGCAGCAGACAGTCATCACGTTAGGCGGAGCTCGTCTTAGCTCATAGGAAGCAAGTGGTGACATCCTGAGCAGCTGCTGTCCCCTGGGACATGCAGCAAAGAGCTCTGCCATGGCTAAACCCAGAAATGTCTAATACGGAACACAGAGGTTCTCCTCTTCCAAATATCTGTACTATCTCTGCCTAGTCTGTAATTTGTCTTCTTCCCAAGGAATTTTGTCCCTATTTCTATAGAAAGAACTGTCTCATCAAAGTAGCTGTTCCCTGGCAAACTTAATTAGGGTCAAAATCAAAAAGGAACATGACTTAACCCCATGGAAGAATTAACTGCAGGAAGATGTGCCATTTCAGAGGTGGTGCTGCAGCAGCCATCCTTCAGACCAGCCACTGGTGTGCCCACAGCCTGACGCATACACAGCAGCACTGGGGTTGATGCTCACCTGCATGAGCTCCACCACTGCTACGAGGTCTGCCAGGGAGATCTCACTGCCTATGATGAAGGGCTTGTCCTGCAAGAACTTCTCCTCAAACTGCTTCAGGACAACATTCAGCTCCTCAGTTGCAACTTCCAGTTTCTCTGCAGAAAGCGGCTGGCCTGTGAGGAGAGGCAGCAGCACCTGGCAGGGAGAAACAAGTTCTCTTTACATGTTTCCTTCCAAACCGAGTCATCACCCTCTCTTCACCACCCTCTGAGGATCCCTCACAAGCCATGCACAAGAACAACTGGAACTGCTCATCTCCCTTGCCAGGTCAACATGAATGTTTAATCATTACTTCCTGCCTCTCCTTGTCGCCTCCCTAGGAATCTGAAATTTCAACACAAGAATCTCCTCTCAAGGGAGGGTTGCATCATCTCCCAGAAACTGCATTTTGTTTTCCAGTAGAAGCTTGGTTCTTTCCATGAAGCCGGGCAGCAGGCGCTGAGATGTGTCTGGTGAGAGCTGCTCACCCAGGATGAGTTTGCTCTGGATCTCACAAAGCTGTGGCTTCATTGTGAAGAACTGAGGCCACCTCAGTTAGGCTCAGCTGAGCAGCCAAGTCAATTGCAGATTTTGTTTCTGTCACCTGTCTTGTATACTTGGCCAGGAAGGCCCTGCACACAGGTGGGCCACTGCACCCACAGCTCTTAGCACTTAAATTTTGCTATACAATGGTCTCACCTTTGTTATGAACACCTTGCTCGCCTTTGCACGGATGTTGGTATGCTGCCATGACAGGTACTCATCAACCCTGGCCCTTTTTTGCAGGTCACATGGATACCAATGATCAGGAGTCTTGAATTTCTGGGCCAGGTACAGGAGAATTGCAATGCTGCCCAGGGAGTGAGACAGACCGGTGAGATGATTATCTGAGATTAAGGCACTTTGTCCTTTCTTCTGCCCCCAAATTTTGCACTGCTGGACAAGCAGCAACACAAACCTGATCTGAGTCAGGTAGAAGTGCAGGACACGTAACTGCCAGCAAGGCACAGCACAAGAAAGAGTTTGTGCTTGTGGACAACAATTATCTGATAAATCAGCCTGGCAAGGCAGACATGGTCTGCTGGTACAGTTACAACATATTATGGCTGAGCAAATAGGAGCTGCAGAGTGAGTTTATACCAAAGCTGAGCTTCACAGTGCCTGGCCACTCAGCAGCAGGTGCTGATGTCAGATTTCCTGCGCTGACCCACAGCCTCCAGCTGCAGGAGGACACGTGGACAGGTATTTAAGCTTGAAAACGCTACCTACATGCAAGGTGGCTCTGAGCAACAGCCCACAGATTCTCCCACTATCAATACTGCTCAAGTTGCTTACATAAGAAAGCTTCTCCTGAAACACAGATTAGTTATGCACAAGTGGAACCAATAGGAAGGAGGAAAAAAACTGCCTGAGCTAAAGTTCCAGCAGCGCACTGGCAGAATCCATGCTTTGGGATAAACAATACTGCAGGCAGGGGGTTGAACCTATTTGAGCCTCACCTCTCTGCTAAGGTGAAAGAACCATCCCTTAGTGCAGGAACCTTCATCAGGACATTGACCTTCCGGAACTCCTCTGTCTTATGCTGCCCTGAGGAGGGAAATGAGAAGTTTTACTTGGCAGGGATACTCAGGACAAGTCTGTAAACACCCAAGGAGTTTGTGGGGACTATTTAGCCTCAAGATCCTGGTTTTGACTGCACAAGTAACAGTCCTGTATCAAGTTTATAACCAATCAATAAGTGCTGCAGTGAATAGGGGGGGCACCCTCTGGTATCATCTCACTTGTTTAATGTCTGCATACCAGACTCACCTCTCGACCACAGGCAGAATGGTTAGGAATCCTTTCATACCAATAGAGTTTGTCAACTTGGGGCTCTGTCAGCTCCAAGTTTGTGCCTGTACAAACCCAAAGTGAGCACTGAGTGCCTTGTAGGAAAGAGATCTCACTATCAGAAACATGAACAACATGGACAGTGAGAAAACAGATTCTTTTTTTCCCTGGATGATAAGTAATTTACATTCAACTGTCTTTTTAGTCCTCATATGAAAAGAAATTTCAGATTCCATATAAAGCCACGGGTACTTCATTACAGATCTGTCAATCAACTCCTGTGCCTGTCGCATATCGTTTGTCAGAGGAAAGATGGATTTGTTGCTTTTAAGTTATCTTGGTCTCCTCTGAAAGGCAGACAGAGTGAATCTGATGGGAGAAGGTGTTCAGTTCATCTGAGGTCTTGGAAACCTTCACTTTGTCTAAACCCAGGCCTAGAAGCCTTTTTTAATGTGACTTGTTTGTGCCAGCCTTTTCCAGCCACTGGCTTCAATCACACATATGTACCTGTGTATTCAAGTCTTTCTAATGTGTAACTAATCTTGTGCCATACCCTGCCACGTCAGTCACCTGAGAATCTGTGTGCCAGAGGAGACGTTCTGGTAGTGATTTTAGCTTCCCCAGTTGACAAACCTGATTTGTGACTGTTCCCCTGTTACATGGCTTGGAGCTCACCTCCCTCACTCGCTTTCAAAAAGATGAAGTGTGCAGATTCCAGCTCCTCAGGAGTCCTTTGAATGTTATGTGATTTCTACCCATTCTTACTCTTTCTTTATCCATTCTCACTCATCCCTTTCCTTGAGACCTGCCCCATAGGGAGCCCAAGAGCTTTTCTGAAGGGACACATTTAACACTTTAATTCACAGATTTCACAGCAGCTGCTCCTCACAGAACATGCAGTGACAGGTACCAGTGCAGAGAGGCCTCCCACAGTGTCCCAGAGTGAGCTAACCCAGCTGCAGGTACTTGGAGCCCTTCCCCACGGTATGGGAACTGCCTGTGCTACAGGAATGAGGTGGAATGCACCTTTAATGTTCCCATAGGCCAAATCACCCATCCTCAACCCACCGACCAAAGCAGGCACTGCTTAATTCACTTTTCTCCCTCTCAGTTCCCCAATATGTACCTGTATTTCAGTTGTTCCATTCCCCCTGATGCTCTCATTGCTTGCCTACCAGTCTCACCACAACAGGGTTTTTATTGGGAAAGAAGGGGGAGGACATGAGCTGAGTCTGCCCCCAGCTACAAACAAATGCAAAAATTTTTGCTATGAGACAGGTGGGAGGAAATCCACAGTAAGGTACAACCAATCCACAGCTAAGGTGTGCAGGGGAACACCCAGAGACTAAACCACATCCTTGTGGTTTGAGTCAAATTGGAGCCTCTTTTGTTCCTTTATCATTTTCAGCCCCAGGAGCCTTCTTGTATTTCGTTGGTTTTTAACCATTACTTACAGAGGCACTTTTATGCCAAATGCATTCCCTTAATTTCAAATGCAGCAGAGCTCTGGAATGGCTGAAAGATCACTGTTACTTCACTTACAAAGAAAGAAGATGCAGATCTCTGGGCATCCTTTGGTGAAAACACGATACCCCTTGGGCAGGCTCCTATCAGTTAGCAGTTGGTTTTAGCCCAAATAAACCACCTTGTCTTCTTCATTTCTCAGTGTTCAGATCACTGGCAGCTGCACTGTCTCGCTCTGCAGCCTCCACAGGTCTGTCCTCAACCCTCCCCAAATAACCTGGTTACAAACTGACCCAACAGAACCCCCCGAGGGGCAGCCGGCTGCCCTGCCCTACCTGCACATGGGGACACAACAGCAAGATCGTGCGTGAGGACCCTCCCAAGGGGCTTTTAACCCCTGCCAAGAGTAGAAAAGCTGCTCTGCAGCAACTGCTGCTGCTGCTTACTGGAGCACAAAGTTTTCTAAATAAGTTTAATTAGAGAACAAGGACTGCACACCTCGGCTGTCCTCACCCATACGTGAATGTCCCACCTCTAACATTTTGTTTTCCATTAAATGGGGAATGGTCTCAGACCTGGCACATCCTGAGTACTTCTCAGAAAAGCCTCTTTTACTGGGGTGGAGCCCATTTTAAAAATACCACACGCCTTTGCAGAGTCCTGTTTGTTGCAGAGGAGCAGAGCTACACAGACAACTACTTAAAAAAAAGAAGCGCAGTGGAGAATTATGTCCTGGTTTTGTGCAGGCACCAGGAATCCTCTGCAGCGGGAGGGCCACCCCACCCTCTGGCAGCACCTCGTACCCACGGGGCCGGTGAGTAACTCGCTCCCACCCGCGGCTGGAATCGAGCAGCAACCCCGGGAGCGGAGGAAGGACCCGGGGTGCCGGCGGCTGGATCAGCTGGGCACCCGCTAACCCAGGGGCTGGGGGCACCCGGGGGGACTGGGGACCCACTGCCGCCCTCCGAGCCGACTCACCCTTGGTCAGCTCCACCAGCTTGAACTCGAAGGGGATGTTGTTGATCCGGGCGAAGATGTAGAGTGCCCGGCAGGGCTGCGAGAGCAGGTCCAGGTACAGCTCCAGTCCCATCCTGCCGCCGCTGCTGCCGCCGCCCGCTCCCGTTTCGTTCCCTCCGGTCCCACCCGCCCCACGCCCTCCCCGGGCGGGGCAGTCCGGGGCTCTGCCGCTCCCCTCGGCCGGGGGGCCGCCCCTCGGGGCAGGGACCCACCCGTCCGGCTCCTCACAGGACGTGAGTGGCGGCACTTTCGGGGCAAAGTTTCAGCCGGGCTCTGCCACCTCACATCTGATCTCTGGCTTGTGCCAGTAACTTAATGATACGGAAACCACGGCCGGGCTGAAGGGACGCGGGTGCTCGAGCAGCAGATCACGGCTCTTGCACAAGAGGAATTTCCATTCCCGCGATTCCACCACCAGCCCAGGCCCCCGTGCTATGGAAAAACAACTGGAGAGCAAATAGTGACACAGTAGGAAAATACGTTGATTCACTGCTACAAAACAACCCCACGTTGATCCTATCTTCACAAAATTCAACCACCCTTCCAGACACCCAGCCCTTCACGATTCCCATCCCCTCATTCTGCTGCAAGAATATATTGCTAATGCTGGCGTACCTTTATTTCGCTTTACAAAACAATCAGCCAGAGCAGGAACTTGGCCAGTTTTGATGGGTAATTGCAGGCTGCAGCTGTGTGGCAGCTGTAAGCCCTCTGCTGGGACAGCTAAAAATACCAGTGGCATGTGTCAAACACATAAATCTACATTTATGACTTGCAGTGGCAAGCTTGCACTGGCTGGCTCCAGGATATTCATATTAGACATCAGACATTTCAGTCTGCATTAACACCAGCCTAACACCTAATAATACCTGCTGTTACCACTGGTACAAAACATTGGAAGCAAAAAACACAGGCAAGAAAAGGACAAGGCACAGGACTATGACAGTGAAAAATCCGTTCAACAATATCTCCACCCCTGATCATAAAACATCCCAAGTTGGAAGGGATCCACAAGGATTATCAAGTCCAACTCCTGAGCCCAGGAATCTTTACTAGACACTGTTTTAAAAAATATATATATATAGTATTTATTATAAAGTTGCAGTCACTTCAGCCTAAAGCACCCCTTCAAACAATCTTTTGCTACAGGCACTGTACAGGTGTTTATTCATTTGCAGACACAACTGCTTGTGTGGTAAGACAGAGCCATTAGTTGTCCCAGTTCAGAAGGGCCCAGCCCTCACCACCGGAGTACAGCAGCTCCACACACTCACGAGCTGTGTAATGGCTTCACTGGTGGTGGTTCTACACATCAGCAGGATAGGATGTAAAGTCCTCTTCAAGACACTTGTATCTTAAAGTTTATTTAAACCAGTAACTGAACTCTGTTCACAGTATCTTTGAAAGCGAAACAAGGCCTGCAATAGCTGAGTTCAGATATGAGAAGGTTGAGGAGCCAACCTTTCAGGCCCACTCAGGGACCATAACTCAGTGTTACTGTGCTGAGGACCAGTCCATGTCACGTCCCGCTCAGCAGCTTCAGTGCCACGGAACACGACCATCTCAGCTTCCATTCCATCACACTCGTTTCTGTGCTCGCTCGTTCTGTTCAAAATTAAAGTTGAGAAGGTGACTGACTGAAGATGTTCCTTTCTCTGAGTCACACAAAAGGGACTTAAGAAAGCAATAGGACAATTTCATAATCTTTTCTGCCCCAGTTCTCAAACATTCCTACTCTACAACTCAAAATCATCACTTTTCAAGGACAGACATTTAACAGTTCTCAAATTAGAAGAATGCTCACCCAAATAATGAGACACAAAGTCTATTAGTGCCTAGTCTAGTCCACCCATCTGGTAAGGTAAATGTAATCCTGCTTTTGGCTGAAAGCTCTCAACCTTCCCACTGGTGTATAAAGGAGCACCTGCAGATGATGCTTTCCTGGATTGGGATACCCAACTTCTAGTCAGCACAGCTGTACATTACACCCTTGAACTTCATAATGATGAAAGGTTTAATCTCTGCATTTTATTTGCAGTCCTTGGGGTAGCTGCCAAAATCTCAGCTCCAGAGATGAAGAGAAAGGCAGAAGAGAACCCCCTCACACAAATTACAGATTTATTTTGGTTGGAAAAGAGCCTTAAGATCATCACTTGTGCTAAGCATGAATTGCAATAAACCATGCAAGATGTAGTTTGCTTTTTTATATCATTCCCTGTTTCAATTACCTTTATTGTCTTCTCGAGTTTACACAGAGCTCCCTCATATTGCTGCACCAAAGGCTTTAGTGACTTGCCCTTCACTGGGTGTTTCTTTATGTCCTGGATGCCAGCATCCCTCAACATCCGCAGAAACCGCCGTTCCTGCATAACAAAACAGGCACAAGAGATGAGAAACCCCACTGCCCATCAGATAGAAAATGGGCACATTTTAGAATGTGCTGCCTAGTCAGGAAATAATGGAACTTCCCAAGCACAAAGCTCAGATGACTTGAAAAGGTTGGCAGCAGTATGAATTTTATCTTCCTTACACCCCTTAATGCCTCCTTATCAAACAAATTCCACACCAAAGACATACCTGAATTCTGAGAACAAAGCTGAAGGCAACGCCCACTTTTCCTGCACGAGCTGTTCTTCCAACTCTGAATACAGAAAAAGCAGATTCAAGTCAGTTTAGCCCCACAGTCACTCCACTATCACCTCCAAGAATCTGACTCTGAAATTCTTCAGATTTAAGAAGACCTGATTCCGAGCAATGTTATGGGCTTACCCCAGTGCTTCTTGAACTCTGAACTCCAGTTATGCTATGGGCTTAATTTTTACTAGAAAGCTATTTGCATATTAAAGTAAAAAAAAAATTAAATCTAAAAGCCCTTTTAAGTGCATGTCACCTTTGCTAAACATTTCAAAGCAAACCAAGTTCATCTTCCTTCCATTCCTGGTTGTCTTACCGGTGAACGTACGTCCTGATGAACTGTGGCGCGTCATAGTTTATCACATAATTCACTCCTTGAACATCAATCCCTCGTGCAGTGGCATCTGTGCTGATTAACCTGGGTGTAAATGTATATAAATAGTAATTTTCAGGTGACATCTCTGGCACTACATGAGTGAAACACAACTGAACAGAAATCAATTCTTGCTGATCTCTGTTCCAACTGGACAGCCAGCATCAGTCTCTCAGTGTGGCAGCAGCACTGTAAGTCACTCCTTACTGTCACTGCAATTATAAGCTGCCCACAGCTCTCCAAGCATCACAACAGACCTGTCACGCTCTGTTGTGCATGAAAAGCTACTGGGTGTTTCCAAGCTACTGGGTGTTTCCAGGTTCTCCACGCATGAAATACGAAGTCAGCCAGCTCCCAGCACACTGAGGGTTACAAACCTCTAAGGTATCCAAACATTCCATAAAGGACACTGAATGCAGAGTGAGATGAGAAATTCCAGTAGTCAAGGGGGAATTTAAACATCAGGTTTCGATAAAAAAGAAAATCCAGAAAAACGTACTTACCTTCTGCTCAGAGACATTCCACAGATACCATCTCATATAACTACCAAAGTCACAAAGTAAATCAAACCCGTGGATAGAAGTAAACCTGTACGCCAGTCTGAGCAGGGATTGCTTTGGTAGGAAGCACTAACACTATGTACAGTTCCATCACCAACAGCCCTTTCCTTCCTACAAGCACCAAAAGCCCAGCACACACATTAAACTTCAGATTGCAAACCTGTGTGTTTTAGGCAACTCTATGAACAAGCAGTTATCAAATAACACACAGAAATCAGATTGCTGGATTAGAACAGGCCAAATTACATGCAGGATAAACAATTCAAAGTCACAAGTCCAAGTCTTACACCCATTCTGCAACAGACTCCTGCACGCTCTGTTTTAGAAGACCCTGTGTAGCTGTGTCCTTGGTTCTGCCTAGCTTTGTACACTGGCAACAGTCTATGTTGGAACACATGCAGGAAACTCATTTAAGATGCTCACAGTTGTATTTTTCCTTGTTCAAACTCCTTTATGGTTTTCTGTCTCTCACTTGGAGACAGCCGAGAAGAAAACTCGGCCACTGTGATTCCACCAAAGGCTTGAAGCAGCAGGAACAACCTGCGGGTAAAGGGAATAAAACCAGTCACTTCCTTACCTCTGTAACATCACTTAACTGATACCTATGATGGTGATCTCATTATATATTCACCTGTGAGAAGCTTCCCTGGAGTTGGTAAAGCACAACACGCGGGTGAATTTCATTGTCAGCATGAAATACAAGAGGAGCAAAGGCTTGGAATTCAGGTCACAGGGCACATAACATTGCTGCAGTCAACAGGGAAGAAGTTCAGAGAAAAATTACTTCTCGCAAGGACTGTCTTCCCTGAAACCCACTACCCGTGGGTAGGTCCATGACCTACACAGACTTGGATGTTTTACAACTGACTCATAGCAGCAAAACCAGACCCCACAGTGCCACCCCCTTTAAATAAGTCACAGTTACAGGCCGGCAGGATACAACATACAAGTCAAGACAGGAAACCTGAGTTGTTCTAATGTTCTTATTTCTCCACAGCAAGTAACAACATGCACTGCCTTCCTGTCTACAGGCTCTCCTGTATCTGCATGCCCTGAAATGCATGTTATACCTATGCACAATTGATAAGTGCTACTACATTGTTACTTCGTATTTCCTTTCATATTATTTGCTGGTAAACTTAATTCCACATGAAGAGAGACTAATTAAAAAAAGAATAATCCAGCCCTAACCAAGTGAGCATTAAAGTAATGAGAAAACAAAAGAGCAAAGGTAGAGCTCAGTGGGTCACAAATACTTCCAAAGCTACTTTTGGCCAGCAACTCTGTAATGCAAGGAAACACGAGGAAGACAGGCATTTTACAGTAAATCCATATCTAGATATCCCAGAATTAAATATTCAAGTATGTGTAACTTATTCAAGAGAACAAACACCATACCGACAGCCCCTCAGGGAGTGCGTATTTATTATTAGTCTCTTGTTCAGTTTCTGTTCCATCTCCAAGTGTTTTTTTCTCAGAATAGACAGATGTGAAGAGGCGAGGCTGGAATAAATCCAGCTGCTGCAGTTTCTCTGGGTCCTGGGTCAGCGTGGCTGAGAACAGCAGTTTCTGTAACGGTATCTGAGGAGAGCAGGAGCTGAAAGAAACAGCACACAGAAACCAGGCTTTGAGGATGGGGCAAAGAGTTCCACCACAAGTGCCTTCAGATGATGTTATGAGGGAAGCAATTAACTCTTTGATGCTCTTTTCCTGCCCTGAGCCTTTCCTAGTTTCTTTTCCACCTTTGTTTTATGGTGGAGCTCAGAGATAGAAATTATCAGTGCCCTCAACCAGCTGCACAACCCAAATCCATTACTCCTCCACACATTCCTGCACTTTGGTTACCTGTGTGCTCATTCCAGTCATGTCCTTCCTTGGTCAGTGACCTCAGTTCCTGACACATCTCTACCACTGCTGTATGAAAACAGCAGCTGCACATAATTAATTGCAAGAGATTTTTCCAGATCCATTACTCAGCTTTGCTGAAGGGCATCCCTATAGTTACCATTCAAATGAATCCCAGATTACAATATTTGTGCGTTGTTTTGATGCTCCTTTAGTCTAAATAAGGGAAGTTTGGAGAATAAAATACTTATTCTAAAGGACATGCTCTAGCAGCAGCTGTTCACTGCCTTACTTTGGTAGACACTTCTCAGAGGAAAGAGACTTTGAGAGTCCCTGTGGGAATGTACTGTGGAGCAGGGCACTGACATCCGGTGCTGGTGTCCGTGTTATCAGCTCAAAGAAATGCATTCTGCAACTTACCTGGCTGCTGTTATAGGCCCTGGTTTGGTCCTCTGAAAAAGCATGTTGGAGCCAGAGCCATTTTCTACTTGGAATGCAGCTTTGACAATCTGGTTCAGACAGTTCTGGTGCATGTCATCGATCATACGGTCAGCTTCATCTACGATCTGAATTCACAAGGATGAACAACAGAACATATCAGGAGCTTTTTCTTTTTTTTTTTTTTTTTAAATCTGTAACAAGTGAATCAGAATGTAAAATAACGGAAACTTCTGGTCAATAGAATTGCTGACTTTGCCCAGCCTTACTCTGAGCTTGCAGAAACCTAAGAGAGAAGGGGAAGTGGGTGGATGCTTGGATGTCACATGTTGGAATAAAACATCTCATCTTGTGATCGCGGCCTTTGGAATCTGGAGCATAGGCAGGCCCACACAACAATTCCAACAGAGATTTATGTTCCATGAAAGAAGAAAGCAGGAATTACATTACTCAGATGGGAGGCCTGTGGAGCTGACTTACCAGGAAGCGAAGCTGTGTCAGGCTGAAGCCTGGGGTCTGCCTGATGTGATCCGTGAGCCGCCCTGGTGTGGCCACAACAATGTCAGCCAGGCTGCAGTAGCCTGTCACTCTGCAAGGACAAGCAGCCCATGAGTAAATCTCTCTCTTCACCACAGAGCATGTACCAGAGATCCTGAGTCAGCAAATATTAAGGTTTTCCCATTACTCAATTAACTAAAAAATAACAAAATTCACATATGAACTTGACTTTGGAGAGCACACAGAGGCAGTGCTGGACACCAAACCCCAGTCTTCGCTGCATTGCCTCATTTTAAAAAAAGTGTCATTCTCCATCGCTCTTAAAAGCTTAATAGCAGCAAAATCCCACAGTTATTTGTACCTGTGGGCATAAGGTGAACACTTGCATTTTATTCAGCTGGTGAAGAACCACAAAATTTAGTGAAACATTACAGTCACCAAAAAGCAGTGGTGTCAGGTACTTTGCCAACAACAGAACCACCAGTGTCTGTATATAATGCCACTATCCAAAACCACGACAGCACGATGGTGTGCTGGCTGTATTTTAACTCTTGCTTAATGAGATTGTAAATTCATTAATCTCTATAAACTTTTATCAAAATACCTTTTAACCTACTTTTTCTGGACAAGCATCTCCTGCTCCTTTGCAAAAGATTTCTGGCCAGTAATCAAAACGACCTTCAGACCTGTCCCATCAGTGTAAATGTTGAACACTTTACTCACCTGCAAAGAGATGAGCTTTGTCAACTGCCACAGAGTCAGTTGCAGTAACACAAATACAGTAACAACATCAAACCCACTGATGGGTCTTCAACCTGTTTCACAGGAGAGCCAAAGGACTGGCTGCCCCAGTTCTGCCCAGAGAGAGGGTGAAGAGCCACACACCTGTTGTGCCAATTCTTTGGTGGGCAGAACAACCAGAGCTCGTACATGGCAGACCACTCGATCTAACAGAACCTGCCAAAATAAAGGCCAAATCAGTCCCTGAAAGCAGTGGGGAGAGAATGGGGCTCTTGTACCTAATTTTCTAAGAAGAGATGGGCTTGACACGTCCTTGCTGTTTTATGTTTCCATTTTTCTCCCTCCACCCTTCCCAACTCCTCATTCTGTGCCTGCTGTCTGGGAAATGGAGTGGGATGCTGACATGAAGCTCCCTCAGATAGCTCCAAGATAAAAATCTGCTGCCTTAAGCCCCAAAATTCCTTGGCTTTTTGACCTACTACTAACTTGCTTGAACAAAAGCAACCCCAGCATGTTCCCTACATGTACTCCTGCTGGGGGAAAACTCACCTGGACAATGGGTATGACAAAAGCAAGAGTCTTCCCGCTGCCCGTGGGTGCTGAGACACAGATGTCCTTGGGGCGGTATCCCCCCTGCCCCATCAGATACCCATTGGAGGCACTCTGCAGAATGGCAGGGATCACCTCTGCCTGCACTGAGCAAAACCAGAAACAAACACAAAATACACAGTTAATGAACTCACTAACACCTATAAAGTATGTATTATATAAAAGCATTTTATAGGAGAAGACATGTCTTGGCTTCCCAAAGTTATCCTGACAGGCCTCTGATTTAACCTAAGCCTCCTGGCTCAGCTGAACCCAGTAACTGACTAAAAGCCATCCTCCTATATCCTTATCCCTGCTGTGCTTTCTACTTATTTAAGAGCTGGCATTTATTGTACTTGTTCGCAAAACCTGTAAAACAATGGAAAACCAACGGATGATTTTTTTATTTGAATGTTTTTTCTGCTGCTTTAATGAATGGAATGAATCCCCAGAGAGCTCCAATCTGTAGCAGAGATGGTGGAAAGTCAGGAGCTAAAACAAATGCTTGGCATAAGGAAGAAAAATGTGAGGAGATATATATTCCCTCTTTTGGAAGCTCTGAGCTGTTACTTCAAACTGTATTTAAAAGTAGGTAACAGACTTTTACTCAGCCCAGATAAAGTTTTGAAAATCACTCCCATGCATTAAACTGGGTTTTGCCCTGTTTTACTTCACTGACTACACAAAATATACAGCACCAGACTGCAGGAACTCCGTAAGTCAGTTTAGAAAGAACCAAAAACACTATCAAGGTACCTGGAAAAAAGGACTCTATTCCATTCATTTGCAGCTTTTTCAGCAGCCGGGGATGGATTCCTGGGACATCTCTGATGGGACACAGATTATCTTTGATACGTTTCTGCACTCGTTTGGGCTCAGCAAGCCACTGTGGTAAGAAGGGCTGAACCTGAGGTGAGGAAAAGGAGAATATGGCAATGCTATATGTAAAATAAGCCTGTAAGATACACGTTCTTTCCCAACCATCACCAAAATCCATTCAAGATAGTTACATGTACCTTTTGCACTGGCTTACTGTCATAGTCTCCAAGAATCATTAAAGTGGAGGGGGGACAATTTGCCTCTTCCTGAGAGGCTGCTAAAGGCAGCTCCTCCTCTGTGCTTTGATTTCCTCCAGTTCTTTCACTATTTTCTTTCTTCCCTGCTTCATCTCCTTCTGTTTCCTCATCCGCCTTCTTCCTTTTAGAAGACTTATGTTTAAAATTGTTCCTATTTTCCTGTTGTTTGATGTCTTCTTCAGAATCTGGAATTCAGATAGGAATGCAAAGCTACAGGTCAGGAATGTGCTATGGAAAAGGGTTGGAGGCAACATTTTACAATGTTAATATTACTTCAACAACAACTTGCAAACTCCTCCTTCTTCTGAAGTCCAAGTACAAAAGCCAAACATTTCCTTGTTGGTTAGGAAGCAACAAGACAGAAGTGACATGCTTCCCTCCTTCCCTTACACTAAACAGATCCTCACTTTGCAATACTGGGCTTTTCCCTAAAAAAGGGAACTACGTACTTTGGGAACACATTAAGCAGAGGAAAACAAAATCAGGTAACTTAGCTAGGGGACTCAAAGAGCAACTCATGTCTACTTTTCTGTGAAGAACTGTCAACAATGAACTGAAATCCTATGGCCTCAGTTTATCCTTACCTGTTTCAGTCCTCTCTCGCTGCACTTTCGATTTTCTTCTGTTTTCTTTCTTCTTCTTCTTTGCGGGACAGCTGCCATCTGCTGCCTCCTCAGTACCTGCCCCGTCTTCAGCAGAGCTGCGGGGCTGTTTCGTCTTCAGCTTCTTCTGCCCTCGGGCACTGAGCTGCTCTTCACTCTCCCTCTCCCTCTTTCCTTTTCCTTCCCCAGGCTCATCCCCGGGGCTCAGCACCGCGTCCCCTGTGTCTTCCCTCCCCTGGGGCTGCGCCTCCCGCTGCTTCTTCAGCTGCCGGACCTTCGCCTGCTGCTGCAGCCGCTCCAGCAGGACCCGCGCCCGCTCCTCACCCTCCTCCTGCTCCTCCTCCGCGCCGTACCTGAAACAGCCCAGACAAACCCTCCTCAGGCACCAGCCGCCCGCTCCCGGCACCTCCGGACAGGTACCCCCTACCCGAGACCGGGGCTCAGGCAGCGCCTGGGGCAGGGACGGGAGGCAGGGGAAGGGATAGGAGGCAGGGGCAGGAGGTAGGGGAAGGGATGGGGGGCCAGGGCAGGGCCGGAGTCCGGCGGTACCTCCTGATGCAGAACAGCGCCATGGCCGCGCCGCGCCGCCCGCGCGCACAGAGATGACGTCACGCCCCCCACGCGGCGCGAGGCTGCGGCGGAAGGTTCTGGAGCGGGTGGGAGCGCCCCCTACCGGCGAGGGGTCAGCGCTGCGCGCCCTGAGGGGACCCTGAGGGGAGAAAAGGGGCAGGGCAGGGACAGAGCACAGCACGTCAGAGCTGGGGCAGAGCACAGCAGCCATGCGGGACGGAATGGGATCGAGTGCAGCACCAGAGTGAGACAGGGACAGACTGGGAGAGAGCACAGCACTCGTGTGGGATGGACTGGCACAGCACACTTAAGTTTCCTCCCCCACATTGCTGCAGGCCCCAGCACAGCTCCCACAGCACTGAGGCCACTCCTGGTGCCTGGAGCCAGCAGTGTAAGCAATGTAGGTGACACCATTACACCCCAGCAAGCAAAAGCACTCCTTTTCCTTTCTTGTTTGGCCCCTCACAGCTGGCATGTTGTTAGAGGAAAGCTGCCCTGAAGGAGTGGGCACAGGGCTGGCCTAAAGACTGCTTTTACTGTGGCAAAGGCTGACACAGACCGGCCAAAACCCAACCTGAATGACAATGATAAAGAGCCCTGAAGGCACCTACAGCCTCTGGGGCACAGCAAGGTAAAAATCGTCCTGGAGTACTGCCAGCAACCTGCCACAAGCACCACCACCAATACTGTGAAATACCATGTCCGAGAAATACATACAGGCAAACTCAAAGCCTTCCTTTTGTTTCCTTCAGGATCAGAGTGAAACAGACATGTTAGCACTTGCCCAACTCCATCTCCAAAGCCTACACCACACAGCTTACTTCTAAATCTTTATTATTTGTTTTCTACCCAGAGAAAACAGAGGAATGTTGAAGCAGCAATATTTAAACACACTAGAAAGGAGCCATCAATCTGTGAGAGTGCACAAACTGCAACATGGGGCTATTTGTGCCGTGGTCTCTGCTACAGGGCAGGGTGAGGGGAGGTCCAGGAGCAGCCTCTTCAGGCAGATGGGAGCTCTATGCAAAGGTGGAGCCGTTCCAGCCCACGTTGGCAGCGTTCATGTCGAAGTAGTTGATGTAGACCCTGCAGAAGAGGCACAGGAGGACACAACAATGACATTATTAACTCATTTATATAAGTCGTGAGTCAGATGAGACAATGCAACAGGGAAAAATGCCTTCCATTTCTCTGCTTCAAAAAAATTCCAGCTTCACTTACTGAAATCTATCTAACTGCTCTGGTGGAGCCTCCACCCAATGTTTCTCGAGATGCCTGGAATTGCACTTTTTTAAAATACAAACTCTTCTGCAGTCAGGGACTGTCCAGACACCAGACAGCTCTTGGTTAGCAGCCTGTCAAGAATGTCTGGAGATCAGAACCTTTTGTTTCCAAGTGCAAAAGTCCCTCACACATGTCACACAGACAGGCAGCCTCAGAGAGCTCAGTGTGCCCTCAGGGCTGGCTCTGCCTGTCTCCCTTCCAACCCTCATGGCAGCAGATTCTTCCCAGCACAGACACTCTCCCAAAGCTCTGCAGGCTGTGAGGGAGCTGCTCACAGCCTCTACTTTGTCTGTTATTGCTCCTCCCATGTGCTTTCAGCCTTCCTTCACCACAGGACAAGATATCACACCTCACAGCCAAAAGACATCGTGCAGCTTGTCAGTGCGCTGCTGTTTTTCCCTACTCTGCAAGCAGGAAGCCGTTGAACGGAGAGGACTCTCCAGGGAAAGATGTAGCCATCACAAACTCTTAAGTGGACACAAAAACACTGCAAGCCATCACTTTGTGTTTTTCCCATGCACATGGGCTTATTAATGGCTTTTTTTAAACAAACTTTTGAAATCAGTTTCAGAAGCCAGATATAAGAGGTTAAACCATGTCCCAGCCTTACCTGTCTGCAGATACATGCAAGTGCTTCGAGATCAGATCACAGAGCATCTTGGTGTAAGTCTTGTTCTGCTGCCCTCCTATTTTGCCGATACTGTAGAGGCTGCAGAGTGCACAGGGATCGGTGGAGCCCCCGAAGGACATCATCTGATCAGGTATGATGTGCACAGCTATGTACTGCGGGAAGAAAACAGAGTTACAGCCTGTGTGACCCGCCCTCTCCTGGCTGTTGTATTGGGACGGTACCGACTTTAAACCGCGCTGTTGTATTGGGATCAGGTCACTGATCAGCGCTGTCCGGGGAGCCCTTCCCAGATCCAGGAGAAGCTTCAGCAGCTCAGGCGCTGCAGCCTCCAGGGAGGCACGGCCGTGGGGGCTGCGGGGACCCTCGGCCCGGCTCTCACTCAGCTTTAGGAAAGAGGCCGGGTTTAGGAACTGCCGCCACAGCACCGCCACGGGGCGGGGGGAGATAACGGCCAGAAGACTCTTTGTCTGCGTGCCAGAGCTCACAACCCCAAATCACGGGCTCAGCCACCGGGCCTGCCCGAGAGCCTGGAGCGAATTGGCCTTATCGGGCTCCGGGTACTGGGGCTGCAGCGGGTGCGGCACAAGCGCTTCCCGGAGGGAGGCACAGCCCCGCCGCTCCAATCCCGACCCACGGCACAGGCGCAGCACATCCCCGGCTACGTGAGCGCCGAGCTCCTGCAGGCCGGGCAGTGGCTCCCGCCCGGAGGCCTCCGCACACGCACGGCCCGGGCAGCGGGAGGCCCGGCACGGCGGGATGGAACGGGCGATAGCTCCTCTTCACAGAGCACAGGGGAGGGGGGGCCAGGGCCCCAAGCCCCGTTCCCCAGAGCAGCGGGGCCGCGGCCGCTCTCCTCGGNCGCCCAGCCCCGGCCCGGGGCGGCCCTGCCGCCCGCCCTCACCTGCGCGGGCTTGCCGGTGGCCTTGGCCAGCTGCTGGGTGAGGTCACCCAACAGGCTGTCGGGCACGGCGTCCTTGCAGACGNCAGCGCAGTGGAGGGAGGAGGAGGCGGCGGCGCTTTTAGTGCGCGGGGCAGCGCCGGACGTAGAACGGCCCCGCCTGACGGGGAGGGGAGGGAGCGGGGCGGGGACACACACACGGACACACACACGGACTCACGGACACATCCCGCCGCCCCCGCTGCGGTCTGCGGGCCCGGCACGGGCTCTGCCCCCGCTCCGCCGTTATTCGTTTGCTTTGGTGCTGCCACTTAGCGTTTTTTGAGGGTTTGTTGCAGGCTCCTTCCCGGAACGGAGTCTGGGCGTGCTGGGCAGGTCATGCATAACCTGGTATCAGCCCATGTGGTTCTCCCGCTGGTGCACGCCCTCGGCCTTCTGCAGGATGAGGGGCAGCGGCCCTGGCAGTTCCGAAAAAGGAATATACACGTACTTGACCTGGCTCCGGAGGGAATATTTTTCTTTTGCAAAATACAGTCACATTTGGACGGGTTTTGCTTTAACTGTGTGCATATCTAACTCGATGCAAGCAGAAACGTCTGTCTCGCTGGCTTGTTACTTACTGTCTAACGTTTTTCAGTAAAAAATGACCTCAGCATGCCCATTTTCAGATCATATATTTCTGCTGGGAAAAGGCAGAAGTGTTTGGTGGGGGGTTGTTTTTTGTGGGGTTTTTTTTTGCTTAGGAGTGAAGTGGTGCCTGCCTGCTCGGAGGTGAGAGGCGGCAGAGCCGAGCCCTGCGCTGGGCTGTGTGATGTGATGCACGTAGGCTGCCACGACACGGTTCCCCTGCCCCGACGGCGGCAGCGCTGCTCTGCTGCGCCAAATGACTCACAGCAAGGCTAAAGAGGATCAGGTCCCCGAGCCTCTCCACCCCGACATGTTACACACAGGGATCAAGCATGTGCTAATTTTTAACAAAGTCCCAGCACTGCTGCTGCTAGAAAGCTTGGCCGTATGCACATGTCACACCTAGGAACACACAGAGCCCTGAATGAGGAATAAGTGAGAGTGTTATATAGGAAGACTCCTGGAGGGACACAGACTATTGAGACCTGGAGCATGTCCTTTCTTAGTGATTAACAGAGTTTAAGAACCGGGATTAAGAACTGATTTTCTTCCTTCGGTGTCCTCACTCCAAGTCCCTGTCCTTGCCCCTTATTCCTCCCATCTTCCTGCCTCCCAGATTTGTTGCGTGGAGGTGAGGTGGGAATTCTATCCATGCAGGAAAAAATATTTGAGAGCAATGCCACCACTGGTGAGCTTGCTCTGTGGACTGCCAGGGCATGTGGCAGCCCCTGGCCATGCTGCCACACAGTGAAGAAACATCTGCAATTTCATTCTCATTTGCCTCCCCGACTAAGGAGGAAGATGTGCACACATTTTCATAGCTTCTTAAGATGCATTTTTAGCAGTTAACCAAATACTAGTGAACTTGTGCACACCTGTCTCTCAGGTGATTGCTCCACACTCCTACATTCATAATACATTTCTGGATGCACAGCATCTGTTTTTAAATGCAATTGCCTGTGATTAAACTAAGAACAGTGAAGGAATATGTCTAAGAGCAAAAAATTGAATGGTAAAATGCTTTACAGAAATATGCCAAAGAACATTCTAATGAGGTGCCAGAGGCAGCTTCTACATTCCCTATTTAGAGAGTACATATAACAATTATTAGCAAGTAAAGGTTCCTCTGTTCCTCAGTCAGAAGGTGCCTGAAAAACACACATTCCAGGGCCTGGATGCTCCGAGTATAACTCTAAAAGCGTCCATCATAGAAAGGCCTCAGGATATTTGCGGGGCAGGCTGAAGCCTTCCCTGGAGGCTGACCGCAAAGAGCAGGGCTGGCGTGTCCGCGGGTTGCAGTTGAACACACCCAACAGCATCACAGCCAAAACCTGAGCACAGGACAAGGGAGCAGGAACCAGGACAGCAGAGTGAGCTGGTGCTGTGGTCCCAAGAGCAGGTAGAGGCTGCATTCTTTGGGCGAGTGGTTCTATGAAAAAGGCAGATTGATTTCTGGAGAGGGAAACTGCCAGGGAAACAGAGGGAAACTTCCCTATGGAAAGTCCTGCTGTGTTTAGGAGCCATTCTAGCAAAAGAGTACATACCTCATGTCATGTCTTTCTTCCCCAACAGGCAGCTCCATGTGGCTTAAAGTGGCATGAACAATATTTAATAAGATATATTGTATTTAGATGCCAAGTAGCACATTGTTTTACTAGCTGTGCTGCTTTGACTCACCAAAGCAGCTTTCATTTGTTATCCCAACAAAGGATTTTTGCAGGTTGAGGTGCAGTCTTGTATTTAAAGCCTGTGGCTGCAAAGCAAAGCTGATAGGAACAAAATGGGATGTTCACAATAGAGCTGAGAGCAAGGGTGTGATAGTGTTTGCTCTTCCAGAAAGAAGTCACAATACACCTAAATGTAGATTTTCAGGAAATTTATCACAACTCAATATTTTATTTTACTTTGGAAGCAAGTGATCTTATCTGACCAAGGGCTTGAATAATAAATATTTGTATGCACATCTTCCTTTCACAATTAATTCACCACTTCAGCCTCTGGGAATGGCTTGCTGTGCCTCTGCCTCATTCTGAGCCGTGCTCTAATCTTCGCTGTCACTACAGATTGTTCAATGGGTGAAAAGGGGAGGGCAGAACAGCGAACAGTGGTTTTTTCCACTCACTCCTTCTGCCTATGCTGAGCCCAGTGAGACGCATAGCACAAGTTTTTCTGCTAATCAGCAAGAACATCCATGTAGTATTAAATCTAAGGAGTACCTGGATGGAAATTCATCCCTTTTAAATAAGAGACAATACTTTATTTCCTCCTTTTGGAGGGAAGTCCATATGCAATATCTATAGTCACATCTATTGACTTTAATGTCAGGTCAGGTTAGTTCCTTTGACTTTGGCCAGGCCCTTGAGCATGAACAGGGCAGAGACATCCAAATGGAGTGTTCATCCTCACACATGACTAAACTGCTTTTAAAAGAAAAGCTTCTATTAAGAGTATTTTGTGAAGGCACTTTCCTCTCAACCACAGGTTTTTCTATAGTAGCCAGAGGGTCTCAGTCATAAGGTTTCTGCTGGAATTTTACTTTTATTTAAGCAGCTGACAAGATGTTAAACCGCAGTGGGTAACAGCAACTAAGGTACCATTGCCTGTTGCATTTGACAGATGCTGGTAACATGACTAAAACTGCAGCAATCAAACGGTGATGAGGGCTCAGGAATAAGCTGTTACCACCCAAGGGCACCTCTAGTGAAGGTGGTGCAGTTCCAGCCTGCATTGCCAGCACTGAGGTAGGCTCTGAAAGGGAAGACAGACACCGTTAGTTGCTGAGAGCAGAGACCTGCAGGCTGGCCAGGGTGCTCCTGCAACAGGACACACAGTCACACTGTAAACTGTCCCCCAGGGCTTTACACTTCTCAGACCTTGTACTCTCTTCCCCCCTGCCCCTTTTCATGCCTTTTTTTTGCATTCTGAAGTTCTTAGTAGTTTTCTACTTCTTGTTTTAAGGAGCTCTCAGGATATTATATTTTATTTACAGTCATTTATGGAGCAGACTGGCATACCTTCAGGGAAAGGACAAGAAAAGCTTTTCTGCAAGTGGAAGCTCTTGCAATGGACCTCTGCTTTTACCCCACAGACAGTAGGGAAGTGTTGGTACATGTCACTCAAGTTATCAATACAATAACAAAGTTACTGTATCTGTACCTGGGCTTTTGCACATGAGATCTGTGGGTACATGCAATGCCCGGACCCATATGATTTTAACTAAGAAATTTTACAGTTTCTGGACATCAGCATTGCAGCTCATGCCATTGCTCCTTTCTTCTTTTTGGTTGGAGAGTTGCTCAATTGACTTGGCATTTAGCCTCTTCAAACAGCACATTAATAAAGAACACCAAAGGACAAGTTAGGGATGAATAGTTTTAGCAATCTGTGGAAAGTCAGTTGCTTTATGAGCTCACCTGTGATGGTGATGGCATTTTCAACTGTTTGTTCAGCAGATCACAAACCAATTTGGAGTAGATCTAGTTCTCCTGCTCCCCTAACTTGCCAATGCCGTAGAGAAAGCACATGGCACAAGGGTCTGCGGAGCCACCAAAGGACATCAGCTGGTCAGGAGAGATCTCTATTGCTAGGTACTGTTGGAAGAAGAAAAGAAATATTTTCCTTTGCCATATTAAGAAAAGTTTTGAAAATTCAGGAAGGCATTTATGTACCTGAACTGCAGTGAAAATAAGTGCATGCTTTTCATGTGCAAGGCTTTCATGTACTGACATCTTACTGTCTAGATTTGCATTCCACTCCAAGGCATTCAGTCCTGTGTCAAGGGCTGCTACAAAGACACCATACTACGTATTTAGGCTTGGGAGTCTTGGTTCCTAGTCTGGGTGCTCCAGGAGCTCAGTGACCTGCAACATCTCCAGAAACTCTTCCGAGCCACCGGGCTCTCCCTGCCTGTGTGGGAAGGTCAGGGCTGAGGGGGGGTGTGCAATTGCATTGCTGCCACGCTGCGTTCCAGAGGGATTTTGCAACTCACTGGCTCCTGCTGCAGTCTTCTCTGCTGAGGTAAACGTGAACTGACACAGCAGAGGTCTAAATCAACATCCCCCTCATTAAACAAAATACAGCCTAATCCCACTTTTGTTCTTGACATCAGGAAAAACAGAAGAAAGTATCTATGTTAATATTAATGACCAGCCTGCTGCTGGTCATTTTCCCTGCCACTAATACACAGTGTCAGATCCACACACTGGGGAATCTAGGGATCAGTTCCTTTGGCATCTATCTGGCTTCTGTTCTGTTCTTACCCACGTTTATTAGCACTGCATCATTGGAAGTCAGCGGCAATTAACCCTCTTCGTAAAACAAGCAAGCCTGAGTACCAGGAGTTGTCTGTAATTACTCTTGGCCATCATTTACAGCTTGTTTGGGTGCAAGGTGCATCAGACCACAGCAGTAAAGGATAAGCCAAGGAGATCATGCTGAGGTACCACTTGCTTGGCCCTGTTCTCTCTGGGCTGGACACCGTGTGGTCTCAACTTTATGCCAAATGTAGGTACATGTATGCCTTTAACATCTACCCTATTATTATTATTAAAAAACAAAACAAGGCAAAGCATTAATTGACATTATTTTCTTCTTTGATCAATTTGACAATATTCGAAACAGTTCATCCAGTAGGAAAAACCTCTATTTGATTCCAAATCAGTATTTTTTCAAGTGATACAGTTTCCTGTGAGAGGAAAGCTCTGCATTCCAGCCCACCCTAATCCTTTCCTTCTTTCTGTGTATAACTAAGAGACTCTCCCTTTCCTTTGTCACGAAAAGCTTGTGTGTTCTCTTCAGAAAAATTTCTTTTTTATCCCCTGTATATTTCTAAGTCCCATTACATATCCCTTCCACACAGCTGCACAAACCTGTTCCAGCTGCATCCCAGCCCTGGCCTCTAGCTTTATATTCAGGAGCTGTTATGCAAGAACCACCAGCTGACACACCCCCACCAGCAAGTACTTGTTTGCTAGACTGATAAAAAAGTCGGCTTTTTTAAAGCTAGATAGAACACATCAGTTTTATATAAGAATACTAGTTTTTTGCTAGATGACCAAGCAAACTGAATGACTCATTTTTTAATTCAATGGTAACCACGAGACTACAGGCAATTTTGTGGCAGATAACAAGAACATATTCGGCAGGTCTCAGTGAGGAATTTGAGGGTGACTTTTGCTTTCAGTCAGGGATTCCTGAGGGACTCTCACAGAGATACCTGTGCACACACCCCCACACATATCCTCTGTCTTCAGCTACACAGAGACCTACATGGAACAACAACTTACACAAAGTTAGTTTAAATATTCATTGTTTTGAAACCTCAAGAAGGCTAAGTTACAGCAAACAAGTATTTGATATTTCCACAGAAAGAGGACGGCAAATACTGGTGAGGCATTAGATATATTAGTTAATCAAGGCTATCACTGAGAAATAGCTCATTGCATAGGCACAACTGACGGAAGAAGGAAAACATTTGACCATTTGGACTTACCAGTGATGGCTTGTCCAATGTTTTTGGCAATTGTTGGGCGAGCTCCCCTGTAAAAGGTGTTGATACTTTACTCCTGCTTATATTTGGGTTAACAATTAATTCAGGCACCTTTGGATCACAAGCAGATTTCCTTTCCCAGCTTTATTTCTAACTCAACTGCAAACTAGCTCACCCCACTCTGCTGGTAAGCACCTCAGGAGCCTTTAAATAGTCAGTGATACTTTTCACAAGTGCTCTGGAAGGGATAGGAGCACCTTAGGAGAGGCAAGTCTGCATGTGCCACCTGCAGATGCTTACACAGACAGTCAGCAGACTGTCCTGGGGGAGATAGAACCTGGCTTTGCACTCTGGAAACCAAAGCAACCAAAATGACACTTCATATTTTACTACGTCCTGATTGTGAAACCAGTGAAAAAGCAAATGTTACAGGGAGTTATAAAGTACCTCCTTATGCAAACCTTATAATCGTTTAAAAAAATTGAGATGAATGACTCAATGGTGAGGTCTGGAACTCTTTCTGTGGAATAGACCATAACAGAAAAACTTCAGTAGCACATGTTGTGCAGATCTTTCCTGAGCTATGACTAAGTCATGACAAAGTTGCCTTAAAATTAAGGTCTTAGTTTTCCACTGGTTTCTACATGCTCAGAGGAGCCTTGTTTTCAACTTGCTCCTTTGTTGTGCAAATAGTCCCATAGCAGTCATATCTCTTGAGAGATAGGAAATCCACAGGCATTCTGACATGAGCAGCTTTTATCCTGAGTGGAGTATTGTGGCAGAGCTGGGATCAGTTCTCAGTGCTGCCTAACAGAGTCTTACATGAGAGAAGTGATTTAGAGGGATCATATGGCATTTGGTAGGGGGTGTTCAAAGTGAGATATACGGGGAAAATAGGTTGAAAATGCTGATGGGAATAAAATAAATGGTTTATTAGTCTCTGTGTTAAAGGTGATGAGAGTCTTTATGCCCAGTGGTTTCAGAGTTCAGGGCTTTCCTACTCAATTGATTCCCCAGGCTGTGGAAAAGAAGGAGAGCTTTCCACAGCTTGCACTGAATGTTTGCACTGTATGGTGTAATTTAAGCAAATACTTTTTAAATGGTGAGAATCTCAGTACGAACCTACTGAGCTGATTGTGTTCAAGGTCAGGTTGGACTGGGCCCTGAGCAACCTGATCTAGTGGGTGACATCCCTGCTCATGGCTGTGGGGTTGGAACTAGATGATCTTTAATGTCCCTTCCAAACCAAGCCGTTCTATGATTCTGTGATTGTGTGGCGTATGTTGATTTTAAGTCAGTTCCTTCAATGTAGCATCCTTGCAGCAAAATGTCAGTAAATAAAAAGTCAGGAGATAAACTACTATGTGTCAATTTTCATCTACAGCCCATGTTAGTGGATTGTGTCTCCTGTATGCAAAGCATGCTAAAAATAATGAAAACCCTGAAAAAAACCAGAAGTAAAAGCTGTTTCTACAACAAGACTTTCCAGGGCATGTTATAAGTCAAACCATTGAAACCAAACTGTAGTTCATAGTGTTGATAATTTTTTTCTTCAGTGATTAGTGGAAAGTAGGTAGCATGATCCAAACATTCAGTCACAAATCTTGTCACAAATATACTTGCTAGTGGTCACTTGGACAAACCTAGACTATTTCCAATGAAATTCACAACCTATTTTTACTGCTGGGTACAATAATCACTCTTATTTGAAGCTTGCTTACATAACAAGAAAAACATTTCCAAAACAAACTCTTTCTTCTCTGAAAACATCTGATGTAATTCCCAGAAGCTGATGTACCAGGTTGGAAATCAGTTCCTTAGACACTTCCTTGGATGCTCTCAGGAGAGTAGTTTATTTTATAGCAGCCTTTTAACTTTTTTTTGCATACAATAATGTATCAGTTTGGTGGGTCCCTCTCCCTACCTAGAGTTACTGGGATGTTCTCCACTGAGATTTCCATTACATCTCCAGAAGGTTTGTTGCACAGTGTAATTTCACTTTCAATATTTGTTTCTGTTGTCCTGCTGGAACTTTTTCTTCCTAATTTGCTGTGCTGTGTTTTCAATCCACATCCACCTGTGGCATTGGGCAGGACCCTGGGAATGATAACAGTAACTGAGGCCCAGGGCTGTGGGTCCAGGACTATGTTCTTCTAGCCAGATTTGGGCCCTATGGGCTGCAAACAACAAGTTTTAAAAATTCTTAAGATGTACTATCATAAAAGGGTTTTTAATGTGGAACCCCCTTCCCCCCCATCTTTATGTCTTGAAACGGAGTGGTGAAATTTCCTGTGAAAATGTTTGGATATCATTCAGAAATAAAACTCTAGCACAATGAGTTTCATATCTATGTTAAAAACCCCTTATATATAAAGAAAAAAAGAAATGAGACAGAAAAGCCTTCAGTCTGTCTGGTTTTAATGTTTCCTTTTTAGTTCTATTGCAACATTGTTTCCTGTCTTTTCTAAGAGATGCAAATTTCTTCTCTGAACACTCAGAGCTTCGTGCAATACAACTGTTCCTTAGGAAAGTTATTTTCAGTGACTGAGGTTTCTTTTTTCCCAAAGTTCAGCTTGTTGAAGTCTGCTTTTATTTCCATGATTGACTTTCCCTTGGTCTCAGGAAGATACAGGTAGACGAAAATTGCTGATAAAGCAAGAATTGTCAAAAAGATGAGGAAGGAGAAGGGTCCAAGGTTATCCTGCAAACAGAAATGCAAGACACTGTAAGGAAAATAAGGATCTCGTTTCCATATTCCTGTCCATTAGTGCAAACCTGTGTCTTAGAAGTTAAAATTCAAAGGTGTTCTCAATTCACAATCCAGGTCAGGTTTCAAACCAGGAGTTTCCAGTGGCCATGTGTGACCTGAGTTCAATTGCTGCTCCTCTGAGAGGCCTGGAGGGTTTCTGAGCAGGTTTGGGGTTTGGACAGAGCTCTAAGCTTTACATGTCATTGCAATTTATTGTTGCAATTTTTCACCTGGAAGGAAGGATCCACTTAGAATAACTTACAACAATCAGTGGAAAAACCATCCCAAGTACAAACAGTCCCATCCAGTTGAGACAGCCAACAATCAGGAAGGCTGATGGTCTGTACGACTGGCTGAAGATTTCAACCATGACAGATATAGTGGCTCCGGCTGAAAAAGAAAAGCCAAACACAAACCAGATCTATTTGTTTCCTTGTGCCTGCTGAAGTTCCTCCCAATGTCAGTGGCAGAAGATGACAGACAGACAGCAATAGATGGTCTGTTGGTAGGTGGCCCCTGCTATGAGGGTGAAAGACCTTGACTCCAGAGAGGGACTGCAGCTGTTAATTTAGGTTTCTCGTGTATGTACTGGAATCCTTTTTCTGCTGCCATGGGTCTGTGCAGTTCCATATTGCCCTGGTAACCATTATTGATGCAGTGATTTATAAAACCAGCTCCCCTTTGGGCTCCTGTGGTCAGTTCCACCTGAAGCATGTTGGTAGGCATAGGCTTAACTTGCTAAGTTAATGAAGGTGATTACTGTAACATGTAGGTAAGATGATTGCTATGATATACTTTGCAATGCCTAGATTCCAGTTTTTAGCTGACTATTTTAAATATTGATTTGAAATTTCTGTCACAAACCCTCTGGAGAAGATGATGCTTATTAGATATCTTTGTCCTTTTCCTGTCTCCCACTTGTATATGTCTGTTCTTCCTTCCTTTATTTCCAGAACTTTTTTACCATGGCACTAGTCTGTTCTTCTGCTGCCAGTTGTGCCACCAACCAATATGATACAAAAATCAATATAGCCATTGGTATACTCACATGGTCCCATTCCATAGAACACAACAAATAGGAAGATCAAGATAACGCTGAAGTAATGCATCCAGAAAAACCGATGCTAAAGGTGAGAAACCAGCGATACCAAACCATTAGACACATGACAGAATTACAGAGCTCTGTGTTTTCTGCCGCTGGCTTAAGTTTTTATATATTGTGTGAGATAAAATCAGAAAGGTGGGCTGGTTCTGAGTAAAGGGGCAAAGGCTGCTGCCTCTTTACCTGCAGGGACAGGGTCATGGTAAGCAGCGCTAGCACTGAACACATCAGTGTGTATCCGCCCCAGAGCAGCACCTTCCTCCCAAACCGGTCTATGAGGGTGCTCTGAAAAGCAGAAAACACAGGTCATAAATGTCAGTTCTCCAATTAAATAATTCCTCTCCTCTCCATGTACTCTTTCCAGAAGACTTATCTGAATAATAGGCATAAATCAATGTAATTTGAGAGTCTCTTAATTCCTAATTAATTCGATTAGTTTCTTCAAAGCTAATTCATTATTAATTAAGCTGTGTTTATTTGTCAACCTTAGGCTGTTTTCAGACAGTTCCCTTTTTTGTCTACTGGTGTATGTCAAATTGTGTACCGGATCTAACCCAGAACATCAGAAAATTATTTTACAGAATAAAAATTAAAGACACACACTCATGCAAATAATCTGGGTAAAGAACTGCCTTTTATCCTGCATGTGGTTTTGCTGAAGCAGGAAGTTGTGTCTCGTGTTATGCAAATCTTACCCCAGCCTAGTTATAAGATAGGAAAAGTACAATTGTTGGCCACATTAAATTTTTCCTTCAAACTCAGTTCTGAGAAGACTTACACACAGTATAGAGGATAAGCATTCACACAACCCAACTCCTAGGGACACATATGGGATAAGGTATTCTTCAAACTTGGCTGTGTGGAATACTTCAAAAGAATAGAAGTATATCTGAAAAATGCAGAGAGGAAATGCACCTGTGAAAAAAGTGTTGCAACTGAAATGCAATTCTAAGCTGGTATAATAACATTGACTTAGAGGGGTTTGTAACACTGCCTAGTGTTGTCCCTTGTTCTGGGGATAAAGAGGGCACTCAACTGCATTGATTCCACAGAGCTGCAAGGTGGTTATGACAGTCATCAAAATGTAAAGCTGCCAGCGCAAAGATCGCTCTTTTATCACTTCGAGGACACGCAAGGTTTTTGTGCTTGCCATTGCACCCTTCTCCTTCATAATGTCATCAATTTCTGCTTGGTGGTCTCCTTCCCCCCAGAGCTTCCTGATGGCTGTTGGGGACAAAGAGGGAAGCAGATTACTCCACCTGTGTAACTCCATCAGAAGCGGTTACGTTAAACCCTTTAGTCTGCCTGTCCAGTGGTGCAGACGGTGGTTCTGATGCTGCTTCTGCCATCTGGATACAGCTGGAAGGATTTTGACTCACTGATTGTCAGTATGGTATTAGCTGACTAATGTGGAGTTGGCCTAATTGTGAACAAAGTACCTTTTATTTAATTAAAAAGAAAAGAGCTGCCTATTTCTACTAAAGAAATAAAGCAGTGCCCATCCAAGTGGGAAACGTTAGACATGCTGATATACATGTATGACTGTGTTTCTTGTCTTAATGAATTCAAGGAGATTGAGTGAAGCCCAGGTTAGTACAGATATAATGCCATAGGTATCTCAACTGTTGTGTTTGAAACAGCCTGTGCTCCATGGCAATGGCCTGTGATCTTATCTTCTGCACAGGCTGTCACCCTGACATAGCAAGTGAAGTGAAGTAAGTGAGGAAAGCAGACACTCTACCTTTCCTGCAGGCTTCCTCATTACCCTTCTGTATCAGGAGGTAGGATGGTGAGTCAGGGAAAAATGGGAGGGAAACCAGTTGAACCAATGCTGAAAGTCCACTAGATGCTAACAACCATGGCCACAAAGCTTCGCTTCCCAAAATCTCCCTGGAAAGCGTATGTGAAACAAAATATTGCTGAAATTATGGAATGAATGTTCAGGAAGTTCTTTTGAGTGATGAAGATTGCTCAGATTCCATGCAAAGATGCAGTGGAATAAAACTCTGAATTCATAATTTGATAAATTTCGCAAATGTTGCTATTTTTATTTCTGACAATTTATTTTAAAAGAATTGTTTGGTGTTTTTAAAAACTTTCTAAATATCATTGGGACTCAGTATAATGCCTAGACAGGTGAGGAGACTCATTTGACCACTCTGGCCACAACACCAGTCTTGCTAAGACCTTTCAAGTAAGTACAGTAAATTTTGAAGGGGGGAATCTCCCAGTAGAAAGGGTGTGGAAATAAGAAGAAATCGGATTATGAGTAATTAATTTTCTGCCTCATATTCAAAACTATGTCTACCTCAAATACACTCAACATTTTTCTTCTGGCATAAACATAAGGTGTGTTTTGGGGAGGATGGGAGTGTTTCTCAGTCACTGACTACGTGGGAGGGTAGGGTCATAGAAAGATTTCTACTTTTACTGTAACTTGGTACAAAGATTGGAGAATTTACCGTAGTCCAATAATCTGTCCTGTGAGTTTTCCCAGGGTCAGGAAAACAGCAACGGTGGAGTTGGCAAATCCACGCAGCTTCTTGGGTGAAATCTCTCCTACATACTGAGGGTGTATATTGAGGGAAAAACCTTGAACACAGAGGAGGATAAATGACCATTAAAATATTTGGAAAAGCTTAACTTTCTGACTCCATCCCCTCTTTCATTGTTTCCATTCACTCTGATATTTAGATTACAATTTCTGGCAGAAGGGAAGATGTCTTTTACTTTTATTAAGTGCCTAGTATATTTGTTATAAAAATCATCCTCTAAGAATGGCTGTAGAGACAATCCTGGAACAGCAAGGACACTTGCAGTCCACGTTGTCATGAGCACATACCTGAACCGATGCCATAGAGAAAGCGTCCAACCAGAACCATCTCAAAGGATTTGGCTGTTTTACTGAACGCCATGAAAAGTGCAGCTACCACCATGATCAGGTTCGTGAATATTTGGCACTTTTTTCTAAAAACAAAAACAAAGCCAAAAGCTCTTGAGAATTTACTGTGAAATGTGAACTTCTTGTACCATTTTGACTACTCTTGCTTTGACACAAAGCATGGTACAGCCATTCCTCTTGTTTTGTGGAATGGCTGAAATTGTTTTGACATTGGATAGTCAAGAATGCTTCAAAATTTTAGGATTCATTAGATTTGAATTTTAGCTGAGAATTTAAACAGCTGGAATTCTTTGTCAGCATTTCCACAATACAAGTGGGGAAAGAGGTCGAAGAACTGGCACAGTTTGTCACCAAGATTTTTAAATTACTATAACTCCTCATAAAATGTCAGGTTGGTCCCTGGCAATACATAGTCCAAGCCCACAGCTCCCATTCCAGAATGGCTCATATTAAAGACACTCTTGGCTAAATGGGTGTGATCTGAGATGACAGAAAACATTTTTAGAGTCATTCTGTATGAATTGTGGTCTGGGGTTCACAACCCTGATGTCTCAGGCTCAGATCAAGTTTTCAATGTCTTTTGCACTCAGATGTTTTGCTACGACCCTTGTCTGACAAGAGTCCTCTCGCCCACATTAAGGGTTCACAGAGACCCTGTGTTTATTCTGTGGTTCAGCAGTTAGGTCATCATGTGTTAAATACCCCATGGGAGAAGTGGATGGTCTTGTGTCCAGTCTTGGGAGACCCTTTGCGTGTGGGATGAGGCAGTGTCCCACAAGAAATTTCTTGGGGGCACTTACCTGATAGGCAAGAACACAATGGCAGGCAGGCTAAGATGGTTTGTTGAGACCTATGTGAGGGGCCTCTGGATCAGTGCGTTGTGGAGCAGATCTTTAAGTGGGTCACACCAAGTGGATATGTTTGCCAATTTCTCTGCAAATGAAATTAGTGGTGTTACACACAAGGCACTGAGAACAGAATGGTAAGGAATCCTTCCTCCATCCAGTGGGAAAGATAGTTTGGGAACTGACCTTCAGTAAAATGGGTTCCCAAGGACAGAAATGTCTCTTGGACATTTGTTTTAGTGCTGGTTTTATCTTTACAGTGTAGTTACAGGCCATTAATTTTTTGATATTTTCTTTAGACTAGGTCTGAATACTTCAGATAATGTCACCACCCCAAAATGAATGTATTTAAATGGGAATCTGGCTCTTCTTTGTAATTTAAGGATCTTTTCCAGGTGTTTGAGTAACTGTATATAATGTGTTTAAACAAAAGACACACAGCTCTTTAGCTGAGGTTTGTAAAGCTTGGGAGACCTTTATGAGAGTCATAGGGGACACTGAAGAGAATGTGACCCTATGCCACTGCTCCCAGAGGCACTGATCTGGTGATGTGATGATGTCTGCAGCCTTCACAGAATACAACTCCCTGGAGAGGGCTGTTTGTTACTTGGGAGAGGTGGATGTGCTGGGAAACCCAATCCTTTGTTTTCAGCCAGACTGCTTCAACTAAAAAGAAGATATTTATTTGTTCACTTGGTATTTCCCTGTACTTTCTGACTGTTGAACTGTTACAAGAAGCACTTACTTTCTGTATTTTGTAGTCAGGTAGGCACAGCAGAGGCCCCCCAGGAGTCCTCCTATCCCATAGACAGACACAATGAAGGACCACAACAACATGATTGTCTCAGGGTGGAGGGGGGAGCCATGTCGCTCTATCCAGGTTTCATTAATAAACTTCCTGATGTGCTGAAAAATAGAATGAAATTTAACTGGATAATGGTTATAAGATCTCTACATTTTATTTAGCTGTTATACTTCAGATCGAGCCTGTGGTTCTAATATTAGACTTGTTCTGAGACTTTCTTAGTAAAACAAGTTCACTGAGGTCACATTGCAGCAAAATCTACATGTCTGTATCAGTCAGGAAACTTTATTGCAAGCATATAGTAAGAACACATTTTCTTTAGAGACTTGTACACTACGTGGTAAGAACTTACTGGAAACAGAAAATGCTATCCTATTCTTTAAAGGAGAAAAAGTTCCCTACACATGTGGTGTTACTGTGAGCCAAAGAAAAGGCAGAGATGTATCAGGTGAATGCTCAGTAAATTGGAGATTTATGGGAGAATGGAGAGCTCAGGCTCTCCACTGTACTATTAGCCTCGGGGAGATGGTTACTTACCGCAGAAGGATAGTTGATGACAGAAATGTGGAATCCGTATGGGAAACTACCACCAATTCCCAGCACTAAGATCATTTGAAATAGTCCCCGGAACTGAATCTGCAAAGCAAAAATAAGATGCTCTTGTTGGTTTTTGTTTTATTTTTAATTTCATTTCATTTACGTAGTTTCATTTCATCTTGTTGCATAGAAAAGACCATGCAACCTGACCTTCATGGCCCTAAGTCCCATTGTTCTTCGAGATATTTAAACACAGAAAGGAAAGATTGTCTCTGTACCAAAGGAACTTAAATTGTTAAAGAATCTGAATCTTTAATATTTTGTTAGCTTTGTCTTTTATAAGTCAGAGCCCTGAGAAAAAGTGACCAAATACTCACCAGGTTGGAGAAGCAGGCAGCCATCTCCGATGAAAGAGCTGGTACCTGCTGTCACTGGCTGGTGCCTCACAAAGGAACCAAGTGCTCACATCATACAATAGCAGTATCAGTGAACTAGTCCCGTGTTATTGAAGTTAAATTTTACTTCAGAGGTTTTTGAGTAAATTACGCCTATTCCAGCAGTCGTACAAAGTTTAGGATTGCTGGATTAAATATTTCAACCAATGGTTATGTCCAAAGAAACAAGATGGTCTCCCTTGCAGGGAGCCTGTATACTTCAGGAGCTCTGTCTTGTGCTGAATGGATAGGGAATTGAGACAACAATTTGAAACAGGATTCCCATAATCATAACTTGCTTAGTTTTCAGTATAAATATATACGAGAAACATAGAGACAACGTTATCTGTTGGGAATCTTAGTGCTAACAAAGTAATTAGCAGCTGTCATAGATATCCTTTAGTCAAAATTGTGCTCAGGACAGTAAATCTCACATAATGCCATTTAGTCTTTTGTCTTGCAATTTTACAGACACACATATGCAAAGCTGTGTTAAGCCTTCCTTAATACAGGCCAGCGAGACCAGATTCATGTTTCCTGTGTCCAGCTTACAGCAGTTCACTGATCCAGTTTTTAGGTGTTTATATCTGCCTCAGGTAGTATTTGAGACAAATCTTGCCTATCAGCTGATGTCTCTGGAAGAAAATGTAGTATGTGCTCCTGAAACTGCTGGATGACTGTCCTCATTGTCCTTGTCACCTCCCATGCATATTTGAACCGGACCTTTCTGCTGTTCATCCCTTGACCACATTACAGCTCTTGCTCCACTGAGCACAGGCGAAGGTTGACCTGTGCTCCAAGTGGCTGTTCCGCTTCGTTGTCACATTAATGTTCCACAGGGCATCCACTCACTTCCTGGGGAGGATCTCGTGGGGAAGGCTTTCCCAACAGCACCTAATGAGTAACTGAGATCAGAGAAGTGGCTTGCTAGAGTCTCTCCAACAATGCTACACAATCCCACTCTGCTCTTGTTTCCAAAGAATTCAGGGATTGTTGTAATGGAATGAGGGATATTTTCAGAATGACTGTTAGAGAAGTGAGAATTCCATTTTGCAAAAAGTTGAAATTTCCTTTTTATATTGGTAGTTGTCTCCAAGTGACTGGTAGTTTTTAATCGTGTTATGTGTCCATTGAACTACAAAATTACTGAGTTTTCTGACTTTAAGGACACTTCATGTTTTGTAGGTATATAGTTATGTAGTTATATTTTAATGAGAAGTCTTCAGTGTCCCTCAATACTACAGACAGGAATAATGAAAACCCCCAACCATGAAAGGGTATCCACACCAATAACATTTTTTAGTCTGCTGTCCCTAAGGGAGACCAGGATACAGGGAAAGAAACATTAATGGAGGCCAGAAATTTTATTACAAGGCAATCTGCCATTTTTATTATGTTTGACATTGCAATTAACCAGCAGTTAAGATGAACAGCTGAATTCTTGTTTTGCATAATCCTATTTGAGTTGAAGCAAATACGACAGTCTAAGTAACAACAAAGGTAAACCCATTTATTTTACTGCACAGGTCTAGAGTATAAACTTTATATAAACTATACAGTGTGCTCCACTGTAAGCCTTAGTTTTGTTCATGTTCCACCTGAAAATATTGCTTTTCTACTAGGACTGTGTGAGCCTCTCATTAACAGAGGGAAACTTGCAGAATATTAGACACTTTCAAAAGAAACAAAAAATCCTATGAATCTGCATATTTCAAAAAAGGTTTCTGGTGAAATCCGTTCCATGCTGAGGTGCTTTTTTTGGGCTGGATATGGTCCAGGTATCCAAAAGTCACACAAGGAAAGTAGCAGCTCATTTGTTGTGGGATCCACAGCCCACGAGGTGTCTGTGGGAACTCTGCTCCTGAAAGGGGAACTACAGACTTGAGATGACAACACTGATGGGCAGTATAGCAGAGTATCCAAAATGATACTAAAATGTGCGTGGGGTTTATGGTGACTGGATTAAATCCATCAGGCCTTCAGCTCTATTCCTGCTGAAAGGCGATCTGGAATGGCTGAAGTCTGTCAAACTAGACACTACACAAGGACAACATGGCATAGTGCATGGGAACCTGGCAAGGTTTGATCATTCAGCTGAGTTTAGAGAAACAAAGAATTTATCTCCTATTCCACTAAATTTTTTCTTTAATCTGTTGTGGATTGAACCCTAGCCAGAGACAGCAAGCCAAGAACTTCACTGTTCCCATTTCAGGGCTGTAAAAACACACTCAGAAATCATAGAGAGAGAGGGAATTACAGGTCTTTCCTTTCTCTGTGGTCAGCAGAGTGTTTATAAATTCTACATGTAGTTTCAGTGTGTATTAGTTGCTCTGTTAAGAAGATTTGCACATCAGCAAGTTAAGCCAAAATGCTCATATTTCACATGAGTCTATCGTGTACTATCAGCCCTCATCCCTTTTCAGAGCTGCCCAGAGTGGAGTGCTTGAGAAAGGAGCTGGTTTGGCAAAATGGGAACCTTGCAAATGATAGATAGGAAAGCTGGTAGTCCATTTGGATGGATGTGACAGTCAGAAAATGACAAATGTCTTTTTTTTCTTCTTCTAAAGAAAGCCAGATTCCTCTCAATGGCCGGTCAAAGCCTGGTGCAGAAAGTGTAATCTTCTGTGACATGATTCGGAGCTGTTGGAATATGCTTGTTTTTAAAGTTTAGCTTATTGAATTCTTCTGTGATTTCCATGATTGATTTCCCTTTCGTTTCTGGAAGGAACAGGTGGACAAATACCCCTGAAGTGAAAAGTACTCCCATAAAGATGAGGAAGCAGAAGTGCTTGAGTTTTTCCTACAGGGAAGAGCAAAGGGAGAAAGAGACCAAGATGAGCACATAAGAGCTTTCATCACTTTCTTTGCACAGTTTTTGTATTTGGGTCACAAAGTACTTTAAATTTGATACAGAACTCGTCTTATTTTGACCTTTGACAGATATCCCAATCTGAATAAGTATCTTGGGCAAATCAGGGCCCTTCAGTTGCAAAAGTGACTTGGGAGGGCAGATGCCAAGACCACTCCAGACTGGCACAGCATTGTCATCTGCTGCTGCTGGTCTTCCTGCTCCCATGGCCGACCTGAGCTGCCCTTGGGGGTGTCCCCGGCAAAGCCACTCACCACAATGAATGGGAAGGTTGTTCCAATCACAAAGACTCCCATCCAGTTGAGAACTGCACTGATCACAAAGGCAGGTGGTCTGCAGGACAGCTTGAAAATTTCAACCCTAGTGGAAACTGTGGCACCAGCTGAAAGGGAAGAATAATAATAATTCTTACTCTTGTTGATATGTTTGGTTTCAACATTTGGATGGAGTATTCCTGTTACCCAGCCAGCAGGGATGCTACTGTCACGGACTGGCACTCAGAACACTTGAGTACGTTGCTCTCTTTAAAAAAAAAATGTTTGTGGCATCTTATAAACCACTAGACAGACATCAGTTTATTAAAATAGTAAAATATTCAAATACATTTTTGAAGAGATCCAAGAATTGAGTAGTTTACACTTGAAAAAGCCTGAAACAAGTTGTGTCAGGATGGAATGACATTTACTATTGCTAAAAATAATTCCCAGCATGCTTCTGCAAGATCACCAGTAAGCGATCTTCCCAGATTCTCTTCCTGTGTATGTCAGTTTTGTTTTGAAGCCACAGGCCTTCAACAGTTTTGACTTTGGAAAATAATTCAACCCTACCATATGGGAAGGCAAATGTTTTAGAAATTAATACCCTTTAAAAAATAAAATATAAAGAGTAGCAGACAATAATTGCAAGGAAAATAATTACTCCAAAGTAGGTATTCTGCACTGCTGTCTATGTGGGATAAGATGTTACATTGTGCAACGCAGAATTTAAAAGAACTATTGCTTTTCTTTTTCTGTTTCTTTTTTTCTCCGGGTATTTTTTAGAAGTCTTTTATCCATCTGCTTTTGCTCTCTTGTTGCTGTATTTTTCCAGTGTTCCTTTCCTCTTGTTGGCAAAATCCAAACCCAACAGCATTAAAGTTTATGGCCAATGATTGGACCCACAGTATTTAAATGACTTCAAGATTATGTTAAATGAATTTATTTATGCGAAATATTATGCAATATAATGCAGTATTTTCCTAGCCATATTAGTAAGCTCACATGACTTGATCTCTTTATTTCCTTTGACAGAAAACTCACCTGGCCCAACTGCAAAGACAACTGCAAATAGGATAATGAGACAAAGACTGCAGTATGGCATCCAGAAATACCAGTCCTGGGGGAAAAAATGCATAACAAAATTCTAGGTGAAAACTGCTAATAACTGTAGGTGAGAAACGCTCCTTTTTCAACACCGTCACCTTGAGAAGGAAATATTCAGTGTGTGGGAACTGACAGAGAGATGTGAGTGCCTTTCCTGCAGATGGAGCAGTGAGGTTTTTGTTCGGTGGGCAGAGAAGCAGGTTTCCTAGTGCAGAGCAGCTGTGAAGCTTGGAAGGTTTCAGTTAAAGACAGTCCGAACTGTACTTTTCCATCCTGTCTTCCTTTCTTCATGACCTCATGGTGCGTCCTCTAATCTTTAGAGTTATAGGAAGGCCAAATCATGTTGTTTTGGGGTTTTTTCCCACTTTTGTAAAGTTATAGATTCGATAACTGGCACAGAAAAGTAGTTGTCCTAGAGATTAGTCAAGAAGAAATGAGACTCAGTGCTTTAGGAAAAAAGATTTGTTTCTCCTATCTTTGAGATTCTTTGTGAACGAAACAAAAATGGAAGTCTGCTGCCACCTGGCTTCAAGGCTAATTTTACAGTGACGCTCTGGATGAACATGGTAACCCAGATAATTTGCTTCTGAAGAAGCTACAGCAATGACACACAGATGTCATTGTTAGAGAGATGAGCAGGACTCCAGTCTGAGAGAGTTTAATCCTGTGTATAGGCAAACTTGACCTAAGCCTCACTTTCCTTTCTCAGTAGTGTGGTCCTGCGCATGAGCAGAGGTTATAAAGAGAACAGACAGGGAAATCTGCCATGAGAAGAATTTCCTTACCTGTAGGGAGAGAGTCACTGTGATACCAGCAAGCAGTGAACACATGATCCAATACCCTCCTCTTATGAGCACTCTCCTGCCCAGTCGCTCAATGATGGAGGTCTGAAGGACAGAAATCCCGCTGGTATCAGGGCCAGAGAGAAAAATGTGACCCATTCCCATGGTAATGTGACTTACACAGACTAGAGCTGCTACGAGTTCAGAGAGTCCAATAGAGAGGGTCATATAGGAGACCCTTCTTTCATCAAAGCCAGCTGCCTGGAGGACTTCAAACGTATAAAAATAAATCTGGAAAAAAACCCCATAAAACAGTAAGAGAAGAAAACAATTGATTTCCTACCCATACCTTTGTACCACTGCCCCAGATAGGAGCTGCAAATCAGGGAGCATGCAGCTCAGCTTTGGAGCGAGCTAGAATTCAGCGTTCTTTTTGGTACTATTCACTTTTTCAGCAGGCAAAAATATTATAAATTATAAAATTAATCCATTAATTAATTTGATAAAAGATAAAAGGCTGGGATAATCAGATTCCAGCTGCTACAGCGTAATTAGGTTTGCAGAATCCTGATTTAGGTGATTTCAGAAACAGCCAGATATATCATGTCTTCAGAGCCCATCCCTAAATATCATTGTAGGATATTCTCAAGAAACAAGCGTGCAGGTTCTGAAGTCATGAGGGGTAAAACAAGTATGTTTTCAAGTATCTTTGCTGGTGGTTGGAGATATGCTGAGATGATAAAGATTTCAGTTTAAGCTGTGTTAGACTTTAAACTGTGTATTTCCTTTACAGATACTGGTGCATCGTGTTGTTAGAGAGGTAGAAGGGTCATGCAGGCAATTGCAAAGCTGTGGCTTCAAAAGAATCCCAGAAAAGCACTGCCGTGAGGAAGAGCAGTTTTGCTGCAGGAGCTGCAGAGCAGTGAGGATGCTCGTTGTTAGCCTTGAGTGCAGAGTGGGCAGAGTGCCATCCCAACATTCTGGGGTGCCATTAGCAGGAGGCAAATAGGAGCTGCAGCAGTGAGCAGTCACATAAAACTACACTGCAGATTTTGCAGATGGAGGGTGGGCTTGTTTGTACGAGTGGGTTCTGGAGCTTTTTCAAGCTCCCAGAGGTGGCTGTTCAATAAGCCTAACTACAGAGGGAGGTAAGTCCAGCAAGGACCAAGAGCTGGGCAGAGGGATGTCACATGGAGAGCCCAGCCAAGCTTTGCAGGCTGCTGCTGCTGCCCTGTAGAAAGGCTGGCAGACAACAAGGTGTGGCCTGAGAAGCCTGACGAAAATGGAGTGAGCTCCTGTGAGCCGTGATGTATTCCTCAAGGTTGTCAATAAGTGTTTTGAGACTTTAAGGGGAAAATACACTCAACTGCATTGATGCCACATAGCTGAATTGTGGCGGTCAGAATAACTATCATGTACAGCTGCCAACGGAAAGCTGGTTCTTTCACTAGTTCCAGGACACTCAAGATCTTGGTGTTTTTCATTGTTGCCTTCTCTTTCATGATGTCATCAATCTCTGCTTGGTGATGGCCTTCACCCCAAAGCTGCCTTATGGCTGTGGAGGAGAAGGAGAGCGAGACCTGACATGTTAATTCGTCTCTCTTTGTTCCCTAAGAAGGTTGTTGAGTAGGTGATGCAAGTGTCTGGCAGCCCAGTGTGTGTGGGCTGGGGATGTGCTGGGAGGCAGAGATGTCCTACAGGGTGTTCCAGAGACCTGGTCCCCTCCTGCACAGAGGGACCTGTTGTGACAGAGGGGCCTAGTGGGGTGCACAACTCTCTCTCTGCCCATGGAGCCACTTTTCTCCCTTCCTTTTTCTCCTTCTCTCGAGTTGTGAGCAGGGTACACAGCAAATAACCAGAGCTAACGGATGCCCTGCAGAGTTCTGCAGTGCAAACAGCCATTTTCATTTATCATCTATTGCTAATCATCAAACTGACAGTGCAGGAAGTGTCAGCTGGATGTGAAAGGTTTTGTCATACAGAGCTGTGGAGAGAAGTAGTTTCGTGTTCTGTGTGGGGATTACAACAAAATTATACATAGTAGGTATTCACGGAGCCATGTTGGAAATGAACTTTGTCCTAGCTGGTTTTTTTCCATATGGGAACAGCAAGTATCATAAAACAATTGTAAGTCAAGTGAGGAACAGGAACCTGGAGCTGTCATTTACCTTTTTTGCAGCCTTCCTGGTCTCCTTTATGCATGAGGAGATACGGTGGGGATTCAGGGAAGAAGGGAAGTGTGACCAGCTGGACCAGTGCTGGAAATCCACAGGCGGCCATCAGCACAGGCCACAGGGACTTGCTGCCCAGCAGCTCCCTGGTGGGGATAAAAAATAGAGTAAAAGTTCATCTCATTGGTTCTGAAGAGAGAAAGGAATGGATGGAAAAGCAGAGGAAGATACAAAATGTAGTAGGGATTCAGAAATTAATTGTGTGGGTAACCAATTGCGTTATACCTTTGTCCTGAAATTTGCCCTATGGCTTTTCCCAGTGTCCAAAAGAAAGAGGAAGTAGAGTTGGCAAATCCACGTAGCTTCTTAGGGGAAATTTCTCCAACGTATTGATGATGTAGAGGAACACAAAGGCCTTTAAGTAAGGAAAGAATTATGAGAGAGAAGAAAAAAGACATTCATAACCATTGGAAATAAAACTGGATATAAATAATTAAGCCTTACAGAACACAGCTACCTCAAGGACATAGCTGTTTCTCATAAGTCGACCCATATACCAGATTCTGACAAAACATCACTGACTTTTATATTTTGTTTTCTTAGTGGAGGGGTTTTATTTACTTTGAATAAAGATGTAAACTTTTGTGAGAGCCTGCTGACATGTGGGAGAAATCACTTACCTGCACTTATTCCACACATGAAGCGTCCAATTAGAATCATCTCAAAGGACTGGGCTATTTTACTGCAGCCCATGATAGATGCTGCCACTATCATGAGCAGGTTGTTGCACAATAGACATTTCTTTCTGTAAGTGCAAGGAAATGAAAAGATTTTTTTGCAAATCAGAAGGAAAATGGCACTTCTTGGCACGCAGGAATTCTTGGGTGAAATTGTCCTTCTAGTTTTGCAAAATCAGACATATATGGTCTGGGATAAAATAAGCCCTTCCATGCTGTTGGCACTGGATACTCTGGACTCAATGTGTGCCTTGGCACATGAGAGATTGGGACTTCTGGGCTGTGTAGCAGAGAAAATCTTTAAACTTTTCTGTGCCTGAATACCCATTACGAGACACATGGTTATAGCACCTAGAAGGATCCCAGTGCTTCCATATTTTGAGAAGCACTTTCAACAGCTCATTCTGTCTCAGCCAGGCTGCTTTTCCTCTTTGCAGAGACCAACCCAACTAGAGCAACTGTGCCTGGTGTCACAGGCTGGTAGCACAGTTGATTAGTCCATGCCACAGGACAAGAGCAGGAAGCAGGAAAACCACTTGACAACAAAACTAAGCTGGGTGTCTTACAGACATGACTGAGTATAAAAGTCTGTCTCTCATTTAAAACCTTGACTGTCATTTCTTTGAGGTAAGATTAAACTGATAAATTATCCTTAAACATACATACTTGCCATATTTGACAGTGAGGTATCTGCTTCCTGAGGAACCCAAGAGCCCTCCTATACCAAAGATGGACACGGTGATAGACCATAGGAACAAGAGGTTATCCTGCTGGATGGGATATCCATATCGCTCCAGCCAAGTTTCATTAATGAAAGCCTTAACATGCTGAGAAAGAAGAAAAATTTTCATTAACTATACTTGTGACAGCAATGCCTGTATTTTATTATATTTACAACATAATTTTGCTGCTTAAGCTAAAGTCTCTATTTTATATCGACTTTAAAATTGTGCATTTTCGTTAACAGCCATAGTGTAAGACAGTCTGCTATGTTCATTTTGTCATTAAAGGAAGTTCAACCTTTGGGGTTTCTCTTCTTGAAATCTGAGGAACTGAGGCATAGCCTGGTACTAACAAATAGTGTAGACAGCCCTGCAAAGTTCTGCAAATGAATTAAGAGTTTTTTAACTAAGAGAATGCCAGGTTACACAGCACCCATTCAGTGCAGTTCCTAAGTAGTTTTTCACTCAGAACTTAGCGCTCTGAAGCCAGAAAATAACAGTTTTCCCACAAGGGGAGCTCTACAAACGACTTCCGTCTAGACTTCAGTGGAAATTTTACCTGTGATCAGTGGAGAGAAGCAGACATTTTTCTAGAGCACGGCTCACTTGATTTATTGCCTGTGAAGAAGGGTAACTATAAAGACATCACTTCAAGCCACAGGTGCTGTAGGTTTTAAGGGGTGATAGATGCCACCCCAGTTAGTTTGTGTCTTCTGAGGAGCAGTTCTATAAACAATAACTTGCAGCTTTCTCTTTTCTTCTATTTTCAACACTTTGACATGTTCTGCTTTTCATGATAGCATAGTACAGCAATTGGGAAATGAGAGGAGAATAGTGTGATTAAACTCTTTCAGACTACCAGGGAGGAGCATCCTCAAGCAGCAATGCAGTGCCATCTTTAGCCAGTGTGCCATGTGCCATGTGCATCTTTGCCTACCTGAGACATGTAGGTGAGGCTGGAAATTTGAAAGCCAATCTGGAATGTTCCACCGATCCCCAGGACAGTGATCATTCGAAAGAGCCCCTGGTATTGTACCTGCCAAGGCAGAACAAAATCATCTTAAGCTTGCAGCCACATCAGGCTCTTGTTGCAAGGTGCCTTTCATTCTCCAGAAACACCTCATTTGCTCAAGGCATTTGCGGATAGGAATGTTCCCTCTGCTTGCCCTGGTGTGAAGCATGCATCCTCCTGTGATTTCCCTGCATCCAGCTCAAGGAAATACAGCTCCCCCAAACACCCCTGTCAACGTGCCACAGTCATGTTCTCTGCCTTTCAAAATCTCTGTCTGCCATGTCTTACACTAAATAATTAGTGATATATTTAACTAAGCTCTTTCTTTTTAAGCGGGTAAGCAAAGCAAATTATGTTTGAAGGTAAGCAAATATTTTCAACTAAATGAAAACATTTGAGAAACATTAACATATTGACAAATATGGATGGCAAAGCATATAAAATGCAAACGTCTGTAATGCCTAAAAATGGTGGGCAGAACCACTTCCAATATGCTTTTAGTGAATAGGAGCCTTGCTATTTTTACTGAGATATTGATTTTGTTTTCTTTGAAGCTCCAGTAGCACACCAAAATGTCACAGATATAAATAACCCACCAAGTACTTACCAGGTCTGCTAAGAAGCCGGTCATCTCTGGCTGGGGGCTGGTTGTCCAGCGTGCGTTGTGTCTTTGTCATCACAGGCTTCTGTGTGTCTGTCTCCTGCCTGCTGGTATGGCAGTGGGCATTTGGCTTTGGGGATCAGAGTTAATTTTTTACTACATATTTCGTCTTCACTCACTTATATTTACTTCAATGGGCCAAAGTTGACACTGCCAGATTAAATATTTCAGGATACAATTGCATCTAGTCCAGTCTTGTGGGGGAAAGTTTCAAAGCAGAGGAAATTTGTGTCTGGGGCTAGTGAGAGCTTTGGAAAGGGAAACAAGAGGAGCTGAGGAAAAAAAATCCGAAGAGATTTCCTGAAAGAGAAAAATACTTTCCTCCTGTGATACAGATGGGTGCATATGTCTGCCATAATCTGCAGAAAGCAAAATCAGCTGGTGTAAGATTTAGGTACTGCTGTTTATTAAGAAGTAAAGTACAAGGTTTCATACGCATTGTAATAGGAAAGATTGTTATTAGAAGAAAAATAAGCAAATTTCAAAGCCTAATTCCAGTATTCTGGCTTTATGTACCAGACTGTACTGAGGAAGGATGTTTATTATCTGGTGTTTATGGGGATGTTTGTCAGCCAGGCACGATGAAAAAACAGTAAGAGACAGTGTGCCCTGGCAGAGGCTTTTGGAAAGGAGCACCTGGTCCTGAAGCGTCTGCTTGAAAGAGCTAGTAACCAAGACCCACTTTCTCTTGAGGATAATAAAAGGAGGTAAATATTCCTTGAAGAGTTAGGAGGGAACAACTGGGATCTTACTTCCTCAGGTTTCACCTTTGTCACAGAACAGCTCCAAAATCAATGTTGCAGGTATCAAAAAGTCACCTTCGGTTTGTAGAGGCTCCTCTCTAATGTGGTGAAACTTGAACTAAGCTCTGCGTGGCTGCTTCTGGAGCCAGCACTTGGAAGAAAGAGGTTGTTTGCCTGGGGCTTTCCTGTGTGGCTGCTGCCCTGTGCTTTTCCTGCTTTGAAAGTCTTCTGCTGACTCTCACTCATGCCAGGGGACTGTCCCCTGCCCCCAGGGCCTGGTGTGGGGGCAGATTGGGCAATGGGGATATACTGAAACCCTCCGTAAATGGTCAAGCTCTCCCTTGGGACTTGTACTTTCAGTTCATAAAACACAGAACGCAATTATTTACAGAGGAGTTCACTGTAAATACTATGAGTCTAAAGAAATGAGAAAAAACCATGTTAATGATAAAACCTTGGTTACTTGTGTAATTCCAACTATGTATTGCCTATATAACTGCATAGCAAATGCTGTTTATCCTGGCTTGCATTGGCATTTAGAAGGATTTGGCAATTTATGACAGCATTTTCTCTGGAACACCAATGTTGTAACTAGTCACATAGCTATTGACTATTGATTGTTTCAAAATCATAGTATTTCTTTTTTAAAGATATTTTTTCTCAAATTGTAGTGAGATGTAAGCAATCTTATACTCATTGAAAATAATTGCTAAGGATCTCAAATATTCCACTGTCTCACAGTAAAATTTTTCTTACATTTGGAGGGCTTTCTGGTGATTCTGAGCTCTACATGTATAGCATGGCATTGTTTCATCTTTAAGAGAATTTAGTTCTAGGAGTTCACCTCTTGTTTTTTTTGTCACATCAGTGTCATTGACTGTTTCTCTTAAAAACGTCACCTATATTCTTGAAACAGGTCTTACACCATGGATGTTGTGCATGGTTTCATGTTTAAGGAATTATTACAGAGTTAAGAGGATCATGTAATTTTTTTTTTATTTTATTGTGGATAGAGCTGTAAGAAATGCTTGCTGTGAAATGGACAAACATATGAAACTCACCTTCATGAGTCGTGTCATATAAATTTGCCTGAAGAGGTGAAAGTCAAGCTTGATTCTCAGCCAGCCTGAACTACACTAGATTGCTCACTGTGGACGACTGAAGCCATCTGCAGTTTAATTTCACACTGACAGAAACTCAGTGGTTTCTTCTAGATTTGATTTGAGACTTAGGGTTGATTATACTAATCCAAAACTCAAAACAAAATTCTGAATAGGAAAATCACGGAGACTGGGACTAAAGAAGGGACTGAGGCACAAAACATGTCCTACATGAAATCTGTGTTTAGTATTAACATGTATTTTATGTTATGATCACTTGTTGATTGACTGCTCTCAGGTGTTTATGGTGACATGAGAGTGACTTTCATTCATGAAGATTCCACTTCTGTCTGTGAAGAGATACTTTTATCTTTTCCAATAACTGAAAACAAATTGCCTTTGTTTTGCAGCCTGCAAACATGAAGGTCCTCTATGACCGTAATACATGGTCCTTCTGGCTGACCAGACAGATGCTAGTGTAGGTGATATATACGTTCCTCAATAGAAGCATTTCCTTTAAAAGAATGAGGTCTTTTCCTGAAATGTGAAGTGCCAAATTCTTTGGTTATTTTCATAACTAAGTTCCCCTTTGTCTCTGGAATTAAGAAGATGAAGATGTTGAACTGATGAGGATCACAGTAAAGATAAGGAAACAGAAAGAGAGGAGGTTTTCCTGAAAATAAATCAGAGACAGGGAATTTTATTTTATTCTTTTGCTTCTCCTTTTACAGTACTTTGGACATGATGACAAAATGATGACCATGATGGCAAAGTTTCATTTTGTAGCTGTCTAAATCCAGTTTGTTTCGTTGCTGTGACATGAAACATGCCAGTCTTTAGGTGTCAAACAGCAACAAATAAATAGTTAAATTTTTCTTCTTTCTTGAAGGCAAGATAGTCAGGATGAGTAGTCAAAATAATTTGAGGTGTTGCTTGCAGAAGTATGAAAGAGAGGCCTTGGCATGAGTTTAAAACCACTAACAAACATTAATATTGGCAAGTTAATCATACCCCATCTGGTTTATCAGTAACTGCAAGAGATGTAGCAATAGTGAGAATTGGGGACAGCAGGCCTCCTGAGGTCTGGCGCATTGGATTAGTGCAGTTTGGGAGGATGAATGCTTGAGATGGAAAGGTTCATTAAGCCATGAAGTGGAGGAGGTGCCCAGCAGGGCATCCTGTGAAGGATTGATTTCTTGGAGGACACACTGGAGCTGTATCAGTCAGCATGGCTGGACTTCATAAGAGGGGGACGGAGGGATCCAAGCTCATGTTTTTAAACAGACATATTGCTCTGTGACAGGGAGGAACAGCTCCTCTGCAGTGTTCCTGTTGTGCTTCTGCCAGAATCAGTTCCTGCCAAAGGACCAGTAAAGATGACACCGACCAAGTCTGCAGGATAAATTTCTCTCTTCTGTATGTGCAGAAAGGTTGGAATCCTGAAAGGAAGCAATAAAAAAGAGAAAAAGGGCAGTCAAATCAGAGAGAAGGAACTGAAAAATCAAAGGGGAAATTACCATAGCAAAACACACTATTGATGTGGTACAGTGCCCATAGTAAACAGTGATCCTAATGTCTGTTTTTCCATCTGTCTATTGAGTTAGTGATTCCATGGTTTTAATGTCTCTTCAGCACAGTTCAGAAGTGCTGCCACTTGCACTTGCACCATATCGTGGAATCTATTCAGACTAGGAAAGAACAGCATGGAAGAAGATAAATGTTACAGCTGTGTTCATTTGGCCTCATGCTGCCCATATTTGTAAACAGGAGACTCAGGCATTACTATACTCAGGGCATAGTAATTCCCCTTTACAACAATGTTAGGGAAACTGCAAGCTGCACTTCCCAGAGGGAAGGAGGGGTGAGGGCGTGGTGGCAAAAAGAAACGTAAGATTTCATGCTGGATGCAGGCAGTACCTTGTTAGTCCTTTCGGAATCAGTGAGATGTGGGGGCACAGGCACGGGTGTGGGCAGGTTAGCAGACACAAACCAGTCTGTCCACAGTCATTTTGCAGAATAAATATCCATAATCCAAAACTTCTCTTCCTGGACAGTATGATGTACTTATACAGTGTATAAACTTTAACACTATGTATGGTTATGAAAACATCCACATAGCTTCTGACCTCTCTCCTTCCCTGTCTCATCACATGGTTCTTGCTACAGCACCTTGGAAGTGCATTTCTAGAGCCTGAACAGAGAAAATACAATTGTAAGAACTGGAAGCTCTTTGCACTGATGACAAAGCAAATTGATCCATTAAAGGACTTTGTATTTCTGCACCTGCGTGGTTTTATGTAAAATTACAAAGATTTGCTGTATATGGACAGATGCGTTGGAAAGAATTTTTTATGCAGTTTTCTGACAAGATGAGGTAGCTCCCAGTAGGCTGGTGGATGTGGTATGTGAATAAGCTGATTTAAAATTATCTTACATGGTATCTTTTGAAAATTTGACTGCACATGTTAACATATGTTAAGTGGAGACTGATGTGTTTGTTACCCGGACATGCTCACTCAAAAGCAGCTATAGTCAAGCTCTTATTCCTTTCTCCTGCAAAGAAAGGTGGGTGGAAAGAGTTGGGAATAAGATAATGGAAACAATCTGAAATTTGTTTTGAGAGTGTCCTTCACATTTTGATCTCCCTATCAATGACTCTTGAAGATGCTGTATCTGCTCTCCTTACCATGGCTGAGCATTTGTTCCTAGAGCTTTGAAATTGAGGGATCCACTAATTCCCAATTCAAAGAGCATTACAACCAACCACTGGTACTGATCCTGCAAGGAACAGTACAAGCTCATCACAAAAGAAGCTGGTGGTAGCATAGTCCCTGCATTTCTAGGCTATGGCTTGTTTGATGATGCTGGAATAATCTCAGCAGAACATGCAAAATGCAAAATAAAAGGCCAGCCAGACAAAGCTTCTGGATTTTGAGTTTTGTTACTCTTCTTCACATTAATTAACTAAGCAATCCACAAAACTTTTATTTTCAAATGCACCATTTCATATTTCTACGAGGCTACCAGCTAAGACAGCTTAGTAGTATCACAGGGGAGCAAAGTGGGCAGGTGAAAATACCTCACTATTTAAGAACTAATGGAATTTTAACTTTTTTTTAATGTAGTTTTTCTACTCAACTGGAATTTCCTTCAAAGTTTGCATGATTATTTAGTTCAGAAAGTTAATTCTGTGTCTTTTGATTTTTAAAATTTTAAATGTTACCTCTTTTTACAATAACAAAATTAAAATAATTATCTCCCATCCACTATATTATGTATTCTGAAACTACTTTGGGAAATTCATATTGTATTTTCTTTAGGAATGACAATTGCAACAGACACCCTGACAGTTCTGAAAACTTAATGCTAACTGGTACTGCCATTTCCAGTACTCACCACTTGATGAGCTTGTCCATCTCATATTGAAAGGGTGGCTGATCCCAGGCAGACAGAACTCTGTCAAACTGAGGAAATGTTTTTTCTTGTGCCTCTTCTGTGCCTTCTGCTTAAGTAGCCATCTGACTCTGAGGCTGAGGTTAATGTTTACTTTGTTTGATTTCTGTTGATTTCTGGGTTTTGTAGCAATTGGATGGCACTTAGAATGGATGGATTAAATATTTCAATGCCTCAACAAGACAGGACTCTCTGAATGGGAACATTTTGTATCGTGAGTGCTCCCTGTTTTGATACAGGGAGTGATACCAGACTGAATATAAAATCTAACCCAGGTTTCAGTTGCTAGAACACACACCGATGCTTTAATATCAGAGCTTCTTCTGTCGTTGTTCCTTTAGAGGTAGCAAGCATATTATTTGTCATTTTTAAATAGAAAACTCCCTAAAACACAACACTAGTTCAGTGGTCTGGCACAATGATAATCAATATGAATGGTTAAACTGAAGAAATAAAGGGTTTATGGTGCTGCTTAATAGGAGCCGTGGAATACCATTTGTATCCACAACAGAAAAATAACTGATCATCCTAGATAAATGTAGAAGAGTTTTGGAAGAAAAGTGAGTAAGTGTTGCAGTGGTCACACATGGATTTACAGCCCTTGAACAGCACAGCACAGGGGTGCTGAGGGGCACAGCAGTGACAAGAGTAGGGCTGTGCGCTGATGTGCTGTAGCACAGGGCAATATGTCCTAGGCCAGTACACAGGCAGTAGATATTAACCATCACAGCTTCTGCTTTTTCCTTTTTTTTTTTTTTTAGCAGTTAATTATGTTTAAAATGTGCTGAATTTTCAGTGTCTACTCTCTCAGTACTCCCTCAAAGTCTCTTACTACTTGTCTCTCCAGGTCTTTGGTCCTCCAGGTCTCAGCACTGCCTGTGTGTTTATTAGTCCTTTTGACATCCCTGAAGTACCAGAATACATTACAAAAAGCTCCTCCTCATTTAACTACAATTGATATGCACAGAGAGTGCAGCCAGTTTACTACAGAGTTCTGTACCAAATGTTCTGGGATGGGGGCTGATCCCTGACAGTCATTCAAGAGATAATCAGAACATACAGTTACTTGACGTCAGCTCAAGTTCTCTTTGTTCTACCTGGTGTTTGTTCATGGGCAGTGTTCACAATCAGTATAAGGTCCTTCACAGTGTGATATCACAAAGAGATGATACGAAAATTGTTTGCAAGAACAATGTTTAATCCTTACTTTATCCAGATCTTAATCCAGAGCAGAACTTTCTTATAAAGCACCAAACATAGAGACAAATCTTACTGCTTCAAAATTACAGTAATTGAGAAAGACTTGCAATACAATCGATGTGTTATGCCTGAAAATGTTTCCAATGTGCCAATTCTGAGAAGTGTCTGTAGTTATTAATGTTTTCCTGCTTCAGGGCCACACTGGGAAGGAGCCACTGTCTCTCACCATGAAAAGCAAAGACGAATATAAAACAGGACTGCTTGGATTAATGACGAGATATCTCTGGATTGCTTTTTTGAGTTGCACTTCATTGAAAAAGTCCATGTTAATGTTTAGCTTTCAGTCTGATTTCGAGACAGAGCTTCTTGTCAGTGAAAGTTACTATCAGAGCTTGGTGCAGAATGTCTTTTCTTCAGCAGCATTCACCTCCACAGACCGATGATGTTTCTTCTTAAACCGGCGTGTTTTGAATTCTTCTGTGATTTCAGAGATTGACTTTCCCTTTGTTTCTGGGAGGAACAGGTAGATAAGAATTGCTGCAATGACCAGGACGGCAATAAAGATGAGGAAGCAAAAAGGACCAAGAAGCATCTGGAGATAAAAATAGAATAAAATGAGTGATTTTCCTGGCAACACTTTTCCCTATAAATTTGTTCCTGTGAAATGAGAAATAAGGGGATTTTACAGAAGCAATATTTATTTATGTTTTCAATCTGTTCCTGCAGGTATTTTCTGATACATTGGGAAGTATTTTACATCAATGACCTCCATATACCAGCAGCAATAAGGGATTCACAGTTTGATCATCTACAAGTCATTTCCTCCTTCTCCCTGTCCAGACCAGCCTCAAAATTCAATTTAAATTGATAGAGTCAAAGAGAAAGTTAAATTACATACTACTGCAAAGGGGAAAATCATTCCAGTGAAAGTGAGGCCTAGCCAAATGATAATTCCACCAATTACAAAAGCAGAGGCTCTTGTTGACAGGGTGAAGATTTCATTCATGAGAGATGCAACGACTCCAGCTGAGGAAAAAACATAAAAAACCAATAAAAACATTGTTATAGTTGTCCATTTCCCGTAGACGACACCTGAGTTCTGTTACTGTTATGATTTCAAGATGTTCATGGTCCTCATATACAACTCTTACAATACTAGAGGCTGCCATTTGAATTTGGAGACTATAGTAATTACAAAATGTGTTTAGTCAGGGAACTTCCAAAGCAAATATTGGTCTTAGGTGAGTGAGATTCCAAAAGAGTTGTAAGTTTGCATCTGGCATTTCCAACATATTTTACAGGCAAGTTGAGAAACCTGACATTTAGGCAAAGACAAGGATCCATTAGTTGAGCCAGTATGCACTGAACAGCATTCACACCCTCCAAAACAACTCCCAGCCAATTTGTTAACAAGAATTTATTTGGCTTGAACCTATATTCCAGTGAGAGAAAAGATGCTCCTGATTCATCATGGTGTGAATTATTTATTTGTTAAAGAAATTGTTTCTTGGGAAATGAATTCATCAAAAATCGGGACTCCTTCATTCTCAGTCCGAACAAGGATGTTGATTTTCAAGGATATATTCACACTTTCTAGTTCTACTTCTATACATTCATGGCCTGTACTTGGTCCAAGTTTTCCTGTTGCTTTTATTGTTTTACTCACCTGGTCCTATTCCATAAGCAATGACAAATAAAAAGATGAGAATAACATTGCAATAACGCAGCCAGAGGAACCGATCCTAGACAAAGGAACAAGGAGGGAAGAGAGTGAAAATTAATTTTATAGCTGTAAGCACAGCTGATCCAAACATAGGAGCAGCAATTTTTATGAAAGAGCCTGTGATGCGGAACTGTGTAACAGACAGTCCCTAGAACTGCTTATCTTTCAGAACTAAACACAGTGGAAGGCCAAAAGTAGCCTGCAGTGTCACATCTACAGAGGTCAACTCTGTCAGAAGACATTCTGACCTGCTATTTTGGACATGAGAGCTAAGGCTGTCTATCTGCCATCCTGCACAAAGAGTTCAGATGCAGGTCCACTCCCAGAGAGACATTTGCTTACACTCAGCAGGAGGCTTGTTTCAAGTAACACCAGTATCAGGGCCATCAGCAAGTAACCCCCACACACGAGTATTCGGCGTCCAAAGCGATCGATGATGGAGCTCTGAGGAGTGGAAAAAATTGCATATCACTGGAAGCATGGAGAAATCCACCTGTGAGCCATCCAGCAAATCAAGCATTCTCCTTGAGTCATTGTTACTTCAGGGAACATGAGTATTATTGGCACTAAGTTCAGTGTTCTATTGAATTCCTTCCAGCCTCTCTAATGCGACGGGTTAAAATCACTGCCCAGCATTGCAGCTATGTCATCAATGGAAGCATATTACAACTCTATTTGAATATATAAATACACACACATGTATGGAAATGAGTGCACATAAGGATGTTCGAATGATGTTTCATGAGGATTTCTTACAAAAAACTGAGAAGAATGAAGATGGGAAAAAAGACATAAAAGGTGGGACAAAATTTGGAGAGGGTTATTAACAACCACAGTACAGATTTATACAGTAGCACAGAAAAATTCTTTAGTTCATAAGGAGAAAATTAACTTGTTTTAAGGAAGAATAAACTCAACTCATATGTACTTTAATTCTTAAAGATCTAGAAACCTCTGACTTACACAGAATATGATAGAGATGAGTTCAGAGATTGAAACTCCTAGAGATACATATGGGATTATGCTTTCCTGCAGGTTGGCTGTCTGAAAAATTTCTGAGGTGTAAAAGGTGATCTGGAATATAAGAAAAATGTTACAAACAAAGCATAGTTAATAGATGTGGTATGTGCTTATCCATCATCACTTAGAACTAGATTTGTCTACATTGCAAAACCAGAAATACAATATTGGGGCTTAGTGGAAGTGAAATACCTGTTAAGAGTTGAAAAATCAAAGGGTTAATGGAGATGAAGGAAAAGTATTTGTAAGTCCAGGGGGAAAAAAGAAAAAAAAAAAAAAAGAAGAAAAACTGTAGTCAAGTGGAGCATATCAGCTGTAAGATATGGGGAAAAGCTGTTGTGTTTTGTCAAAAAGGAAGAGGAAATGCACAAGACAGGAGTGAAGAAAACGAAAAGCAGAGCTCAGTTTTAGCAGGCCATACATTGTCATCCAAACAGTTGATTCTGCTGCCCTTTTGCAATTGCTGCACAGAAGCTGTTCATCTGCAGGGTCCCTGACAAACTGGGCACTGTTCTCAGCAGAATGCAGAGGTGCCTCCTCTGCCCTCGTTGCTGGCAGCTGGAATGAATGAGCTCCAGCAGAGCACATCGACTGAAACAAGGCTTATGGAGACAGACCATAGACAAGCGATACAGTGACAGCCAGGGAATGACTGAGAACTTGGGCTGCATTGGGCTCAGCCACCTTCATGTGGAAACAACTGAAAGGATACCGCTTAATGAATAAATGTCCTTTACCACATGGAATGAAAACTGGATGGCAATAACTGGCCATAGGGTGCTGCAGAAATAAAAGAAGGTGGAGCTGGGTTGCTGCAAGCTTTAGGACACCTATAACCCTTTCCAATATGTACCAGCACTGGAATGAAGACAGCAGTGTCCTGGTAGGAAGTTAAGCTGAGTTGAATCTCTTATTCCCACCTGAGAAGTTCCCTTAATGGTATGAAGAATATTGGTGATGATACCACAGACCTTCTTAGGCAGTAGGTTCTGTGTGAGGAGGAGTAATGTGGACACAGAAGAAAGGGACAAGTTTGCACTGTGGCACTTTAGTTAAATAATGGATTTAAGCATGGAAATAGGGCATACTCAACTGCACTCAGGCCACAGAGTTGTAGACTCAGTAAAAGGAGGAGCAGGGTAAGCAGCTGCGGGTACACAGATCGTTCTCTCAGCACCTCTAGGACATTCATGATTTTGGTGCCTTTTGTTACAGACTTTTCCTTCATCAAGTCATCAAATTCTGTTTGATAATTCCCTTCTCCCCAGAGTTGCTTCATGGCTACAGAAGAGACAGAATGAAGTGTACTCCTCCATCATCTGATCCACTCAGATTTCTGTGTTTTTCAGCTTTTAATGATACTAAACATTTGCAGGTCAGTCCATGCTTTGGTTCATCAGTTACTGAATAAAGGACTGGAAGGAACATTACTTAATAGAACATGCTGAGATTTCCCTGGAAAATGGATTTCAATTTACTGTAGTATTCAGGGGTAGATCATAAGTATTTCCAATTACTCTACTTGGTGTGTAGAACTTTGATCATGTCATTATCAAGAAATCCATAGGTGGCTAATAGAAAAGTCAATTCCCTCTGTTAGATTCACTTTCCCAAGAATTACTGTTTAACAAAATAAGGATCCAAAGTTTTATCTTACCTTTCAAGCAACCAGCCTTGTCTCCTTTCTGCAGCAAGAGATAGGGAGGAGACTCAGGAAAGAATGGCAAAAAGAGCAGTTGAATCAATGCCACCAACCCAGAGAAGGACAACAGCACATGCCATGTGTCTTCAGTTCCTAAAAGTTCTCTATGAAAGCATGTTAGAGTCTATTCATAGTCCAGTGCAATTACAGTCTGGTATTTTCTAGATCCTAGACTAGCTAAAGAGACACAAAATGCTGACAGACCTTGGAAATTTAAATTGAAATAGAATATGTTTAGATCAAGGAAAGGAAAATAGAGTAATACTTTATCTCTACTGTAAGATTGAGACTTTTCTTGTAATTTGAATGATTTCTAAAGGTCAGTGGAGTTTGAATATTCCCACAACAGCCCTCTGAGTCAATACTGCAAGTCTGAGTGAGGTTACCAAGAAATTATAGATTTCAGATCTCAGAAATTTACTAAGAGTATTTGCATACAATCTTTTCCTATTAACTTCAACAGAGAGACTGCATCTCCAGGTTCATCCTTTCTCCAGACAAGGGCCTTTCTCTCCTCAGTGAATGACATGGAAACCTCAGTGACTGGTAAGGGGTAGATGCCTCGTTTTTGACTGTCGTAGTTAGGCAAAGTAAAATCCCACTCTTAATGTAGGTAATTTTCTGGGACAACACTTCCCTGCCATACAGAAGAAAAATAAATATAAAATAAGATGAGAAGGAGTAACACAAGTACCGTAAGCCAAGAATTCTTGCTACAGTTTTTCCTAGTGCAAGAAACACTGAGCTGGTCACATTTACAAATCCACGCAGCTTCTTAGGCGAGATCTCTCCAGCATACTGAACATGGGCATTTAAATGTATTCCTAAAGGGAGAGGACAGGAGGGTGTTAAAAACGTAGAAAGTGAGAGGGTTCCTTTTCAGTTGCCCTTCAGCTGAAGGGTTTTCTCCTCTCTCTTCTGAACTATTTCCCATGCATCCTCCCCAATAATAGGTTGAAAATGTACCATTTACTTTAAGCAAGATGTTTAGTTAATCCATCCAATTTCTCTGATGACAAGACCTCTTGAAGGCAAAGGACAGCTCGCCTTACCTTTTCCCAGTTTGGTTCTTGTTCCACTGAGATGCTGTGCATGCCTGGGTACTCCCAGCAGGAAGATTTCTGTATCCACCCCAAAGAAGTGATAGTAATAGGGAGTAGTGGGGAGTCCTACCGGCACAGATGCCCTCAAGGAAGCGTCCAACCAGGATCATCTCAAAAGACTTGGCTCTCCTACTGAAGCCCGTGTGCAGCGTGGCTACTATTAACACCACATCGTTGCACAGTAGGCATTTCTTCCTGCAACAGTAAAGGACATGTGGGTATGATCCATGTTCTACATCTTCATCTCTGAATAATATCTGCCTGTTCTCCTCTGGAGTTACAGACCCAGCCCATGATCGTGTTTACGTCCATTCTTATAGGACGACCAAATCTGATTAGGAAAAGTCATGATGTCTTTGCAGAGGAGTGGAAGGTGAGAAGCTACATTCTCCTTATCCATGTGAGCAAACCATGAGGCTGAAGGAAATTCCTGCAGGATAAATACTGACAAGGGATAGTGTTTTTCACCTTTTCCTGTGGGTAAGGCTCCCATCTGAAACACTTCTCATGTCTCCAGAACAAGGCAAATCCAGCTTCACTAGGAACTTGCTGCACTGCTCATCTCAAGTGAGAGAGTTTAGGATTTGTCCTTTATGACACCCTCAAAAAGAGGATTCTGAATGTGGCTTGAGGGACTTCTGCTTCTCTTTGTTGCAACTCTGATTATTCTTATAGAGGAATGAACCTGCACAGGTTTTTAAAGCCTGTGATCAATTAAATAATTTAAAAAAAGCTTTTGCCTATAGAATATCCATTTCCCTCTGCACTACTGCAGCACTGTTGGGTTCCCTATGGCGTTAACACCAAACAAAGAAATTTCAGATATCTATATTTACTGCAATTTCAGCAAAAATACAGGGATTATATGGCAACAAAACCCATGACATGGAAATCAGAAATACAGGTTGTGTTTTCTCACCTCTCCCATGTACCCATGCTTTATTTTGTGTCCTGAGTAAATTCGATGGCAGCAGGGGGCAGTGACATTCTGAAATCCCTTCTGTGAGGTGACTAATAATATGAGTTGCTTTCCCTGTGGCACCCCGAGTAGCGAGCTGTTGGGGAGTATACTTACTTTCCAAATTTTGCAGTCAGGTACCCACTGCACAGACAGCCTATCATCCCTCCTACACAGTACACGGACACGATGACAGACCACAGTAACGTGAGGGTCTCCTGGTGCAGCACAGAACCGTATCGCTCCAGCCAAGTTTCATTGATAAACTTCTGAATGTACTGGGACAGAAAAAGAGATTTTCATTCCACTGAGGCATTAATCACAATAGTTCTTCATAATTTTTACTACTTAAAAAATTTAGATTTATAGTCATTACTAAAAGCATGGCTAAAGGACAGTTGTTTGCAAATTAAGAGTGATATTTCCTCTCATACAACCTAATTGTGTAAAAAAATCTTTCAAAAATTAATTATACTCCTTAGTCTCTTGCATCCTGGCTCCTCTACACCAAAATATTGGGATCTTTTATATATAGTGAAGTGCAAACGTTCTCATTGCAGGTAGCAGATATAAAGAGAAAAGGGCCGATCTGAAGGTTGGGACTCGACTGGTTTTTAATCTTTTTTTTGCCTTGTGACATAAACTTTAAGGAAGGTCTCTCAATATGTTGTTTCCACACAGTCCTTTGTGCAGTTGTCTTCAGAGCACAGATCCTAATAATTATGCAAATTCATTTCGTCCTTTGACAGTAACAGTGTGGCAATGGAAAGAGATGGGATGAGATGATACAGCAACATCTAAGAGCTGTTGTAGAATACCTTCAAAGTGTAAGGCCTAGTCCCGTGAGGAACAGTTAGAGTGATCTTATGAAGGCTTTGCTTACTGGAGAAGTGTAATTGATCACAGACATTTGAAAACCAGAGAGGTGAGTTCCACCAATTCCCAGCACCATAATCATTAGAAGTAGCTTCCGGTATTGAACCTGCCAAAGAGAATGAAACACATCCTGAGTTACTAATACCTGCCACCATGGCTTTCAGAACATGAGATAATTTATGAGGTCTTATATCTTCACATTTCTGTTATTAAGAAACCTTTAATGTGCAAATACTGATTTTTAATTTTTCAATAATCAGAAAAAATTAATGAGAATTTGTTAAAATGTAAATCTGCGCATTCTGTTATGTTCCTCTCCTGGTCATTAGCAGCCTGAAAAGATGCAGTTTCTATTTCTGTTAGGTTTGATAGTTCAGATAGTTTGTGTTTACTTTTGAACTAGAAAGAAGCTACAGCTTTCTTGAATCCCTTTTTTCTTTCAACTTTGCCTCCTCAAAGCCCTTGTTCACCATTTTCCAGAAATTGATCCAGTCTGTCCTCTTAAAACTTTTTTTTTTTTTTATATTTCACCCTTATTATCCCCTCAGCAAATGCCATTTTTGAAGTCCCTACCTGGACGACTACCATTTGAAATTCTGCATTTCCATGATGTACATTGGATTTTAGAGCACACACGTTTTCAGATGCTTTGTCAGATCACACTCTAAACAGATGAGCATCCTCAAATATCCTTGAGAGTGCAGGACAGTGGAGTAGAGTGGGAAGGGTTTTTTTTATTTTGTCTTTATCACTGCTACTATTTTCTCAGTCTTCCTCAAAATGCCCGTTCTTTTGTAGTTTCCCACATCCTCTTTTAAACCTCACACTCTTGCATTTCTAATACCTTTCCTGCAGATGCCAGAACGGATGTTGTCCCAAGCACATGCTCTGCTGCTCATTTTTATTACAAGAAGTACTGTTTGATTCTCTTTGCTGCAAACTTTAAGACCATACTGTTGTTAGTGACTAGGGCTAAAACACAAGAAGTTGGATACTCACCAGGTCAGAGAGGAAACCAGCCATTTCCCCTTGAAACCCTGCCTGCTCTGTCAAGTCTGTCAGATGAGAGAAATGGTGTCCACGCCGAGATTGGAAGAGGTTGGGATCATAGCACAGAAGTTAAATTCTAACTGTGTGGCTTTTAGTGAGTTGTGTCCTCCTCTGACACTGGCCAGGGCCTCCTTTTTCTGGTTTAATTATTCTAAGCCCCCAGGTATGACAAGCAGATTACAACATTTGGTAAATGTTTATCTTTCTTGAGTTGGGAGTGCTCTCCCTTACTCACACTGCTAAAACAGAGTGTGTTCCTATTGTGTGAGGAGTCAGGCAGTCAGACATCATCCCTTCAGGGCAGCAGAGTCCCTCTCCACCTCTGACACGTATCTTAGGCAGGGAGTATTTTCATCCTCTCCAGTCTACCGCAGAGAAAAGGCCCTTAGAATTGTAGCTGAGCTGCAATGACTCTTGCCTACTGTAAGATCTTCCATTGCTTGAAGTGATTTGAACAATTTTTCAACTGCAGGAAATGAGATACTGGAGTATTGATATATTGAGTCCTTGCTAACACCCAGTTCTTTATAGAGGGTCCCACTCTTTCTGGAACCACTCAGAAGCCTCTCTCTTGCCTCTCTGTAACAGTGGAATTGATCTGCTCTGTGCCAGTGCAGGGTGCCATATCTCAGTTTCCAGACCTCTTCGTGCTGCACTGCCTCTTGCAAATCTGTTTTTGTTTTTCTTTTCCATGCCAAAGGGACTCTGCCAGAATAAGAGCAAACCCCTCTTCAGGCACCACAGGAAGGGACTGTGGGCAGGGAGATGACGAGTGAGGATGAACTAGAGGAGAAAGGAGGATTTTTTGCTTTGAGTTCTTTAACCTTTATTCCCAGTCCATGCTGGTTTATGGCGGTGTTAATTATTTACCACACTTTCCCTCTTCTGGAAAATATTTACTAGTAGGAGGGAAGAATTAAGGCATGTTGGACAAGACCATGCTGTAGAAAGATACATATAAGGAAATGAGTTTTTAATGTCTTGTTAGACAGTAAAAACTTCCTCACGCAGAACCAGTAGGGTTACAGTATCACAGTATAGATAAGGCTGGAAAGGACCTTGAAGATCATCTAGTCCAACCTATAATCCAATTAACCTATCATCTACATCTAGATCATATCGCTCAACACCTCATCCAGGTTGAGAAGGACCAGACTAAATAAAGACTTCTAAAAAATCAAAGTCTTATCCAATTGTTTCTTTTCAAAATTTCTTCTAAACGTTTCTTCTTCCCCCCACCCCCGGCCCCCCCTCCCACATTTTTGACCAGGAGAAGGAATGTATGTTTGTTCTAGACATGGTACTGTGCAATCCATGACCTCAACCCTTGAAACTATTAACTTTATCCATCTTTTTTGATAATATGATGATTGTCATAGGAAGGATGTCTGTATTGAGGAAGTCCCCTGCTCCTGATGTAAGCTGTTGGCACTGCTACAAATACTGTTAGAGGATGGTGTGAAGATAAAATAACAGGAACCTTAGGGCCGTGCAAGAGACTGTCACTTAATATTCAGGTCCTTTTGCAAATTTTATTGTGCAGCATCTGTGCCAGTCAGTAGTGAAGATGTCATTTCCAGAACAAGACAGAGCCCAACAATACAGTCCCAGAAGATGGGCTCATGCTTTCTTTCAGTGCTGATATATCCCTGGTTTTTCCAATAGAAGAATCTCTGAAATTGTAAAAGGTGGAAACATTACATACTGATTCTCTGTACTGATAGGTGAGGGGCTCTTCTCCCACTGGATTAAGGAGTTAACACTTCTTTTCCTCTGGACTGAAGCTTCTTCTCTGGGAGTGATCAATCAGCACTGACTTGTTAATAGGAGCAGATAATTTCAACATCAAAGCTCTGTCTTCTTTAGTTCCCAGTTTTGCAGATCTGATGTACATCTGGACCTTCCAGATTCACTTTCTCCAACTCTGGAGTCCTGGTTTGGCCCAGAAAAATAGCAGATCCCGTGTTTTCAGTTTACAAAACTGTTAATTTGGAGGGACCGGCAAATTTTCTTTATACACTGTATTTAATTTCTGAAGAAGAATTAATTCAGCTCATATTTCTGGAGTTGGAGAGAACCATCAAGTTAATCTTGCACCCTGCACTGCAGGTGATTGTTTTAAAAATGCATATGTGTGCTGTTTGTGGAGCAATGGTTTCTCTCTTGCTTAGTGAGGCTCCTGGGCACTACAATAATAAAGGAGCAAAGTATGAAGAGTAGGGTTCATTGTTAAAGTCTAGTAACAGTCATCACTGAGCAGTTGCTCTGCTGCAGGAACGTCTGTCTCTTCTTTCCACGGTAGTTCAAGCGGTTGAACTCCTCCATGACCTGCAGCATTGTCTTTCCTTTGGTCTCTGGCAGCACCAGGAAGACAAAGACAGCCATGGACAGACAGTACGTCAGGAAAATGATGAAACAGAAATTGCCAAGACCTTTCTACAGGAAAAGAAAGAGGCAAAATATGTTCATAAAAAATTATCTCGATTTCCTTCTCTTATGATATAGAGTTTCAGGCTTTGTATTTACTACAAAACCTTGTGAGGGACAAAACCACCCTACTTTGCTTACCACAATGAAAGGGAACAGAAGTCCAAGGATGAAGAGTTGGATCCAGTTTGTAACACCATTAAAAACATAAGCAGCTGGTCTGTATGACTGAATAAATATTTCTGTGATCAAGGGGCATAATACTCCAGCTGAAAAAAAGGTTGGAGGAAAAAAAGAAAACTTAGAAGTTTTGCAAGATGCTTCTGTACCTCACACTTCATATTACTGCATAAGTTCATGACTTAAACTGACCTGGAAGTGTCTGAGGTGCTGCCTGGCTCTTCATGAAGAAGGATGTAGAAATGCAATAGGAAAGTAATTTTCACTTCCTACTATAGTACGGAGGGAAACATCTGTGCCTGCACTGAATCAGGAGTAGGGATTCAAGCTAACTGTGACCTGGGACCTTTCCTAAAGGCTGCAATGAGGTAGGAATGAGTACATGAAACCATTTCAGTAGAAAATACCAACCTGGCCCAATGCCAAAGCTCATGATGAAAATAAAGACGAGTGCAACAGAGCAGTATGGTACCCAGAAAAAGGAATCCTGTGGTAGGAAATGAAAAGCAAACAAAATCAGAAATTAAAATTCTATTTCTCTAGCTACATTAGAAACACTCATCTCTGCTGAGTATGTTAATGCTATGCATAAATCGATTTCCTTTACTTCCAGAAACGTCACAAGGAGATAGCCTTGGCAATGATCTTGGTTGTGTAAGTCTGTTGTCTAAAATCTGTATGTACATGGCTGGGAAGAGATCTCTGTTAACATAATGGTTAGCCCCAAAAATACTTCTACTTGGACTAAAACAGGATTTGGGGGAAGGGAAATAGTAATTCCTGCCATACAATAAAACATGAAGACAGGTCACAGTTCCAGTGCATCAGGGGGGTCTTACCTGAAGGAAGAGAGTGACTGTGAGGAGCCCTAAAGCCAAGGCCATCACAGTGTAGTTTTTCCACAGAAGTGTCTTTCTTCCCGCACGTTCAATGAGGAAACCCTGCAACCAGTAGGACATGCTGACAGTTCCAAGGGACAGTTCTTACATGCAGGCACTGCTGAGCTGCTCCAGTAGCTGCCGTCACCAGCCAGGCAGGGGGTTGCTGAAGGGTTGGGAACTAGGATGTGGTGCCTTCTCTGGGAGGGTGAGTAAAGACATCTGGGGGACTGAGCAGGAGCAGGAGCTGCAGGGAGAAGGGGGAGATGGGGAGGTGCAGGGCTGCAGGGAACTTTGGCAGGGCAGAGAAGGTCAGAGGTGGCATTCTGCGGGCAAAGGAGAATCAGGGAGGAGTGCAGAGTGGGAATGCTGGCACTGTTAGTTGCAGTGATTTCTACTGCTGTGAATCCTACTGACAAGTGACATCTGCCCTCCCTCCAGGGCTGAACTCCCGAGGCTGGCCCAGGTTGGGTTGAGATTTTGAGAGAAAGTCTCTCTTTTATTCTCTTCCAAGGAATTGAATAAATATGCCCATGTTTGCAGGATGTGTGAAGATGATTTTTTGTGATTCGTTCTGTGGTTGATTTGTTGCAAAAACTGGATTCCTGAATCTCCATTTATAGTATTTCTAAAGATTAAAATTAACCATACGTTACAGCAGAATGAAATTCAGCTGAAAAGCCACTTACACACAGAACTGTGGAGAGGATCTCGGTGAGCCCAAGTCCCAGCGAGACATAGTGGGTTTGAGCAGGAGTGATTCCAGCTTTTATAAAGATATTGTATGCATAAAAGTAAACCTAGAAAGAATAGAAATTTGTGAAAGTTGTAGTCATGAGCTGTATGCTCATGTTTACATTAACATCTGTCTTTTTTTGAGAGGAAATAACTAATCAGACCCTAACAAAACAGAAAATCATCTTCTTGATCTCAGCAACTTTCCCTGAATGTTTTCACAAAGCTTATTTGTGGAGAACAGCTTTTATTATCAGCTGTCTTGAACTCAGCAACAAGTATAGCCTTTTTCTTTCTTTTTTTTTTTTTTTGTTTGATTTTGTCACTGCCTTTATTTTATGTTACAGGTTATAATTTCATCTGACATCCTTCATGTTTTAGTGTCTCATGCACTTTGGATGAGGAGCACAGAGAAATATGGAGAGTACATATTAAGCAAATGGTTTTAATTATCTTTCTGCATGACATTTGAGCCTTTGCAGTGATTTTGAGAGTCACTGGTTTTCTGGTTGTAAGCATTCTTAAAGCATAAAAAATTCCAGTGTTAATATGCTCGGTTTCTTCTAGTCCTTCATGGTGCAGTTACTGCTGCGCTAGAGGAGGTAGAGAGGGGTCTTACAAACCTTGAAATCTTTCTGAAGTTGCAAAATCAATTTGTATTTTGAAACTTTAATGCTTTTGCAATGAATTGTTTTTATACGATTACTCTCCCAATACTCAATAGTAGCAGCTGAAACAGATATTTCTACAGAAAAGAGAGTATAAATCAGTAACTGTGACATACATTACTGAGATATACATTACTGATACATTACTGCCTATAATCTGAGAAAATACAAAGTTAAAGGATTTAGAAAGAAACCCAAAGAGGTAAAAGTATGGAAAGGTACTGTCAGTGTACATTGCAAACCTGACTCAGTTTGCATTGAAGTGCCTGAAGAGTTTTGGACAGTGCATTTTGCAGTTCAGAGACATAGAGGAGGTTAAGCTGTTCTTTGCTTGTTCTGTATTTGAGATTTACTTTGATCCTCTTCCATTCTCTTATTGAGAGTGAGACTGTGAGCAGAGCATAGCGTGGCAGTGCACGTACCACATTGGCCCCAATGAGCTGCATGCACGAGGCGACAAGGAAGAGAGTGATGAGTTGCCAACGGACAGCTCTGTCACGGACCAGATCACAGACATTCTTAGCCTTCTCCCCATGGATGGCCTCTTGCTCGGACATCATGTCATCTATTTCTGCCACATGGTCTCCATCTCCCCAGAGCTGCTTCACAGCTGGAGGGAGAGGAGGAGAGATGACTCCCAGTACAAGATCACCAGTACTGACATGAATTCAGAGGATTATTTCCTGCTTTGCAGAGTGTCACTTGAACTTCAGGCTCTTTTCTTTTGTCAGATTCCTAGAGATCTGGGCTTAGATTAGACACGGATCCAGATCATTGTTATCTGGTTTTACCCATAAATCTTAATCATGACCTCACTTTTGGTCAACAGCTGCCTATAGTATTTCAATGTAAACCACACCCAAACTCTTACCAACCCTTCCCCAAATACCCTCCTGCTAACGGTGTTGTTCTAGTGCACACTCCAAAACACACAAGGTAAAATGATTCCTACATAATAAAAAATAAGTCTATGTCCCAGGAACTCTCTCTTTTGATAGTTAAACCCCCACAATGGCTGTTTCTCTCTGTCAGCAGTTGTCAGGGTTACTGAAGAACTGAAATGCTTATGGACATGGCATGACAATACAGAGCCTCCCTTTCTCACACAGGGCCAGAAGGTACTGTATCCACACCCTGACTGTTCAGGGCAGAGTCTGTACTACTGGAAATACAAGCTCTGTGTGATCACATCCCTTGGAGGACCATGGCAGAAAGCAAGGAAAATACTGGTGCTAAGAGAGCGCCAATATCCAAACAGTCTGATCTTTGTTAAAACTGAAAGTTTTTTCAGAGCCATAAGACAAAGAGTCTTTTTCCCACCTGTACCTTTTATTCAGGCTTAAATGGGGCTTTACTGTATTTTCCACTTTGTGCTAAAATGAATGCTTTGTGGCCCATTTCCTTACCTTTGATGCATCCCTCCTTGTCCTTTTTGTCAATAAGCAAGTAGCGGGGAGAGTCTGGGAAGAAGGGGAGGGTGAGAAGCTGAACGAGGGCAGGAAGCGCATTGGCTGCCATGAGAATAGGCCAGAGAGCCTCTACTCCAAGAACTTCTCTGGAACAAAACCAGCAGAGTGAGAGGGGCTGAGGAATCGTGTGCTGGCCGTGTGAATTATGTATTTTGATCTGTCTCTGCTAGGAAGCAACTTTATTCTTCAGGAAGAAATATTTTGTATGATTTCTCATTGCCATTTACTATAGTCAGGAATTAGGGCTAATTCAGTCTGCCTGCCTGTGGTATCCTGCAAAAATACCTGAAAACAATTGCTGACTTCCCTATCCATGGGCTTGCATTGATATATGCATATGTTTTAACAGCAGAATAAACTGAATATGTTTCAGACCCTCTTACCTTAGACCCAGGGCAAATCCTACGAATTTTCCAACAGCAATGGAAGTAGAAGCTGTTATGGCAATCAGTCCACGGAGCTTCCGTGGGGCACATTCCCCAGCATACATGAGATGGATATTCAGAGCTAAACCTGCAGTGACAAAGGACTGTTAGGGCAACACAACCCAGAGGTCTGGTGTTTTGGAGGGGACCATTATGTGCGAATAGGGTTTGGCTCTGATATCCCTTTTAAACCATGCTGAGTATGTGCCTGCCTGACAGGAATTATGTGCCCTGTACCATAGCCTTGTGTCCTTGCTAAATATTTCACTAAGCAAGTATGTGCCCCTGGGAAACCTGTGCCTCAGCAGGCTGGCTTTCTCCTCCAATATTTCCTGCAGCCACATATACAGGACTGTAGTTACTCCCTTTAGTCTCAAGTGACATACTCCAGTGTCTATTCAGGATTCTATGTGTCTTATTTTGTGCTGGAAACCAACAAGTTAACCAACGCTATACATTCCATTTGGTCAGTGAATTAATTAATTAATATTTATCCTCTTAATTTTTTGTTTGCTGTTAAGCATCATCTTTATCTGACTTCTCAGGAATCAAAAATCCTGGGAGAATATAACAATCTGAGTCATCTGGAAATTAGAATTTGCAAGTTTGAAAACAATTCCCTTGTCTGTAATACACAGGGCAGCATCAGCCACAGTCAGAACAAAAGGAACAACAGAGGTCAGCTTTCTATTGAGTGAGCACGTTCCTCTGAAATACTAAGTTTTTGATTCTTCAAAAGTTGGCAATACCTTTTATATGGATTGGTTGTAAAGACAGAAGGAAGAGAAATGGAGATGTCAGACGTTACTAATTTAATCACGTTTGTGGTTTTGTATTTAGTTTAAAAATTAATTCAAGAATTATGTCCTCTGCATAGTTCAGTAAAAAACTGTGATCTGTATACTCAGACTGATAAATCTTTATGATTTTCAGTTGCTGCTCTTCCAACTATTTAATACCATAGGTAGCAATGCTAATTTACCTCCACAGACTCCAGCAGATAACCTTCCAGCAATGATCATCTCAAAAGATCCACAGAGCCGGCTGAGTCCCATCAGAGCTGCGCTCAGCAGAGCAGGGACATTGGCGAACAGCATGGCCTTTTTCCTGGAAATCATTGCAATTAATGTGAGCATAAATGTTGTCCTGATGGAAGTGACACGAATTGTACCACAGTTACAGACTCTGTGACAACTTCTGAGATCAGCTGCAGTGAAGGAAATGAGAAATGGCATTGGGAATACTGTCATATATTAAGTTAGTTGAAGCTTTCAATGCCTCTAGTGGAGCCAATATCTACACCGAAGAAGTTTTGTGAGTTGTTGTCTGTGAAATACACTTTAAAATGCACGTACTCATTGTATGATTTCCCTGGACTGGATTCACTTTGGACTTCATAAGGGAGATGGTATGATTTCTTTTGTGATTGTTGGCAGATTTTGCCATTCTGTTTCCCCACTGTCCTAATCCTTCATTGGAAGCAGCCCTGTGTTTCTCACAGTGCCACTTTACAAGCAGTTTTTCTCCCAAAACACAGTCACTTATTTTTGCAGTTTTTGGACATAAACAAAAAGACTAATGTAATCATTATTCCTACCTTCCAAATCTAACAGCCAAATATCCAGCAGACGAGGAACCCAGGAGCCCCCCAATGCTGTAAATGGACACAATAAAGGACCACATTAAAGTGATCATCTCTTCACTGGGAGAAGACCCATATCTCCTTGGCCAGGTCTCGCGGATGAAACTTTTGATGTACTTGAAAAGAAAAACAGAAACCAAAGAATTCAGTCAACCTGCTTCTGCACAATTGCACCTCTTTTAAAATTCTTTTATTGGTCTTCATGACACATTTCTATTCATACCTTGTTTAAAATCTTAACCCTGATGAAATGGGAATTTTGCCATTAACATTGCTGGAGTTAATGTTTTAGCAACAAGGTCCAGTGAATAAATGTGTCAATATTACATCTATATCAACTGTGGGTGCCACCAAGAGAATAGCAGGTGGCCTTCTGTTTCTGTGCTAAAAATTGATTGTTTTTCTTTCTGATCTTTCCCACCATTCCTGCTAGTCTGTCCATCTCTTTTGTCCACCTGCTGCATCTGATGCCCTCAGTGAAATCCAGGTTTGATTTCAACTGACTAAAGAGAAAGCAGGTTTGGTCCCTTGAGGGATGTGTTGTGAGGCCTCTGTCCTGCTGTTCATAACCTCCATGGCACCCTCATTCTTGACGAAGGTTCACAATGTGGTAATTGCATGAGCTCAGTGTCCTTGGTACGATTTAGGCTGACAAACACTTTCCCTAATTTTCCTTTTCCAGATGCAAGTATCAGTGCTGAGCTCAGCTCCAGATCCACAGTCCTTCCCTGTCCTATTTCATCTTATAGTCACTTAGACATAGCGTGTGTGGCCAAGCATGTGGTACAAGGGGCTCCTGGAGCACTGGAAAGAGGAGAACCCCTGTGAGCAATTCAGCTCAGTAAGGGGAAAATAGCTGACTTTATGGATATCATTTATCCTCCCCTTTCCCAGGTCTGCACATCAAACAGAAGTTAAAACTCCCTGAACTACAAGAGCAATAGTAGCTACTCGTGGAACTAAGAAACCACAGTAAATCTAGTTTTGAGAGCAGAAGCAAAAGTTAGTGATTGCATATAGAAGCACTGAGAACAGTGAAATCCATGCTGGCAGCTCACTCTTTGAGCTCTCCATGCTTACCTCAGCGGGAGAATTGATAATGGAGACCTGCAACCCGTACTGGAAAGCTCCACCAATGCCCAGGACAAGAGCCAAGAGAAAGAGGTTGTAGCTCATTTTCTGGCAGGAAATAAAAGCAGCAAACAAAGCTGGTACAGTTATTCAGACATGCCCAAAAATGTCCTGTGTTTTCCTCAGGAAATCTAATGCCACACACCTGCGTCCTCTGACCAAGGAGTCAGCAATAGAAACCCACAGCTACTAAAGCACGGGACAGTGAAAAATCTGAGAGACAAAGCTCAGTCCCAGAACCCAGTTACACACTTCAGTGCTTCTGTCTTCAGCTTTGGCCACCTTAAGCTGCACTGTCATAGGTAACTAGTTGCAGGAGCATGGTGCAATGTGCAAGAACTTTGTGAACAATTCCATCTATTTGTCCTTTCTTCTCCTTTTCCACTTGTTATCTCACTTAAGTGAATATTTTTGCTCCGTGACTTGGCAGAGACTGGATAAACATTTGGGGATGGAAGGGCATTCCTGGTTCCATATTTTATCCACCCCTTCTTAGAACTATCTGATAGGAGGCTTAAGAATATACAACTGCAATACATGCATACCTCAAACCCTTCCCACTCCCACCACTCCCTGTTACTGACTGTCCTAGGGATGTTCTGTCCAGCAATGATGGTCTGATGCTGTGCCTCTGTCTCTAGAACAGATCGTGTTCAAACAATGACTGCCAAACATTTATAAGATGAATTCCATTGTTCACATGGGCATCAAATTTCTCCATGTTGCAGCACCACTGGCTTCAAAGCAGTCAGCTCTTAATAAATTTGCTATTTGGCCCATTCATATATTAAATGAACAAGCTACTGTTTGTTGAACCACTAAGAAGTCATTCCCAGTTTCTACTATGAGATATCCCTACTATCCTGTGTACTGCAAAAAATGCCACACATCAGCATGAAACTTCCCGTCAGCAAGAAAATCTGTCAGCCCTGTTCTAAGTGCAAAGGTTGTATCACACCTGAAGGAAATTTCTTAATCTCATCTCCACTTGGTACTGTAACACCACTGCTTCATTTTTCTCTTGCATTTCTCGGATAACTTTTCCAGTCTAATAGATTTTAAATTCAGGAAGACTTTTAAAACTTAATATTCATATCAGAATTGCCTTCTAAGAAACATTTGTTTTTTTCTTTTGTAGTTATCTGTTTCTATCTTTCCATGACTGGAAAGAACTGTTTTCTATCCTTTGGCGTTTATATCTTTCAGATATTTTGTTATTCAGAACTCTTTTGTTGTGAAGTTTTTCAGTCTTCCATCCTCCTCCATCTATCAAGCCATTAGCTTTATTTTGTTTCTGTTTCCTGAACTTCCTTGGTTTGTCTTCCCCTGTTATGTATCAGACAGAAAATACAAATGTACTCTTAAATCCACTTTTCTTTGCTTATTAAAAGTAATTCCTGACACAATATTTGGGGTTTTTTCTAAGATATGACATCATAGAATTATTTTAACCAAATGTGATTGAGATTTATTTTTCTTTCTGTATTGAATTAATGCAACAGGCATTTTACAATAGCAGAAAAGGAACAAATTGTAGTGCAAAAGTTCTATTTGGGGAAAAATAAAAGATAAACATATACCAACTTGCATGCAAAGGTAGTCATCCCCACCTGCAGACTAGGTCTTTCCTGATGCTTTCTTTGGTTACTTTGGAAAAAGTTGCTCTATATATAGAGAAAGAGGAGCCTGAGATAATATTTTAACACATTGTTTTATTCTTTCTCAATGTTCACATTCCCTTTGGTTTATCATGAAGTTCCTGCTGTTTGGTTTGTCATTATTGTGTTGGTTACTGATGAAGCTGCAGGCAGCTTGGTGAGCTGTGCACTCCTGCCAGGTCTGTGGGCTCTGGCAGCAGCTGCTGGACAGGGAGAGCTGCAGGAGAGAAGTAAAGGACAACAAAAAAAGCACTGATGGAAGCCAAAGTCCAGGGACTGGTGCAAACTAGAGTGGACTGGCTTAAACTTCCCAAGTTGGTTAATCAGTTATCACATTTAAATGAAAAGCTCCTGACTGCTACCTTGAGCCTCAATGCAACAAAGCCCAACTTGGCCAAGCCTGAGAATGCACGTGCATCCAGCTCCTGGATTATGGGATGTATTGACTCTTTAAGAGTAACAGACATTGCCTTAAGGTTCAAGTCTGTGTCCCTATCATATATGCAAAACGTTGAATGTCAGTTTTAAATCCTGACTCTAAAATAAATAAATTACACTTTTCCTTTTATCCATGATTCTCAAAGGGCCTCTTTATCTTGCAGTATCCAAGATGTTTCTGTTAAAAGGGTTTTACAAGTTATTCAAACAGCTTAGGGTAGAACTCCTTCTCCTGGTGAATGGCTGCACTTGGCAGTTCCATGGGCTGGGATGCTGCATGTCTTTGGTGCCTGGGAGTTTATGGATTGAGTGGTGGCTTGGGTAGAGGAAAGTATGAGGACAGCAGCAGTAACTATTTTTCCCTGGTGTTGATGGTCATTAATCACTCCAACAGTGCATGATTATTTGATTTGCAAACAGTAATATCAACTATGGGTCTCTGAGGATCACTTTTCAAGACTGTGTTTTTGCCTAACACTTCATATGATAAGAAAATCTGAACAGTGTCATATTTTTTTCAGTCAAAGGTGTTTGAATTCAGTATCAATTAACCAACTTGTTAAATGTTTCAATTAAAATTTAACAAATTAGACCAACTGAAATATAACCATTGTTTGTGTTTGCTTAATCAGTGTAAAAACTCCTGATTTCAGGTCACAGTCAGAAAAAAAAATGCTGAAAGTTGGAATTAGTGTTTTCTATCACACTTACTCGCAGGACTGGCTCTGAAACTCAGGAATTCAATTACATGTGTATCATTTCTGAACAGGCATGTTTCATATTCACAGGCAGACAGTCTCTGTCCTTCCAGGGCTCTGGGGAAAGGCACAGTATCAACTCATGGGAACAGGCACAGATGTGGCCGCGGTGAGGAGCTCAGGATATTGGAGGACGTCTCTTTTCTCCACCCTGTATGTCCCAGTTGTGTGTGCCAGGCCTCATCTATGCCCAGGTAGTCTCTTCAGTCCATCCCTGCTTCTCGACCTGTATCCTTTCTACTGCCTAGTCTTCCCTGCTTCACTTTGCTCTTCTGTCCTTCCTCTGGTCCTCTCCACAGGAATGACAGAATATTTTGCTACCATCATGGTGCTACCAGCAGTTTTTGCTTTGACTTTTGTGTTTTACTTTTTCTGTCTGTCCCTCACTGCCCTCTCCAAACTACAGAAATTAAAAGTATCCCTTCAGTTCCCAGTTCCATGGAGTCCTCCTTTTGATTGTCTTATAACAAAATCCTGAATACTTCAAAATCTCAGTGTTTTCCAAGACATACCTGCTCTTGGCCATGTCTGTGCATTAATGACTTCTAAAACAGCAGCCACCACAAAGGAACAAAAGTTTACCTTTTATTTTTCACATGTTATAAACTTTAGATAGTGAAAGAGAGTTCTTGCACAGACTCCACTTCTGAGAAATAGATCTACTCCACTCATGCCCAGCATGACAGCAATATATTCTGGAAATGCTTACATTCTTGTCATTCAGAAGTGCTGTATCCTTCTAAAATACAGTGCAAGAAACTTTACCTATGTATTTTGAAAATGTATGTATTCTTCTTTGCTGCAACAATTAGCAGTGCCATGACTTTCACGCAAATGAAGTCAAAATAAAAGAGATGGCTTGATGATGATTTCAAGAAGAAACTTCACCAGTCAGGCCAATGGCTGTGAAAGGCCATATTAAAGGAGGAGTGTTGCCCTGTTCTGTACCAGGTTAAGTAAAAAGAACCGCTATCACATCTGGGTCTTTCCCAATGTGCTCTATGGAGACAACAAGAACACACTGCACAGAATGTTTTGGTGTGATCTAAGTCTCCACAGCCAAAATAAGCTGCCACATATGAGCTCCTCACCACACAACCTCAGCAGAGCACAGGTGCAAAACCCTACAAGATGCACCAGCATTGTCCATGAGAGCAGTACAAACTGCTTTACAAAATAGGACTGGAAGACAACAAACATGCCACAAGGAAAACCAGTCCAGAATAAATATTCTGCAAAACTATGCCCAAAAGTCTGTTGTATAATAAGCCACTTAGCAAGTACTAGAAGCTTTCTTCTTAATCCATCTGTCACATGCTTTTATAGCTGAAAATAATTAACTGCTCACCATTGCTCAACAAGCAGGGGTCTATTTGAAATCACTTAATAACAGAAACAACGGGAGCACGAAGACAAGGTACTGAAAATTTCATCTGGTGTCTGAAAACAGAATTTAATCGCATTAATTTCTGTGTTGGAGAGCCCAGATTCAGGGCCAAGAAAAGAAAGGCTTCTGAGAAGGAATTTACTGTTTGGGTAGAGGAGAAATTCTGAAGAAATTTGCTAAAGCACTACATGCTGTTGTTTGATGATAAGAGAATAAGAAATCTCTCTAATACAGATTCTAAAGTGTGTATGTGTTGCTCAGTACTGAAAACTGAGAATATATTACTAAACTTTTGTTTGGATTTATCTGTTCAAGTATGTGTTTTCCAGGTAAACTCAAGAACCTAGGAGTAAGATATTGCCCCTAACCCTACTTCTCTCTGTGTCCCTGCAGAAGAACATGGCCACTGCCATCACCCCAGGCACCATCTTCCTTTCTTCTGCTACAACGTGGTGGTTTTGATCTCTTCAGGGCCCTTATAGAAACCTGCACGGGTCTTAGGTTTGAAGTTCCGTTTCTTGAACTCTTCTGAGATTTCCAGGAAGGACTTTCCCTTTGTCTCAGGAAGGAAAAACCCAACGTAGAGTGCAGTGCAGACGCAGACCACAAGGAATGGGATGTAGCAGAAATGTGCTAGACTTTTCTGAAGAGGAGGAAAAAAACAAGACAGTGTTGGTGACATTCTGTATGATGACAAACAGGCCACTAATCCCTGTTCCTGCATGGACTGAGCTCACCCAGGCAGTATTTCTATGCACCCTGGTGAGGGCCTCATCTGCCTGGAGCAACAGCCTCCAAGCAGAAGGTGGGAGATTTGACAAAGCAAGAATAGTATTTCAAAATGTCTTTTTGTGTTTTTCTCTCTATATATAATTACAGAAAATTGGAAGCCTCAGTAGGAAATAAGACAACTGAAGACAGAGGAGTAATATTGATCATCCATGCCCCAAATTAATCTGCTCCCAACCTCAAATCAGAAACTCCAAGTTTGTTTTAAAGGAGTTCTGGCGACTTTGCTCATAAAGACACTTTTTCTAGTGGTGCTATCCTGCTGCTTGCAATGTTCTCATTTCCTAGTCACTATCAGAGCCTTTTTCCCGTACAGAGCACTAAAGAGCTGCAGGTGATTGCTTTGCCTTGGGAACGCACCACGATGAATGGAAAGGCTGTTCCAACCAGAAATAGGTTGAACCAGAGCAGGGAGCCACAGATCATGTAAGCAGCTGGCCGGCACATTTGATCAAAAACTTCTGTGGGCAGAACTCCTGTTACACCAGCTGGGAAAAGAAATGGCAAGAAAATTAATAATATTGTTGACATTAAAAACAAGAGAACACATCTCAACAAAAAAACCCAACATGAAGTATGAGAGAACAGTGAATTATGATTCAGTAAATTATTCTCACTAGTCAACAATGCCAGAAGAAGTGGTAATAATAGAGATTAACTGCAGGGGGAATTTTTAGGTTAAATATTAAGGACTGGCTAATTATTCAAACTCTGTCATGTTAGAACGAACTGCCAGGAAATATTTCATAATCCACATTATTCTTAGCAGGACCAAATGGTGAGAAAGGCTTATAATTAATTCAACCCCATGGCACTGTAGGAAGTGGGACAAGAAATAATTGCCAACTCATGTTGGCTTTGTGACAGGGGTAGGTTGGGTCTATTCTTACCTGCCTTACTTCAAACTCATGTAAGCAAACAGAGCCTCACAACTACTCACACGCCACACAAACATCCGCACACAGACAGCCTGTGTATTGCCCCGGCAACCACAGAAACTAATGGATTCTGCCAAGGAAATGCACTTTAGCAGGCTAACAAAGAGATGTGAAACATGTGCTTCCATGTATCTGCAAATAAATAATCAAATGACATAACCATCAATCACTTGGGTTAAACTGAAGCATTAGAAATGCTGGGTTGTAGCCCTAATGGACTGGGCAGCAAATCATAACCTTGTCATCTGTTTAATGACACAGAGAAGGGCACAGAGCGACCCTGCACAACTGACTTCCAGGAGCATGCAATGCAAGCCCCTGTGAAACAGCTGAACACTGCAGGCAGAAACTGCTTTGTTCCTTTGTGTGTGCTGTGGCTAAAGAGGATCTGAGAGTTTCCATAAGCTGCTCGCACACACCTCCAAGCCCCTGCAGTACCCCAAAATTTTCACTGAAAACACTGAGGGAACTGACCTGGTCCGATTCCAAAGCTCAGGATATAGGCGAAAATGCAGGCCATGCTGAGATAAGGCATCCAGCTAATCTGAGTCTACAGCCACAGAGACCAATGGAAAACCAGTGAGGGCACTTACACTTATTTGCCACCACTGAAAACCCCAGCCATATTAAAGGCAAAGCCCAACTCCATTCCACTTAAATAATTAAAGTTTGTTACCTGCTGGCTCAGAGCAACCATGAAGACAATGGCCCATCCTGCCATGAAGATGTATCCCCCCAGCAGCAGCCGCCTCCGACCAGCGTAATCTATAACCAGGTTCTGCACAAAGTAACACAGTGAAATTAAGCAAGATAATTGACCTGTGTTTATATTTCCTGCCTGTTCCCTCTTCCCATTTCATTACTCAGTGCCTAGTTCACTCTATAACTATTTTAAGGTTGTTGTCTGCTGTGAGGCAAACAACAAAGAAAAGCCCAAGGTTTAGTGGCAGGAGTCAGGCAAGAAGGTGTTCAGGGAGATGAGAATGTCCTAGCTGCAGCTTAAACTCTGCCACTATCCATATGGACACAAAGCATGAGAGTTACACTTTTTATCGATTTCAGTCAGTGATGATGATCCAATGTCTGACCAAATACTTCTGCATTAGCCTGTCTGGCTGTGGGTGCAGACAGACGTCCTGCCTGCTGTGCTTAAAGGGCTTCTTTGGCACAAAAAGCAATCAAAAATAAAGTAAAAAGTACATAAAAAATTTGTTATTAACAGCCTCCACACTGTCAACAGAGGCTGCATGTCAGCAGAGGGCATTAAGAGACTCACACAAGTGACCGACGCAATCAGTTCACAGCTTCCTGTGCCAATTACAACATATGGGATTTTGTCCTGAGGAATTCCAGCCTCTTGGAACACGTAGGCTGCATAAAAATACATCTGCAGAGAGAAGAGAGAAGAAAGAAGAAAGCTGTAAGGGAAAACATTTGAAAATACATCCCATTGTTCTTGCTGAAGGACCATGCAGAGAGAGACCAATGTGCTGCCACACAGGCTATTTTGAGAGCATCCTTGTGAATCTTTCCATAATGCACAGGTGTACTTTGGGAACCAAACATCTGAGGTTTGAAGATCTCCACAGGCAGACAGACACTATTTGTTCTTCTGCAGACAGATTGTTAAAGCCAAGAGCTCTTAGCCACATCCCACAACCCAACACTGCAGCAGGGTCCTGTGCCAGGCTCTTACCGAGTCATTCCCGCAGAGCTGCATGGCACTGCTCAGCACAATGATGCTCACCAGCTGCCACCTCAAAGATGGATTTTGGAAGAGCTCCCATGGGTTCTTTGCTCTCTGACCTTTAACAGCAGCCTGTTCAGCCAGCATCTCTTCCAGCTCTGCACTCAGGTCCCTGGTGCCTCTGAGCTTCTGCAGTGCTGCAAGGACAAGGGAACCACTTACTCCTGTGTTTTATCAGCTGCTCTGCAGAGACTGTGATCATGCTGTCACCTTCCCAGAGATAGCCAGCTGTGGTACAGCCACTTGAAAGATCTGGGGGAAAGGGAGTGCAAATCCCTCCCCATTTTTTCACAACAGAATATTTCCCAGCAGTGCCATTTCAGAAGCTGGGCTTCTGACTCAGACCTCAAGTGACTTCCCTGGGAAATGCAGCCAGTTAAGATGTTTTTGGTACACAGCACATATTTCCCAGGAATTTCAGCCAGTCTGCATATGAGGATTTGTATGCTACAAAGCATAATCCTTTAATATGAACTGGCTTCAGATTTGGTCATGAGCTCTTCAACCAGCATTTATTTCTCTTCATAGTTGCAAAATGTATTCACCACTGTGAACACGTCTCACCTTTTGACCCTACTATCACAGTAAAAAAGTCTGCTGTAGGAAGACGTCTTTCAGATACCTCAATAGATCAAATATATTTAAGATTATAGAATGTTCCTTAGTTTGGAAGGAGGAAGTGATTTTTACAGCTTGGTATGACCCTTCCAACGTTAAACTTGTGGCACCATTCAAAAAATGTTTGGGCCCAAGTCCAAAAGCAGGATGCCAAATTGTGTACATTCATCTGGGTTCAGAATTACTGTGGTTGTTCATACACACACAACCACCATCTGGGCACTGTTTGACGTACAGACATTGATGACACCAAATATGGCCCTTTTGTTTAGAAAAACGTTATTCATGGAACTACTGACACAATCATGGTATGGGCTTAAAACTTTTGTGTTCATCTAAGAAGGCTGACAGAGTCACTAAACAGAATATTTGTGTGGGAAAGAAGTCTATTTCAATCTGTTTTAGACTGAACACCCTGGACATCTGTTAAGGATATGTAATCAACCTTCTCACTGTTAATCTGCCCAGTCAGTAGATCTCACGTGCTCAGTGAGGAGCCAACAGTCACCCTAACCTCACCAGAGATGCAGGATTCTTTGTCTCCACGGTCAATCAGGAGGTATCTGGGACTTTCAGGGAGCCAAGGCAAAGCTGTGAGCTGGATCAGTGCAGGTACAACATTGCTTGCTAAAAGGAATGGCCAGCTGTCCTCCCCTCCTAGGAGCTCCCTAGACAAACAAACAAACATGGTTTACACAGCATGTTTTACAACCTAGCAAAAGCCCAGAATTCTCTGCTGCATAGGGGCACTGGAAAAGAATGTAAATTAAGGGGTGGTAAAGAGAAAAGAAAAATTACTAAGTAGGCTTTTTCCTTGTCATTACCTGAGTCCAACAACCTGCCCCAGCACCAACCCCAGGGCTGTAAACGATGCAGAGGTCAAGGCCACAGCTCCTCGGAGCTTCTTTGGGGCACTTTCTGCCAGGTACATGGGCTGAATGTTCATGCTCACACCTGGGCAAGGGACACAAGGGGCAGAGGAGACAAGGTTAAATGCAGCCATCTCTCAAGGTTACCAGCTACACTCTTCTGTTACAAGCCATGTGATAACTAATCTACTAGTGCTCATTATTTACCCAGGCTTTCAATTTCACTCATACTCCTTATAGTATAAGCTACTAAACACACATTTCCATACTCATCAGTAGTAGTGGGTAATGAAACTGAAACTTGTCAGGGTTCCAGTTCTATGGTCCTTTCAGCACCAACTCCAAGGTTAAATGCTTCCCTCTACTTCCTCATTTTGAAAGGAATATAATATTTTAAATAATTTATATAAATCATTATGTCCTTGGATAAATTTCTGTAAGAGCTTTAATATTGATTCTCATGCTGATGAGTGACTGATAATCTTACAAGCAGACAGGGATCAATGTTCATCTCAAATTCTCCATGCACACAGCAACACTTGTGTATTACACAAAAATCCCTGCCTTTGTATGGTTTAAAAAAAAACCCTTAGAAGCAAAATATAAAATCTGTGTACACAATTTCTAAATGCACTTACACGTGTCTGGTCAGCCTAGAGGATTAACTATTTTAAAATCTTGCATCATTCCTACTTAAATATATATTTATAATTCTTATCTGTTATCACCTTTGTCCTCCTATATTTCTCGTATTGCCATACCTGCATTCACGCCAGTAAAAAATCTGCTGAGCATAATCATTTCAAAGGATCTTGCCATTCGGCTGAACCCTGACAAGGCTGCAGCTATGATCACAAAGACATTGTTCAGCAGCAGGGACATCTTCCTTCGGAGAGATAAGACAGTTGTGAGCACACGTGTGTCAGGTTAAGTTATCAAACAAAACATTTCATGTCACAGATCCCATCTGTCATGTCTGAAAGCTCAGGGTGGGCTCAGCACCCTCTTACCTTCCCAACATGATGGCCATGGGACCAGCAACCACAGCCCCAGTGAGGCCTCCCAGAGGATACACAGAGACCGTGAAAGACCACAGCAGCAGGATCACATTGCTCTCCAGGGGAACACCCGTGCGCTCCAGCCAGGTTGTGTTCATGAACCTCTGGATGTACTGAGAGAGAAGGGCAGTGCTGCATAACCACAACACCCTTATCAATCAATCAATCAATCTATCTATCTATCTATCTATCTATCTATCTATCTATCTATTCATCCATCCATTCATCCCTCCATCCTGTATTTATGCCTCCCATCTTCTCCAATAGGTATGTTTTGTAACAGAGTTTATATTGTAAAACTATTTCTGTTGAAAAGTTGCAGTTGTTTGTATCTATGTAGTTATACTGGATTTCATGGGCCCAAGTTTGAAATTAAAGGCAGTTGAAAAGTTGCAGTTGTTTGTATCTGTATGTTGTTATACTGGATAATTAAAAAATTAATTTCATGGGTCCAAGTTTGAAACTAAAGGCAAAAATCAATTTCAAAGGACGCAGGTTATAAAATTTTAGAATTACATTGCTACAGCAGTTGAAACAAAGATTTTGAATGAATTTTTGTGACACTAGGTCCTGCTCACGGGTGGCTCTTGACAACAAAGTCCTGTACTCTAGCTGTGAATTACACAGAGAGAACAAGACATCTTTCCCTTCTGTCCTGCAGCAGCAGGCAGATTTTCAGTGGCACATCACTGTTCATAGTCTAACAGAGCCACTGAGGAAGGGTCTGTCCCGAGAGGAAGCCCTTGGTCTAATAGAACTTACTGAAGATGGAGCATTGATGATGGAGATGTTGTAACCGTATTGGAAAGTGCCTCCAATCCCAGCAGAACATATTGTCAGGATCAGGATCTTGTTCTGAAGCTGAAGAAGAGGGAGAGAAAATGGATAGCTTCATTGCACAGAATAAAATTATTCAACAGACATGTATATCCAGTGAATTTGGGACTCATTAGCATGCTATTTCTTCTCTATTATCATGATGGTAACACATATCTTAGATTAAAATATGTCTTATTTGCCTTTCCTATGGTGCTGCACATGCTGTACAATGTCTCTCAGCTGAACTTTCTCATTGCACAGTTATTTCTATATGTTCTTGCGTTTAGCAGTCTATAACTGTGCATTCAGTATTATGATATAGGGGAACTATGTGGCAGAGAGTGGGTCCTATGCCATGTTCTAGTCTCCTTGAGGACATTTGTTCATCAGGATTGCCTGTTGCTTATATTGCCAACTAACACTGCTGTTACACCTTGGGAAGTACAGGCAGGAGAATGGGGCTGCCTCCTGCAGCATTGTGGATCAGGTGTTGGTATAAAAGTGAGATCTCTTGACTTTGGGAAGGGTGTAGAACAAGCTGTCCTGGTCCAGCATGGCAGCTGACAGCTCACTGGCAAACTGACAAGAAAAACATGCATCTTTTTCCACCTGTTTTTTGCCTCTGGCTTCCCCATCACACAGGTGAAATCCTGTGACAGGAAAGCTGTGCCCTGAGGGTGTCCTCAGACTGGGAGCACTGTCCTACATCTCAGGACCACTCTGAGCATGGTGGGAGCCTCTGGCCTTTTGCCTGACACCTCTGGCACAAAGTTCTGGGTGGCCCAGGGCCAGGATTGCCTTTGCCAGTCCTCTGCTTAAACCACCGCCCCCCCCTCCCCAATTGGAAAAGCTGTAGTGTAACATGAAGAGCCCATGCTTGGGCTTGGCTCTTCGCCAGCCAGTGCAGGGCACCTAAGGCCAGACTGTGTTTTGCTACATGAATATGACCTCATTGACCCTGAGAACCTGGGTAACCCTAAACTGAGGAGCTCTTTTTGCTCTATCTGTTCATTTTCTTCTTACAGAACCCTTTACCAAAGGAAAAGAAAGCTTGGACTAGTCTTGCAATAGTTCTAAAATCACAGATTCAAATAATCTTTGAGTTTTATTTTCCTCAAAGCCTTTTCTTGTAAATAGCTTCCATGCCAGCCTGAGACAGCATGTTCTCCCAGAACAAAAATAAAGCGAGACTTCCAACCCTGTAGGAAAAAGAGGCTGAACTCTCTCCTGTCCCAGTTAGAAGCAACTGTGGTTTGCTTGAGCTTTCCATGGTTACATTACATCAATGTCTTGTTCCTGAGATCTCAGCTAAGGATGCACCTGCTACCTCTGCTGTTCCTAGTTACTCTGGTTCTCCAAGTGAGGGAAATTTCCTCTCCCTAAAATAGCACATTTCTTTTCAGCTCACAATGCCCAGGAATGTACCACTCCTGCTCATCGCCCTGCTTTCTTTATAGAGTACATCCTCTATAGGTGCTGTGTCTCAGCCCTCTTTTGTGGCCAGGAGCTAAAGAAAAATTGTTTGTTTCTTCCTTCAGGAGCCACCAAACCGATCTGTGCTCAGAGATGAGCTGCATTTATAGAATTACCTTCCCAAGCCTTCCTTAATGCCCAGCTTCTGCACTATTTTCCCAGCCACAGCAGCGGTGTGCAGCTGCCCGGGGAGCCATTAGTCTGCCAGCTTTATCCCAAGGATTGTGATGAGTGGGAAAAACAATTCTACAAGAACCTGATAGTACTTACACAACCTTATAAAAATTCAAATTAAAAAAGAAAAGCAAAATAGATGTTTTACCAGTCTCTGCAGCTTGTTCATCCTCTTTCGTAGGTTTTCCTCTGAGAAAGCCTCTGGCAGTTTCAGCAGTGCTCTGAAGGATTACGTATTTAAATCTCCAGCACAGGAATGTGTATTTAGTCACCCATTACGTTAGGATAAGACACTTAACTCGGCAGGTGTTTTGCCAACTCATTCACGTTCTCAGGGGCTGCATGTTCATTGCCGTCCTGGGTAGGAACACCGCGATTTTCTCTTCCGGCTCCTTTGTCCCGGGGCGGGGGTGCCGTGCCCTTTGCGCGGCGCCGTCCCCGCCCGGTGCCCGCGGCTGCCCCGGCACCGNCCGATGCCCGTCCCCGCGGCGGCGGTGCCCGGGAATGGGCGGCGCGGGCGATCCCGGCCCGGGGGAGGAGGAGCCGCTGGGCGCTCCCGGGGAACAGCGGGAGGTGACGTACGGGAGCGCAGGGCGAGCACGGGAAGCTTTCCGGGGCGCGGGTCTCCGGGTAGAGGCGGCTCCGTTCCAGCTGCTCCGGTGCTGCTCCAGCCTCGGGGCCGTCTGGGATCAGGTCAGCTCCTTCGGAGAACGACTTTCTTCCCATCGGTTTGCCTCGAAGTTGTTCTGGCTGCTGCCATCTCCCGTGACTGCGGGCACTGGACGGAGATTCACCCAATCGCTTCTAACGGGGGCGGGGAAAGTTGTTCGGTTGATGTTGCGGATATCGTTCGCATTTACTGTTTTTATTTTTTAGTTTAGTTGTGTAATAAATGTATACATATGTATTCGTGTTGGATGAAGTGTTTCTTTCTCCCAGTACCTCGAGGCCCAGCGCCCTGAATTCAAAGTCTGCATCTGTCCTTTAAACCGGGACAATTGCCAAGGCAGTTCAATTAATTCTGTTGAAAGTGCATTTTGGGGAAAAAGAAAGAACTGTTGAGAGACACTTTGGGGGACATGCTTCACCAAGATCTAGAGCTGTCTAAATCCTCTTGATTTACTACCTAAATTCCATTTTAGAGTGTCTGGCACAGTTGCCCAGTATCACTTGTCTGATTAAGTGTGATTGAAGCAGAAGTGAGCTACAACTTTTTTTTTTTTAATGACTACATGTATTTGTCCTGAAACACAAACTAGATCTGAAAGACCAACCAGACTATTTCCTCTGGCCCTTTCAGTGACAGGGATCAATGAAGCCCATAGGTTTCAAATCTGCTGTTTTGCAAGGCCTTTCACTGCATTCCTGTCTATGTCCTGATGCCATCCAGCTGGTGCTGACAGGGCTGTAACTGAAGCACTGAAGGCATCCCCTCTGCATAGCCTGGAATAGAGCAAACGGCTATAAAACAAACAGCACAAGATCTTGTCATGTATAGAGGACAGCAAGGTAGAAGTGACAGCAATGACAGCCCTCCTCTCTGTGTAATAGAAAAGCACTCCCTGGCAGTGATAAATGGTGTAACCTTAGGAATCCTGGAGATGGGTCCAGTGGAGATGGAGGCACAGTACACTGCTAGCAGTAACGCCAAAGCTCCTGCTCCACAAAGTATCTGGCCTTTAGGAATAATCACGATATTTTAACACCCTTTCATTCTGTGGAGTGTAATTTGTGAGGGCTGTGACAGATTTCAAAGTATTTAAAATAAGTGAAACTTCTTTTTTAACTGCCTCTTTGCCCCTACTCGGATTTTATACCCCTGAACAGAAATAGAAACCTATTCCATGTCTCAGGTGTATCTTCTTACGAATGTGCAGGTAGGGATGTGGTGCTGCATCAGCTGCAGCCGCTAAGTGGCAGGAGAAGTACAAAATTTGCTGTATTGGGCTTTGAATCTGACATGCCAACACTTTGCTGCCTGTGGAATGTGGCAGGGGTTAGATGAACACCTCCAACAGCTTCCCAAATAACTGGTTCGGTGGGGAACAGACATAACTTTACCTTACTGTACAAGACAACATATCGTTCAGGCAGCTTAGATCAACAACAGTAATACACTCAACAAGGAAAGCTCTGGTTTCTGCCTTATGTCTACTCTGAAGGAGACCAGGTTTGAGTACACACATTCTGTAGCAGGCAAGAGATGTTGCCTTTTCCCCATCATCTTACAAGCAGGTCTTTGTGAGAGTATCTGGAAGTTGTCCTCTGAATTTTTTAGTAACAGCTGCATTGATGAGGAGTGGAGGGATAACAAAGCGACAGAAAGGGCAACAAAGCAACAGAAAGGGCAACAAAGCGACAGAAAGGGCAACAAAGTGACAGAAAGGGTAACAAAGCAACAGAAAGGGCAACAAAGCGACAGAGAGGGTTCAGCATTGGGATACTGGTACAAGAGCTTGGTACTTCCCTGAGTCTCTGTGGAGGCTTGCTTTATAACAGAGGATTTACTGAAAATGAGGAGTCAACTTTTTATTCCTTCATTTAGTGGTTTCTGGCTAAGGCCTTTCATTTTATGGCTCCTTCCAGAATTTTTCTTTCAGTATTTGGGTTTTTGTTTCCTTGGTTTGTTTCTTGGGTTTATTGTTTGGTTTTTCCCTACAGCACAGCAGTCTTTTAAAGAAGGATTTCCGTGTTGATTTTATCTGAGTTTTTATTTAGATCTTTTTATTTCATCATGGAAGCCTTGCTTGATGAGAGCAAGTGTGTAAAACTACTCTGGAGAGGGATTTTGCCTGGATTTTCATTTATATCCCTTGCTCGTCCACGGTGTTGACCTACTCTGTGTTAATGTCTATCCAAGGCTTCGCCTTTCTACGCCTTTCAATCGGGAAAAAACCAAAACATCTTTATCGGCTTATAACGAAGGTCCAAAACTCTGATATGTATCAACGAGAACTTCTATGAATAGCCTTGGGAGAAAACGAATAATAATAACAGTAATGCTGTTAACAAAGGGTGGCGGCTCCCCCCGTGTGGGGTGGGACACCCCGGCCTCCCCCCGGGGACAGGAGAGTGGTATCGCCGAGGGCGGGGCGGGGCCAAGCGGAGAGTCACGCTGGGGATGGGGGTGTGCGGGATGGATGGGGATGTGCGGGATGGATGGGGATGTGCGGGATGGATGGGGTGTGCGGGATGGATGGGGATGTGCGGGATGGATGGGGATGTGCGGGATGGATGGGGTGTGCGGGATGGATGGGGATGTGCGGGATGGATGGGGATGTGCGGGATGGATGGGGTGTGCGGGATGGATGGGGATGTGCGGGATGGATGGGGATGTGCGGGATGGATGGGGTGTGCGGGATGGATGGGGATGTGCGGGATGGATGGGGATGTGCGGGATGGATGGGGTGTGCGGGATGGATGGGGATGTGCGGGATGGATGGGGATGTGCGGGATGGATGGGGTGTGCGGGATGGATGGGGATGTGCGGGATGGATGGGGATGTGCGGGATGGATGGGGTGTGCGGGATGGATGGGGATGTGCGGGATGGATGGGGATGTGCGGGATGGATGGGGTGTGCGGGATGGATGGGGATGTGCGGGATGGATGGGGATGTGCGGGATGGATGGGGTGTGCGGGATGGATGGGGATGTGCGGGATGGATGGGGATGTGCGGGATGGATGGGGTGTGCGGGATGGATGGGGATGTGCGGGATGGATGGGGATGTGCGGGATGGATGGGAGTGTGCGGGATGGATGGGGGTTACAGCCGAGGGCGGGCGCTCCCCAGCGCTGCCCCGCTCCGTGTTCTCCTCTCTGCCGGGAGATGGAGGGCGATGAGAAAACTCCCTCCCTCCTCCCCGAGGTTCCTGCAGCCCCGCGGGTCCGTCGGGAGCCTGCGGCGCGGGCGGGATGTTCCTGCCGGGGTGGGGGTCAGACATCACCCGAGCGGTCCCTGAGCGCCGCTCTGGGGTCATTTCCTTCCCGAGGCAGCGCTTACACCCGGCCGGGTGTGGGTGGTGTGTGGGGCTGGAATGGATTTAGAGGATGAACCGTCCTGCTTTCTGAGAACGGCACGAGTGACACCAGGCTCCATCATCTCCCCGTGTGTGACAGCAGCCTCTCTCCTCCGCGCTGACGGTGGGGTTGGCCATCCATCCTGAGCCCTTGGGCTGGAGAAAGCCTAAAACACCTGTTGAGCACCTTGTGTTGTCTTCAAAGTACAAACACCCCCTGCCCAGGCTCAGGATGTGCTGCGGGAACCCTCCGGGTCTGACTGTTAGAAATAAAGCTACTGGGTAAATCTACTGGGATGATAAAGAATTCGAGTGGTTAATGGGAGTTAAAAGGTCAGTGACCATCCAGATAAACTCCCTTTGTAGTTGGGCAGGAAGCAATTCTGCGACCATAAAAACCATTTCATAGCAAAATAATGTAAAGATTATATCAGTTGTAAGTGTGGATGAACTTTGGGAGTGTAGTCCAATGCACTGCTTTATGGATAATGTGATATTTTATTACGTTAACTTTATTTCATTTAAAAAATAGTATTTCACAGAGACCCATAATTAGTTCTGATAACAGTTAAAAATCACAGCCTTTGAAATAATGCTGATACACTTAGTACATATATTAATGATTTACAATTAAGTGTAAGTTTTAAGCTTTGTAATTAAAGATAATTGCTTTAATGAGATTTACTGTAATTGTAACATTATATCTAATACCAATTATTACACGTTTTAAAAGCCCTCTGGAGAAAACCTTAGAAATCTTAGTGAGCACTGCACATCTCATTTTCCACGCATTGGGTTTGAATTTGTACCCTCTGAGCCTAATTTGTTGCTTTCCTTAATTAATGTTTTTGCATGAAATTTTCCCCTTTTGGTCATTTGATACCCTGATCAGCGTGATTGGTTGTGTAGTTGTCAGCCTTCTGTAGGATGTTGTTGACAAAGATCTTGGTGTTGATGTGCTGTAGAGTGGGTGGGTACATTCTAGACTGGCATGCTGGTTGATTCACACCTTCAGAGCTTTCAGGTAGGCATTGGTATTGAGGTGTGGTGGAAAGGTGGTTTGGCCAGCTGTGTAACAGGCTGTATTGCCACTTTATTGGGTTCTTCTTCTTTTTTTCACTCTTTTATTTACTGAAATCTCAATTTTTGAAAGCTTCCCTGCAGGTGGAATGCCTCCTGTTCCTCAAGTTGCTCAACAGATTAGCCAGGAGGAAAAACAACAGCAAAATGGCCCAAAGTTTTCAGGTTTGCATAATTCCTTACCTGCTCAACCCAGCAGGAGCCCAGCTTTTCTTCAGCAGGAACAAGCAGCAGGCTGGGATAAGAAGCGTGTGGTGGTGGTCCCAGCTCCAGTTCCCCCACAACAGGTACCAGACTGTCATGTTACACTGTATGTGCCTTGGAATGGTCGGGTTTTGTGTATTGGAATTGTTGTTGTCATCTGCTCTGCACCATTCAATTGTCTGAACACTGAGAAGAGAGAATTCTCAGAATCAGAATAGTAACATCTATCTCATTAAAAGTCCAAGATTAATTTTTGGCACTTTGCCTCTACTCGTCCTCGAAATTTTACTTCTGTGGAGAATGTATCTGTTCATTTATATCACTTGCAATGTCTCCCCAACCCTCAGTTTAAATATTCTTGTGCTGGGTTTTAATTTTCATTGAATCAAATTCATTTCATGTGTGGAAGGCTGCAAATTAGTAAGTTCTGAGGTGCAGCAAGAGGGAACCTTGAGAACTGTGCCCTGGACATGTTGACCTTTGTTTTGTGTGGAGACTTTTTGGATGGGTCAGAATTTATTGCTCCAACCTGGGAAGAAAGGAGCAAATAATTTCAGTAGTTGATGCAGATGACTTTGCTAGGCCTGATAATTTGCTTCAGACAGCCAGGTATAACTCTTCTTTTACAGTAAAACTTTGTGTTCATTTAAATTTAGAATGTTCTGTAGACACCCATGTCTCTCATTTGGTTTTAATTAGCGCTGCAGACATACGTGATTTTTATTGAAGAAAGAAAAGGAGTAAGAAGTCAGACACATTCTCTAGGGAAGTAGCATTTGTTCTTGTAATGAAATCCTAGAAGGACATTTAATTAAACAGAATCCATTATTTTAACTTTTTGTGCAGCCTGTTTAGAATAAGGGGGAAAGAATCAAAATGAAAATTAGTGGGGATTGTGTTTGCTTACCAGCAGCTGCAGGATGCCTATAGGTGTTAATAAAAAATGCCACAAACTAAATGTATTTTTATATGAACTTTTCAGGGAATTCTGTCCATCTGCCCTCTGGCAGTATTTAAATTCTGTAAGATTTCTCACTGAATCAGCCCTGCTCTTATGATGAGATCTAAGGATACTGTATTTTAGGAGCTGAACCAAGACTGAGTGCCACTGCATCCCAAGTGACTCTACTGATTTTCCATAACACTGCTGCCTCACAGAGTCCTTCAGAGACTTCCCATAAATCTGCACAAAATGCATTATTCATCATCTTTTAATAAATTGCAACTTCAAACATTGTAAAATGTTTCCAAGGACTGGATAATAATTTCTATTGGTTACCCATGTAACATATTTCACAGTGTCTGTCTTGTTTTTCTGTTACGCAGTTGGAAACATAAGTTTAATTATGTTTACTTGAAGGAAAATGAAATTCTGCACCGAATAACTGCACTAAGGAAAGAAGGTTTATGGTCTCTGAAACGTCTGCCTAAAATTCCTGAGGCCCCACGGCACAAATCACACCATGATTATCTTTTGGAAGAAATGCAGTGGATGGCAACTGATTTTGTTCAAGAAAGAAGATGGAAGATAGTAACTGCCAAGACAGTAATGTGAATTTGATCTTTTCAACTGGAAAAGGGGGGAAGAATAGGCAGAAGTTTCGTGGTTAGGACATGATCAATGAGGATGTGTGAGCTTTGGGTTAGGGTTTGTAAGCTTTGTTTGCATCTAAAGGGATTTTATTTATTTTTTCTTTCTTTAGATTTATGCTTTTTAGACAGAACAGATAAAAAACTTAAAATAATGTTATGGTTTTATTCAGCTGATTTTAAGTGTGGCTCACCATCATGAGGATATGATCCTTCATAAGGAAACTTGCAAGAAAAGGGAAGAGAAGCAACTGAAGGCTGTTGCTGCATTTACTGCAAGAGAAATTGAACATTTCTGGTCCACCATTAAACAGGTAAATGTTAAAAAAAAACCAAAAAAAAAGGAAAAAAAAGCTAAAATTGTGCTGAATAAAAACCTATTGGACCCTAACAGTGAGAATCTTAAAACTGAGCTGTGCTCAGCCCATGTGGTGAGTATTTTCTGTTGGTGAAGACAGTGGCTGTCTGAATGATTTCAGGCCTTATATGTCAGGAAGGAGAGAGCTTTGCTAATCCCAGCCCGTGCAGTTGGCTCATGGTGGAGATTTATGTTTTGATGTGAGTTATTCTTGGGTACCTCTTGCATATTCCAAGGATGACTCATGGTCAGTCGGCACACACTTTGAGGGCTCTGTAGCCATGCCTGATGCCTGTATTGCTGTTGAAAAAGTGTTAATTAACACACAGAGATATTTGAAGCTCCACACATTCATCTTTGTAACTACCTTCTCCTTCTTTGCCCCATTCTCCCTCTTTCCCCCCATTCTCCCTCTCCATTTTAGGTGGTAGATTTAAAGCTGCAAGTAGAGTTAGAAGAGAGAAGGAAGACAGCATTCAACTTGCAGAACGTCTCAAAAAAAGGTAATGAGAACCTCAGAGGTTTGATGGTTGGTTTTTTGCATGACATTTTTTTTTCTCTTGCATGCTGCTAGTAGTATAAGCTTGCCCAAGTAGATGTTTAGCAGCTAGTATTTTGTTCTTAGATTTGAGTCATAAATATCTCCTTTCTCCAACTTACTCCCTTCCTGTGGGTTATTACAGCTTTCATAAATCCTCTGTAAAGGCTTTTTGTTGCTGAGCTCTTGTTTGTGTCATCTCAGATACGGCAGCACCAGGATTTTATTATTTTGTGCAGAAAAAAGAGAATCCCTGAGTAAGAACGAGAGCCTTCAGAAGGAAGTGATGCTTCCAGATCTTCTCACATCTACTGTGGAGAAATCCATGGCAGCTTTAACAGGCATTGCTGCTGCTGCAGGAGCGTTGTTACCCAAAGGCAGTGCTCACACCACAACAGCTGCAAAATGTGATCCCCCATCCTTGCTACGTGGCACTCTTAGAGATTATCAGAAGGCTGGACTGGAGTGGTTGGCAAAGCTGTATGAGATGAATCTCAATGGGATTCTGGCTGATGAAGCTGGGCTTGGAAAAACAGTGCAAGTTGTTGCTTTTTTTGCACATCTGGCATGTAATGAAGGTATGAAATTTTATAAATATTTTATCCTATATTTTTAACAGTTCATTAATGAATATATTTTCAGTAAGATGGAAAAAATAATTGCTTTTATATGTGTAATTTAAAGAAATGTACCTGGAATAAACTTTTTTAAAAAAGCTATACACACTTCCTGTAATTGCTAGTGCATGTGTAGGTTGTATCTATATGTACGTTGTTGCCTTTTCTTGCACCTTCTGAAGTGGTAACAAGTAGTTTCCAATCCTGATGTATCTTTTATCTCTGTAGGTAACTGGGGTCCTATTCTTGTTGTTTCACAAAACTTTAATGTGCTGAAGTGGGAGATTGAACTGAAATGCTGGTGTCCTGCTCTGAAAATTCTTCTGTATCTTGGGAACCCCAGAGAACTCTTTAAAAACAGCCAGGTAGTGTGGAACATAATTTCATTTACACATGCGCCGGGCAGCACAAGCATCAGACAGAAACAAAATATCAGCCTGAGGCTACTGTGTTTTGTAGGAAGAGTTCATTCTTCTTTAAGGAAACAGAAGTCCTCTTAAGAACATTTTTAATAATGATTCAAACATCACAACTAGAGAGTTAAACTGAGCATTCTCTTGTCTTTTGGAATTTTGAAAGCTTGGAAGAACTTCACTGGGATAAAGTGCAAGATAATCTGTTTTAATCCTGGAAGAGAAAACAATAATCTTTACTCTGAAAACCATCAATAAAGCCTTTAGTATTTCTGTGGTTTTGTGTTGCAGGAATGGTCTGACCTCAGCAACTTCAATGTCTGTATTGCTTCCTGCAAACAATTCTTGAAAGACTGTGAAGCATTCATGAAAGTGCAGTGGAGGTACCTGGTTTTAGATGAGAGGCAGAATGGGGATGATCTGACAGAGAAGGACTGGGATGCAATATTCCACCTCCAGAGGTCTGAAGCATTCATTTAGTTTTTTCTTTTAGCTTTTGTCTGTCAGTTAGCTTCTGAAATAACTGCAGTGCTTTTAACTGCAGATCTTTAAAATTTTCTTTCTGTGATGTAGTTTAAATTATGAAATAGATCTTAATTGTTATCTTCACTGTTTGCAGCCACCATCGCTTACTCTTGATGAATAAACTTCTGCCGACTGCATTAAAAGATTTGTGGGCCATTGCCTGTTTCCTGATTCCAGAGATTTCCCAGTCCTATGTGGAATCTGTGGTGGCAGCATCTGGGGAGGTGAACGAAGATCATTACCAGAGAGCTGCAGTGAGACTGCGGAGAGTATGTCTTCCCTGGGGGCAGTATCTTATTACTGGCATCACCTTCTCTGTGGAAATGCAATCAGGATATTGTTGTTTTGTGTTCTTTTAGATACTGCAGTCATTTATTTTGCAGAGGTCCAAAATTCATGTGGAGAAGCAGCTGCCAAGGAAACACGAGCACGTGCTCACCTGTGCTCTTTCTGACCGGCAGAAGTCAATGTACAAAGACATTTTGTCTCAGCCAAGGTACAACTGTTGAGTAGTTCTTAATTGTTCAATCATCATTAACATTAAGGAACTTTTCCAATTACAATGAGAGAACTTGTTTGCTAATGTGTTATTTTTGGGTGAGTCATGGGCAAAAGTAAAGATTAAAGTACATTGCCATAATTATAGCGCTGTGCAGCCTACTCGTGTTCTACACTAAGTGGTAATTGCATCCATGTTTCTTCATCCTGTGTTTGTTTATACAGAGAGACGTGTTTTGCAAGGTGAAAAGCATAAATAAACAGTATTTGCAGACTATGGGGCAAAATATTTATATCAATTGACCACGTGCCACAGTTTTTGTCTAAATTCTAAACTTAGGAACTGAATATTCTGTTATATGCTACATTGCTTTTCTGGTACATCTAGTTTGTGTTTGCCAGTGAATTTGATAATTTCAAGTGATATTTATTCAAGTATTAAAAAAGGCCTTCATATTGACAATATACGTTTCATATGTATTTTCCAATGTCATTTCCATTTGAAATAGAGTGGCTATTTGAGAAAATCTCTTTTATGATAATGTGGGTTTTAAAATCAGAACACGGTCTGTAAATTATTAACAGTTTGTGTGAAAGTGAGAGAAACTGAAGGAATGGAGGACTGCATTTTTAAATGCACACTTTTCTAAATTTAATATCTTGGTGTTACTGGATTAATTCAGAAAACCAATTTGAGTGTGCAGAGAGACCTAAGCTTCTAAACCGCACTGTTTTTCAAAGGTCATTTAAATTATATTTTCATTTTAAATAACAGAACTCATGAATGTCTTAGAAGTGGGGACTTTGTCAGTGTTCTCCAAATTCTGACACAGCTGCTGAGGGTGTGTGACCACCCTGCTCTGCTCAGTCCCCGGCTTCCACACTCCCCCTGTGTGTTGGACAGGCTGCAGTTCACAACTGCCTCTCCAGTGCTGGATGCAGTAGGATGGGACCTCTGGAAGGTGAGTAGGAAAGTTAATTCTCCTGTGCTTGACTTGACTTGATTTGACTGGGAGAGCAGGTGGCATAGAATATAAAATTTCTTACGCATAATTCAGGTCCAAATTAAATTGCAAAAATCTGAATTGCTAATTCCTTTATTTTTAGAAGCAACTGCTAAGATCTACTATAAATACTAACTATCACTTTCTGGTAGTACTGAAGTTAGTAGGCATGCTGGGGATTTGCTATGCATGTCAAAGAAGGTGAGAGTATTTCACAATTTAAGTTCCTTAAACTTCCCAGTTACATAACCTGAAGTGCTTATCCTGACCTGAGGAGCAGCAGGAGCAGAGTTAAGCTGTGCACAGCCCTGGAGATGAGCAGCTGTGTCACATTTCAGTTTGACTATTGTCTGTTTCTTAAAGTTACTTTGAAAGGGACTTCATCATTTTTTTCCCTACTGATCTCAGCTATATTAGAGGGTTGAGAAAGACTGGACAAAGCTAAAAAAGTAGCATTATGTGTCCTGGGAAATTCAAATATGTAGTTTCATTTTTAAGCCTGTTGGAAAAATCACTTGGAGGGAAGGGGATGGGGTGAGTGTCAAAGGCTTGTGAAGGAAATGGATTAATGTGTCAAGGTGGGGATGGATGGGTCTGGAATACCGGTTCTACAAAGACAAATGTTTTAATTGCAAGCACTGAATTAATTGCAGAGCTTGTAGTTTGAGAGTGCTGCCCTGTTTTTGGCTCCTGGTAACATGAGCACAATGCTCTATTTTCATGGTGTAGGTTGTTGAAACCTTTTAAAGTAACAGCAGCTGCTCTCTGCAAAGTCACATGACACTTGGCTCTTCCACATGTCACTTTAATTCTGCCATCAGCTGTGAGATATTCAGTCATTCTCAGATAATGTAGAATTATTACCATCTTTTTTTTTTTTAACTGCAACAGAATGATAGTAAAATATTTCTTTAATTTGTGGGGTTTTTTTCCCTTTTTTAATAATGAAAGCACACAGACTGGTCTCTCTTCGATGTGATTGGGATGGAAAACCAAATTACCCGTTATGAAGCACAAATACTGCCAAAACTGAAGGTAACCAGAAAGCTCATTGAAGAGATCTACTGCTCCCCTTCTTCACCTAGACTCGAGCCAGTGAAGCTCAAACCAAATAGGTATGTGGTGTTCTGGTGATTTGTTATTTGTATTGATTTAAGTAACAGGTGAAAAGGACTAGTATTTGTGAGGGCTGAGGGGCTTCCTTCAGAAGCATTTGTTTCTCTTAGTATCTTTTTTCCAGGCTGATCACTGTTACAGACTGCATGCCAGCCTTCTGAAGGAAAGCAGAGTGATATTTGCCACTTAAAGTAGTTATTTTCATTTATGAAGGCTCAATTTTGAGTTTTTTCTGACACACTCCATAGAGTTGAAGTCTCTTGTTGTTTTGATCAACCAGGAAAAGTGATTTCTGCAGTGTTTTCCTAAGAGGATGCCCTGCACTGGATTTATTAGGCCATTCTGCCAAAGAGAGCACTGACAGTTAATGAAGTTAAAGAATTTGAAGTGATAGCTGAAATACACAGCAGAATAATAACTTCTTTTGCTTTTTAGACATCTTTGGTTTCCTGGCAGTAGCATACACAAAACAGTTTCTGTCAAGTCAGCTTTTACAGCTGCAGTGTTTTTAAAACCATACTCATGGTTAAGGCTTTGCTCTATTAAGCAGTTTGACCCCTATTAACATCTTTTGGGGCATTTTCTTGCTCTTTCCAGACTCCAAAGGTGATTAAGGGATATGGGAGTTCTGTCATGGCTCCTCCACATAATCTTTCAGAGATTGCTGGAGCTTCGGAGCATTTGGTGTACTTGCATTTTACAGTATGTTGTGTTTCTTTTGCATGTTGAGAGAAGCAGAATCCCTCCTGCCATATGCTCTGCACCTGGATGCCTCTTTAAGCTCATATTACTGGCTAAAAATAAGTACACTGGATTAACAACTTCCTCATGTATGTTTCTTGCACGTGCATGAAGATGATTTGTTCCTTTTTAGGTTATTTACACCAGTGCAGTATGGAGAAAAACCTGAAGGTAGGACTAAAGACTTCTCAAGGTCTCGGGTGCAGCAGACAGTGGACGCAGCAACAATTGTGGCAGATCATAATGAGAAAATACAAAGGCAACAACCCCTTGCCCTATTTTCAGAAAATCAACATAGAAAAGGTGTGTTGTACATAAAATAAACCATTGCTTTCTGGTTTCCTGACTTTTCAATTTGTTTAAATATAGCTTGAATACGGGAAAGAAATGAGGTTGTACTCCATGTGTTTGTGCATTACATATTTGAATATCAAATTCCAGTACCGGTTTTCTAACAGAAATTTCCTCACAAAATAAAAATAAAATTCCTTGCAATCTATTTGTCTGTCCTTCATTAACAGAATGATTGTACTATTGTGCAAACACTTGAAAATGCGCTGGAAGTTGTGTTGTTTGTCTTGAATTGGGCAGGAGAAGATTTCTGATTCAGTGATTGGTTTTCTGCCCCCAAAATTGGCTTAAAATGTACCTGTGCAGACTCTTGAAGCCCTTGCAAAGTTTGTACATTGTCAAATGAGTAAATATCTGGAATAACAGTAAAACTGAATCTCAGAAGACATCCTGGGCTTTTTAGAGGTCTACCAGTGGCACTGAGGGGAAGAACATTTCATGAGATAGTATTAGAGGGAGACCCAGTCTGTTTGCAATTGAGTGCAACATAGAAATTATTTCTGGAGTAAAATTGCCCTTCAATGACAACACAGTGTCTCACACTCTGTGGATGAGATAAGCATTGAAATCTTGCAGTGTACAGTGACGATTTTTTTTTCACCCTTGGTCCTTTTTTCTCTTTTCTTCACAGCCAGGAGGACAATACTCATGGCTTCCACAGCTGGAGTACAAGAGAGAATTCCTGAGACAGAGAAGCCTGTGACATTACAGTTTAGAGGGAAAACATTTACATTGTCTTACAGTCAATTCTATCAACTTGTTGGTAGACAGTCTCTGAAGCATCAAGGTAAGGTGCTACATGATTCATGTATTCTTTTTAACTTTTTTAAAAAAAAATTAACCATGTAAAAATGAAAGTTCTAGGAGCTACAATATCCAAATTTTGTAATAGTATATGCTTGTGAGATTAAATTCTTTTTTCTTGTCTTGCTGCTTTCCTGGAGAAAATGAATGTATTAATGTGACAGTGGCTGACTTGAGTACTAAATCTAAATCCCCATCTACAATTTCATGCCCAACTCAGGTATTATGCTAACTCTTTATATGATAAAGTATATACTTGATCATGAACAATATATAGTTTACAAGATTGGTGTGTGTGCATCTGTTCATTGAAATAATCAAAGCTTTAATATTTAAAGTACACAGAATATTGTAACTGACTAGTCTGATCCATCTGTACTCATGGATTCCCCGATGGTCATTTGAAAGTCCTGTTATATTTTTCCAGAAGGCATAGAGTAGGAACACAGATTTATTTTTCATCATAATGCCAAACCTAAGATCTGTCCTCATATCAAAAATATGAATCATCAGCTTTTCTCCTGCTCTCCTCTCCTTTCCTATTCATTCACAGAACTCTTGCATTAACTAAGTTATCCTTATTTTCAGCTTTGTTTTGTATACATTTTTTTATAAGCTTTATCTGGTCAAAATAGATTCAGAAAAGAATTTTGAATTTAAAGGGTATTCTGGAGGAAAGAGGACAACTAAAGGAACACCTGGACAAAATACATTTTTTGAATGAGCGTCGTTGTTCCAGAATCCCTTTGTACGGCAAAGACCTGTTGGAAACCTGCTCCTGGATCGGTGAAAGAAAAATCTCTCAGCATTATTCTGCCAGGATTAACAGCTGGCACTGGGCTGGCTTTGCAAATTGCCTTCCATGTCCTGGTACTCCAGAGGGTCTGAAGGATCCAGTGCAGAAACTCATTCTGACAGTGAAGCAGCAACAGATTGCCCTGAAGGATGTTGTTATGAGGTAATGGAGACAAATCCATCTGCAGGCTTTGCTGGGATTTGATGGGTGTGTGCTACCCTCCAAACCAGGGTATTATGTGGACTACTGTAAAATGCTAAAAACAATAAATAAGCTGCCTCGTTTTATCCTTTTTACAGCATAAATTCCTTTCTGCTGAATCTACTTGCATCCCAGATTAATAAATTTAGATCATTCTGCGGTCTCTTAATAGTTCCATGGCAATTGTTATTGGTTATGTAGCAATTCTACTTTATTTTGACATACCTTGTATTTGTTGTGTCAATACTGACAAAACCCAGTAAACTTATCTTGGTAACTTTATGGATAGTGGTAATTTCCTCTTGAGTGTTTTACCATTTACTTGACATCAACATAAATCTTCATATACTGATTTACTTTCAATTACCTTTAACTAGGGGCTTTATGCTTTTATGCAAACATCTTCTTTATTACTGATTTTGAGTAGTTAGTAGCCCAAGCAGTTAAAAATTCCTATAATCAAGTTTTGGTTTGTTTTCTAGAGATCTGTGTGTGTTGCCAGCTGTAACTGTCGCTCCTCCCTGTTTGCATGTAACAAATCCTCCTTATACATATACCCATGGAATGAAGCTCTTGGAGTTTAACCTCAAGGAACAGCTGCTTCCCTACTTCCATTCAATGCAGCAGATAGCAAGGCCTCATTTCTTGCAGTTTCCAGACCCTCGACTGGTGCAGGGTGATTCAGGTACTGAAACCCCACCCCTGCTCGCCCCTCTGTGGCTGGGCTCTCTCTAATCGCTGAGTGTGACCTGCAGCACCTACAGGTTCTTATTTCATAAACAGGCAAGATGGAAGCTCTGGCTGTCTTACTTCAGGAGCTAAAAGCAAGAGGGGAGCGTGTGCTGATTGTGACACAGGTGATGGCAATGCTTGATGTCCTGGAGCTTTTCTTGGATCTCCATTTCCTCACCTACATAAGAGTTAGTGAGAGTGGTGCTCACAGTTGGCATTATCTGGTGAGAAGATCTCTTGCTCAAGCTAGTTGTTAATAGATGCTCATAGTGGGAGGAAAAATGCTAAAGGGAAGTCTAATACATTTGCAAAATTCATTTGCATAATTTCCCTACTTATTTGTAAATTATATATGTAGCTGTAGCACAAAGATGTAATTATATATGAAATATGTCAGTCCTATTGCTATGTGATGAGCCATCCAGGGTGTTTCCAAGAAGTATGCCACTAGTTGTTCTACGTTTATGAGTAATTTGTGCTTGAAGTGCAGATGTTTTATTTCACAATAGCATTTTGATTAACTGTTTTTGCTTTCATTATCTGTAGCTATTTACATTGTTAGTGCATTAAGTGTAGCTGCTGTTTTTATGTTGGCACTTCCTCAGCCTTACTCCAGGGGCTTTTATATTTTGTGGAGTGCCCTGGCATTGCCTGAGGATAAATTGAAAGAATGCTCATTTCCCTCCCCAGTAAGATTCCCTGTATCCTCTGGGGCCTGCAATTTGAGCAAACATTAATAATATAGTTAAATTGTTCCTATTTTTTATTTGAAATTGTATTGTTATGCTTTCTGTGAGATGTTGTATGAAACTTAAAGGAATACTTTGTCTTAAAGCAACATGTGGCAGCACAATAGAAGAGATTCAATTTGGTCGATAGACAAGAAAAATGATGAAGCACGTACAGGATTTAATAGTAACTCAGGTGTGCTTAGTCATAGGACATAATGTGATTATTGTAATAGATCTTTAGATTTTTATCTGGATGACTGCACCATAAATTAATAGTTTTAATGGTGACAAATTAATTTTGAATTGTGCAGATCTGTAATGTGGGCAGTCAGATAATTTAAAATGTTTCTACGCTTAATGTAGGTTGGGAAAGTATTGAGAAAGCAATTTTCCCAATCTTCTCATTCTGTTAAAAAAGTTTATTGAGAGATTTATTCTTTATCAATGTGAATTTGTAACCAAGTTGCTTGTTTCCCCATTTTAGGAATCCATAAAAACCTTCAACCAAGACAAGCGGTTCTTCTGTGCTATTCTTCATTCCCACACTCCTTCCAGAGGTGTCAGTCACATAGATGTGAATACTGTTGTCTTCTATGACACTGATTTAGATCCACTGATGGAAATGAGGGCTAAGGAATGGTGTGATAAAATTGCAAGAGGCAGAGATATCCACATATACAGGTGACTTGCTCTAAGAAATAGTATCAGTGCTTTAAGATCAAAAGCAGGGGGAAGCTGGTTTGGTGTGAAATTAGGATTTTTGGTTGAGATCATCCTTTTAGTTTAAGTAATTTGGACTTTTAAGATCCCTTTAAAGATTCTATGACACATTTTCCCTTCACACTAGAGGGAAAATGAAACTCCTGCCCTTCCCTTTCTGTTTCTGCTGTTCCTGTCTTTCCCTCCCACTTTCATCTCACAAACCATCTGGACTTCTGTGTTGGGACACTCAAAACAAATGTGGGTGTTTTCAGCTCTTGGGGAAGCAAGAAACATATTTCTAGATGATTTATCATTGGACTCAAATCCACTAGTGCTGTGGTACTGATGTTTGTGTAGTTCTAAGATGCATTTGAAAGCCTCTCCCAAGTGACCATTTCTTTTCTTGGAAGGCTGTCTGAGAGCACAGGGGAGCTTTTGCTCACCTTACACCACAGGCCAGGTGGGTGTTCAGTGCAGACACTCTTGGAAAATACCCTGCTGATGTATTTTTTGTTAAATCAAATTGTATACGAGACAATCCTGTTTACTGTTCATTTTGAAAATAAGAGCTTACAGTGTTTTGAAAATACGAAATCAGATGTATGAAGAAAGCTTCCATCCAAGAAATCAAGAATTATATACAAAACTTCCTGTGGAGATCCCTGATGGACTCCAAATGAGTGGTGGTGCTCACTGCAGTCACAATAGAGCACTAGACACAAGCCAGTTGTTTCATAAAGGGTCACTGTTTTCTAGGGAACACCCTTTAATGGGTTTCTTTGTTTTACAGGCTTGTGAGTGGTAATTCTATCGAAGAGAGGTTGTTGAAAAAGGGTATTAAATATTTGATTCAAGAACTGGCTGCTCAAGGAGATGATTGTTCAGAAGACCTTTTATTTCAGGTACTGTAGCGTTAAGAATGTGAGCAGTTATTTAGTGATATGTAAAAAATAAGTGATTTACAAGATGAGAGTCAGAATTTTGAATGGGTAGGTCTGTATTTCCAGATTTGTTTGGGAGCCAGTGATATATGATCACAGTTAAAATTAGTAAAAATCTTGAATTGTTACCTCGTGTAGAAAATCAGAATATAAAAACATGTAGAAAGAAAAATTTGTTCCAATGATAAGTGTGCACTATTTTTGGCATTGTTTTCATCAGTCAAAAACAACTCCTGCAGCACAAGGTGCCAAATGTATCTATAATCTGACTTTCCTAAAGTCAATTTCAGGATGATTAAAAAACCTTTAGTGTCATATATTTTCTTATTTAATACTTGAAAACGTGTTTCCATAAGGTTCTTTGCTCTGAAGATGGAAAAGAGGGTTCTAGAAATTTTACAGAAGGGACACTGTCTGAGCTAAGAAATGATGTACGTCCAGAGTTGTATGATTCAAGGAACACCACGGTTCCTTCTCGGTTAGAGCAGCTGACCAGCTTGGTGGATCAGGTGTGGTGATTTCCCTTGTTTTGTGTAAACCTTTTGAAATATTTGGAATTTACCTCCTGGAGGTAATCTGAGCATGTTGATAGATCTGCTCATGTACTGAGATGTTTAACTCACCAAATGTTCTCCTGAGGATTGTGAAGTGCATTGGACCAAATACAATTAACGATATGTGAAGTGATATAAAACCAGTTTAGAGCCCTGTGCTTTGCAGATATTTGTGATCTTTCTTACAAAGTCTAGGGCCTATTTCTCCTTATCTTGAAGTGACTATGCACAGCATTCCCTAAGCTCTGTCAGATTTGGATTGCCTCCTTTTCCCTTTGGCTGCCTGTGCAGGACCTGACAGAGCAACAAGGCTGTTTGCAACAACTTGGATGGAATTCTCTTTTCTCGCAGGTAGAAAACGGAAGTCAGTTGTTGGAGCCTATTTTCAGTGATACTGTTGGGATGTCAGCAGACAAGTTCAGACGAAAATGTCACATTTTTGGTCCTTCTATCTCCTTTCTACTTTAATTGTGGTGCCATTATTTGCAGCCAAAATAAATCTATTTATTGGTTGGCTCTTTTTCTGCTTCTTGTTATTTACACATTTCTAGTTCAAAAGCTAAAGAACAAGCAATGTGTCAAAATGTTTTCTCTCTACAGCTTAAGCCAATTGAAAAATATGCATTTAATTTCTTGGAATTGTTTCATCCTTTGGATGATCAAAAGAGCCAGAAAGCCAACAAGGTAAGCAACTATATTTCATTCTCTGAGTAACTAATAAAACAAATTAGAAAAGCCCAGTTGCTGTCAGATTATTTTCTTGTTTTATTATGGGCACTGAGATTTTGCTCAAAATGTTCACAGTCTGAAAACACATTGGTTCCTTACTAACAGGGAGAGATATTTCCCTTTCTTTTTACTGTTCTGAGGGCCGTACCCCAAACCAAAAACTCAGTTTAACTAACTTTGCTATGACTATTAACCTGTAAAAGGTGAGACATATCAGTGGCAATTTACTGCTCTTAGCATATTTATTGTGAAAAATAGCAGTATCTTAAAATGTTCAAATTTTCTTCCTAAAAGGAGTTGAAACCTGCATATACGAAATGGGAACATCAGCATGCAAAGGAGTTGCAAAAGGCAGAACAAAAATTTCAGCAGGAATGGAGAGAGGAACTCTTAACGTATACTAGACAAGATGCTTCTAACATGGTAACGTCACAGGATCTCTCAGGCCCTGCTTTTCGAAGAATTTAATTTATTATGACTGTGAACCATGTATTTAAGTGTGTCTGTTGGGTTTGTATTGCACTGGTCTCGTGCCCTTGCACAATTATTGTGCTCTTGAAGTGGAAGCTGTCACTCTGTGAGCAGTTTTAATTCTGTGGAGACCGGGTTGCTGTTTGTCACAACTGTGGGTTGTTAGGTTGAGTTCAGTTGGTAGTTCACAGTCTTGTATCAAGGTAATAATAATTGAAGGAAGAGATTAAGAAATACATTGACAATTGAGAGTTGTTCCTTAAAATAGTTCTTCCTGACTGTAAGTTTTAAATTATGATTGTTGTGAACAAAGTTGTTTTTAAATGCTGGGCTCTGGGTTGAATGATGTATTGAGCTATCAAAAATTGATTCCCATACAGGAATTTGTCAGTGAAGGACCAGATGGAGAAATAGAAAGAATGCCTGTAAGTCAGTAGCTCTTATTTCTTATGAAGGAAACCTTACATAAAATATTTATTTCGTGGCAGACTGTAGGTTGGGGGTTGGTGTTTTTTTGTTTGATTGGTGGAGTTTCTTTTTGCCGATGCTGATGTTGGTTTGTTTTTTTTGTTTTTAAGCTCTGGACTCCACCTGTTGTACCTGAGAATCATGCTGATGTCTACACTGATTCTGTTCTGTGCCTGACATACACCAGCACCCCAATTCCAGAGTCTAAACTTCCTCCTGTGTTTGTCAGGAAGGCACAGAAGCGACAGAGATCAGATCTGCCATGTAAGATGGAGTCAAAATTCCGTGGGAAGGTGTGATAGTGTTTTCATGTGACATAGTGTGGAAACCCATCTGCAAGGGTACCTTTGTGTTTAAAAAAGTATCTATGTATGAATGTACCGTTAGCTCTGGCAAGATTGGTACAGTTCGGATGAATGACTGACTGTAGGGTGAGCAGAGAGAGAACGCTGTGAAAACTTGCTGTTGTCTTTGCAAATTAGAAATGCAGGTGAGTTAAATGAGCAGGACTAAAGCAGGTTTCGGTCATGTTCTTGTTGCACAAAGTTCCTTTCTCACTGCACATAACAAATTCTGCCAATTAGCTTCAGGGGAGAGAAAGAAGCGTTGTTGTAGAAGGCTGGTTGTTCCTCCACCTTCACTTTTCGATCAAGTGACTCCAGGAAAGATGAAAACACGGCAGAAGAGCCAAACTCCGCAGTCCCTCCAATGGGTACCCCAGAAAATGTCTTTTGCAAGACCTTTGTCAGCTCTCATCAACTCAGCTGCAGACACTGGGCACGACGGCCCTGCATGGCTGATTGCTGAAGACTTGGCTCTGTTGAAAGTAAGGTGGTACCTTGTTTTTATTGACCTCAAAAAGCTTTGACTTGCAAGTTTATTACAGCACCCACCTGCTTAGTACAGGATTACACGTTTGTATGCACACAAGAAGAGCATTTAATTGAAACATGTCACAGATGTGATTTCTCTCTGCCCCCTAGGCCATGAAACAGTTAGGGACACCTCCTGTAAAGCTCACCGTTGTGTCCCCAGCACAGACAGCAAACTGGGACTTTGTCAGCGATGTCGTTAACACTTGCAACTATGTTTATCGCTCCCCAGAGCAGTGCCAAAGGCATTACATGAAAGTCTTTGCAGGACCGGATGGAAAGGTGAGTTTAAATTGAAACTTGTGATGACTTGGGGTTTTCTGGGGCCTTTTTGGTGTGGTTGGGCTTTTTTTTAATTTGTTAATTCCTCATTGGTGTTAGAGTACTAAATGAGTGATTAGTAAGCAGAATCCTAATTGTATTTAAGAATTTTGAATAGCTTGGTATACAAGCAAATTCTAGTAAATAGCTTTCTCTGACAGTAATGGGTTGTATCTATTGTACGTATTTCCATGAATTTGAGTTTGAATTTCCCCACTGCTATGACGATATGACCTTGGATGTGCCATTTTGCACTACCAGCATGTTAAAAATATGGAGGGGAGCCATTTATTTTAAGTAGGAGGATATGAATTGTCTTCAGTCAAGACTGTTGTTAACTATGATTTTTGAGACTTATGATTGCTTTTTTGTTATCTAACTTCAATTTGTTTTTATCCCAGAGCATAGGTGGTTATCCTCTTCGTGTTAGACAAACCTGTGCTAAAGACCAGAATCCTGAGCGTGCTCAAATCTATATGAATCACTTTGAGTTGACAAAGACTACTAGAAAAAGAAGTTCCTCAAACAGGTTTCTGTAAGTTTACTTCAACTGTCACTGATAATTTTCCCCAGATTTAACAGTCAATCACTTCGGTGGCTGATGGGTGAATTTTTTTTTGTCTGAAGCACAAATGTATTTCACAGGGGCCTTTCTCTTGTCAAAGGCTCTGTGATGACCTCTCACCTTAAGTTGTGTATTTACAGACAAAGAATCAAACCTGTGCTGATGTAAAGAAAAGCTTAAAGTGCCTCAGTATCACTCCCTGTGATGTACCAGGAGGGTCAGCCCAGGCTTTCAGCTCTTTGCTCTGACCGTGCAATGTTGTATTTCTGGCTGAAGAACTGGGGCTCCCTGCTAATCCACAGCTACGTCACATCTTGACTGGGGATTCCTTTCCTAGAATTTTAAAGTTGTTCCTGTTAAAATGTCATGGATATTAAAATAGCTGCACAAAATTCAGTGACCTTAAGCTACTTCATTTACTTGCAGCGCAGAGAAGGACCAGCTACTCCCCCTGCCTGAGATTGTTTCCATCTGTGCAGAGCCTGCACTGCAGGAAAAGGTCTGGTCGGTTTTTCCAGGTGAATTCCACTCCAAACATTCTTTTCAGTGCCAAGTCTTTTAATTTTCAATTACTTTTTCAAGTCAAAACGATTGCAAAGGCTGACAGTAAGGAAAGATAACAAGGGTTATTTGGAATTTTTTGGTTCAGGTTTTGCCAGTGTAATTTCAGGGCTTCAGCTTTGGTCCAGATCTGCTCCTTTACACTCGCATGTGTCTCATATTTTGGCATTTCAGTAGTCAGAACCAGCAAACCTTAGATGTATATAATTTGTCAAGTAAGAATTTCTGGTTGCAATTATTTGCACAGACAATTAGGCAACAATTGCAGGNGGGGGAGCCCCAGCGGGGCCGGGGATCGCCCCGAGCGGCCCCGCCGCGCCCCTCGCACACAAAAGGCGATCCCCGCTCCGGGACCTCCCTTACCTGCCTGTTATTAAGTGTTTTCGCTGGAGCCCTGAGTGTTAGCGGGGTGCAGGTAATTAGAATAATAAGGGCTTGTTGCTGGCGATGGGTGATATCGTTTGAATCTTAATTGTTTGGTGTCGGCGCTGTGAAAGAGCCGCAGTACCACGAAGAGCTGTGGTGGTAATGCCTTTAGAGAAGGGGCCTGTAAGGAGCGTGGGTTTTGCCCCGTCCCGCTCTGCGGAGGGAGCTCGCTGGGATTTGAGCTCCGGGGAGCGGGAAAGGCGAGACCTGCNAGTTGTTCCTGTTAAAATGTCATGGATATTAAAATAGCTGCACAAAATTCAGTGACCTTAAGCTACTTCATTTACTTGCAGCGCAGAGAAGGACCAGCTACTCCCCCTGCCTGAGATTGTTTCCATCTGTGCAGAGCCTGCACTGCAGGAAAAGGTCTGGTCGGTTTTTCCAGGTGAATTCCACTCCAAACATTCTTTTCAGTGCCAAGTCTTTTAATTTTCAATTACTTTTTCAAGTCAAAACGATTGCAAAGGCTGACAGGAAGGAAAGATAACAAGGGTTATTTGGAATTTTTTGGTTCAGGTTTTGCCAGTGTAATTTCAGGGCTTCAGCTTTGGTCCAGATCTGCTCCTTTACACTCGCATGTGTCTCATATTTTGGCACTTCAGTAGTCAGAACCAGCAAACCTTAGATGTATATAATTTGTCAAGTAAGAACTTCTGGTTGCAATTATTTGCACAGACAATTAGGCAACAATTGCAGGATAAATCTTCGCATCATTTCGCGGTAATAACTGTGGCTTTTATCTACTCCAGAATTAAAACAATTTTCTGTCCATCCCTCTCTGTTGCCACAGGCCCGGGCTGAAGCACAAACCCTTCCTCAGCTGCAGGAGCCACAGTCGGGGCAGCAGCGACAGGAGGAACCGACAGCGGAGCAAATCCCAACGCGGGTCTCTCTCCCACTCGCCGAGCGCACCTCAAGTTTCGTGCATTTTTACACCAAATCCTGAAGGAAAGCCCCTCTCGTGTCAGCGCTACAATAAACACGACTCTCAGTCCTGTCCCGGCTCTCATTCCCTGTCGCGACATACGAGGCGGGGGACAGCGGGCGGCTCGAGGCGC
>WEKX01020886.1:0-48240 GCA_013390025.1 Pitta sordida | reverse complement strand
CCTCGGGGTGAGCCGGGAATCCCTCGGGGTGAGCCGGGAATCCCTCGGGGTGAGCCGGGAATCCCTCGGGATGAGCCCCAGTGCGGAGGGCCGGCAGTCCATCGGGAGGAGCTCGGCGATGCCCCGGGCACGGGAGGTCCCGGCTCTCGGCCTCCTGTCACTGCTGGCAGCCGTGTGACAGCGCTGCCTTCCCGGGGCCGGGAAGGATCCCCACCCGCAGGGCTTGAGCAGATTGCTGCAGGGAGCCCGGCACAGGGGAGCTGTGATGCGTTCCCTGCCTGAGCCGCAGTCGGCTCCATCCCATCCCGTCCCCATCCCGCACTTCCCAGGGATGCTGCTGCCTGTTGCCTCTTGCAGACAGCTTGCAGTTAGGAGCAGGGAGGCAGCGCGCCTGTTTGTGTGTTGGGCTTGAAATACCGGAAATTAGACTGTTGCTTTCAAAATAGAAGAGATTTTTTTTGGGGAAAAAATTATATGCATAGTTTCTTTTTGTTTTCTGTTAGTTATTGTTATGGGAATCCCTGCCTGAATCTACCTGTCATTGCATGTCAGTGGGATTTTTGTTTGGCTGTGATTGAAATACAAACCCAGAACATTTTATGATTTATGGATAGCTTGACTCAATAAACAGCATTTTAAACGAGAGGCAGATTTGGTTAGCTTTAATCTCTTAGTGTTCTGAGGGAAGAGAAAGCCGAGTTAAGCACCAAGTACGGTACTTTTCAAGCGTCTAGATGACTTGGTAGGGAGTGTTTTCGCGATGTTTTTTTAATAGAACAATTAATAGTCTGTATATTTTTATGTTTTTAGTTACTATTGAAGGAATGAACTATATGTTTAAGCAATTACGTTTACAAGACCTTTGTATTAACAGTTAAAAGCACTGAAACATTAGGAATAATTAAGAAAAAGGTGGATGTATTTGATATTGGAGTCTTGATTCTTGAGGTTCCACAGGAAGCAAAAATTACTTGGTTTTTTTTACTATTGTTTTAAGTCATTCTAACTAGTTAAGGGGAACATATAATTTGAAAGACTATTCAGTAGCACCTTTCTGGCTAGAGTAATGTATGAGGGATTTAAGTGAACTTTTGTTGTGCTGAGGGTTTTGGATAATTTGAAACGTTTTAAATAACTGCAAAACCAGGATAACAGAGTTCTTACTTTAAGGTAGTCTTTTTAATAGTAACTAAATACTTTCAGTTGAGGCAGTGGTTTTACCTTCCCTGAATCTCTGGTTTTGTGTGTTTCTTTAGAGTGTACTGTAAAACCCTAGATCAGTGAGAATGCACCATGGTAATGGCCCTCAGAATGCCCAGCGCCAGCTCCAGAGGTCCAGGTCCTTCACAGGCAGTGAGGGAGAAGAACAACAGGCAAATTTACCCCAGTCCCCTGCAGCTTCTTTTGCGCCTTCTGCAAGTCCCTCTGCACCCCAGTCCCCCAGTTACCAAATCCAGCAGTTTATCATGAGTCGGAGCCCGGTGGCCGGGCAGAACGTGAACATCACCCTGCAGAACGTGGGCTCGGTGGCCTCGGGAAACCAGCAGATAACACTGACCCCACTGCCGCTTCCAAACCCGACATCTCCCAGCTTTCAGTTCAGCCCTCAGCAGAGGCGGTTCGAGCATGGATCCCCATCCTATATCCAAGTCACTTCACCGCTGCCCCAACAGGTGCAGTCCCAAAGCCCTACCCAGCCCAACCCTGTGCCAGTGCAGACGCTGCCCAACGTCCGGGCAGGCACTCCAGGCCCTGGCCTGGGGATGTGCAGCCAGAGCCCTACGAGAGGGTTTGTGGATGCGAGTGTGCTCGTGAGACAGATCAGCCTGAGCCCTTCCAACGGCGGACACTTCGTGTATCAAGAAGGACCAGGAATTGCACAAATTGCTCAAGGAGCTGCTGCACAGGTGCAGCTTCCATCATCTGGGACACCGGCGACGGTGCGGGAGCGCAGGCTGTCGCAGCCTCACTCGCAGTCTGGAGGCACCATTCACCATCTGGGCCCTCAGAGCCCCGTGGCCAGTGGGGCCAATATGCAATCTCTGACTAGCCCGGGCCATATTACAACGACCAGTTTGCCGCCCCAAATCAGCAATATTATCCAGGGACAACTGATGCAGCAGCAGCAGCAAGTGCTTCAAGGACAGCAGCTGGGTAGACCCATTGGATTTGACAGGACTTCTGGTGGATTGATAGCAGGAGTTGGAGGACCTGGTGCATTTGGAATGACATCACCTCCTCCTCCCACAAGTCCTTCACGGGCCACTGTGCCACAGGGGCTGTCGAGTCTTCCTCTCACTCCTACAGCTAATACAGCAGTGAAAAAACAACCCAAAAAACTGGAGGAGATTCCTCCTGCCAACCAAGAGACTGCTCAAATGAGAAAACTATGTTTGGATCATCACCACAAGCAGATGGAAATCCTTAAAGAAACTTTTAAGGAATGTTTGATTGAACTGTTTTTCCTGCAACATCTTCAAGGGAATATGATGGACTTTTTGGCTTTTAAGAAGAAACATTGTGTTCCACTCCAAGCATACCTGAGGCAAAATGACTTGGATCTGGAGGAGGAAGAAGAAGAAGAACAATCTGAGGTCATCAATGATGAGGTAAGAAGTCTGTTGGTTAACGTTCTTGGAATAAAATGGACAAAGTTGTAATACCCGGATTGTGAAGTCTGAGAGCATGTGACAGGATCTGAAACATTGTTTTTATTACACGAAGTGTGTCAATTTTTCATTAAATAGTTGGCCTGAGCTAGGGAGTGTGAGCTGATGGGTGGGTTTGAGTGTGCCATTAGATACAGGTATTTTAAATAATAAGTGAAAGGAACTTTCACTGTCTTGAGTTAGTAGCACACAAATAAAGAGGGTATTAGTGTGGAAGATGGTTTAAACTATTAGAATGGATATGACTAGGAATTGTTTAAATTTTGGTTACCAGACTTGCACAAACCAAAAAAGAACAGGAAAAAAGAGTTACAAGAGGTTAACCTGTGTTTGACTCGTGTGACTTCTAACCATAGATGTTACTGAAGTCCAGTGTTGCCGTGGCCAACCAAAAATCTGAATTAGTCTTATTGGCCAGAGAGAAGATGTGAATCATGACATGGAAGGGTCCACAGTCATCCTTGGGGTCACTTAGGCTGACCTGAGCACCAGTTACCATCCGACTGAACAACCAGCACTTAGACTGGCTGTTAACAAGTGTTCACTTTGTTACTTATGCAAAGGTATTAAATTACTAACTAACTTTAATACTGGTTTGTTAATGGCAAAGGACTTGAAACAAAAAGGTGCTGTGCAGCTTTTCCTGCATGTTCGTACCCATTTGTGCAGCTCTTGACCAGCAGCACCACTCTGGTGCAGGGCCTGCCCACAAACCTACATGGCAAGTGGCTGCAGCAGCGTAGATGTAACTGATGCCCCTGCATCATTTGGAACTAATAAATAACTTCTAAATTTGTGAAAATATCTATGGATGTCTTATTATGTGAAGAAGCTCGTAGTGCTTTGAATACCTGTTAGAAATGAGTGCCTTCGGTGAGGATTGATGACTCTTAGGTGTCAATCATTAGTAGTTGTATCTTTTGTTGGAATTTGTGAGAAATTTTGACAGTTTTAACAGCTGAAGTTTAACTTGTTCATTGCTTTGTTGTCCAAACTTCTTGATTAGGAAAAATACATTTTTACTTGTGAGAGTTGCTGATAATTTTTAAGGAATCATTTTTTTTTGCATAAAATAACATAAAATAGAGCCTGGTACTCTAATTTATTGACAGTGGACATTCAGTATTTTTTTTTCACCGGGTTAGTGTTATGTTGGGTTGTGAGTTTGTCAGCTGAAGTACCAGGTACTTTTAACTACTGTCTGCACATTTTGAGGGGTCTTTAGTGGGTGTGAATTGTACAGATTCATTGAAGACAGTGGTGCTGCTACCCTTTACATCAGTTGAGGCTGGTTTGGGTTTGGAGTTTGCTGGACTTCACTGCATTCTCATGGTGTAGATCGTCTTTTGTTTGCGGGAGCTGCTTGTCCCTGTAACTGCTGGAGAATTTTGCGAAGTGCAACGAGAAAAATCTTTACATGTTGTCAAATGATGAATCCTCCTGCAATATTAAGACATCCTTTGAGTATGTTCCTTCTTTGTATTTTTTTGTCGTCTTCTGTTTTATTTCCCCCTCCCCCCTCTTTATCACTTTCTGCTAAAGCAATGCGCTTCATCCCTTGCCTGGAAAGGTTGATCTCTTTGGGAATTCAAGGGGAGAACGAATGGTGGCTGTGCTCATTGCTTAAATAAATGTTGGAGCTCTCTTATGTTCGAACTGTCTGTCATGCTAATTTGTTGTCCGTTAGCAACAGCAATCATTAAATTTAAAACACACTTTTATGTTAACTGCATTTAAGAAAAGGTTTCCAGTGATGAGAAGTCACTATAAACAGTCAAGGCTGTGCTCTGTTCTGCTGTTAAAAGAAAGACAGAACTCTGGAAATGGGCTGTGCTCAAACAAAGCTGCACTGATGGTGGTGTAGTTATTGTCCCCTCTTCAGTGAGGTGCCATCAGTACCAAAGGAGTGTGTTAAACAAATTAAAAAAAAAAAAGAAGAAAAACTTTTAAAAAGAAAATGATTCTCCCTTCTTTTTTTTCCCAAAATATTTCTCTCAGGTAAAGGTTGTGACAGGAAAGGATGGGCAGACTGGTACTCCTGTCGCTATAGCAACCCAGCTTCCTCCAAATGTTTCTGCTGCTTTTTCATCCCAGCAGCAACCATTTCAGGTACTTTTCAATGGTTCTAAAATGTAGTTTCATCCCAGATTTTTTTTCTTCATTCAGATTTGGTATTTCTTAGATGAATTAGAATTTTCCCAAAAGCCCATCCCTTATCATCTAAACGAAAGAAAAAAACCTTTGCAGTATAACTGAAGCCTTGAGGAAGTTAAAGCTTTGTCTCCAGGTTGCTGGCTTATTTCATTAACTTTCAGCTTGAATGTTTTCACTTTGGTTTGTTTGTCTTTTGTTTCCCTAATGCATTTGGTTCATTTGTGCGTTCTGCGTAGTGATAATATGGATTCTTTGTCTGTGGCATTGTAATTGTGGATCTCTTCTAAATTTCTTGTCTTTTGTGCATTTGGAATGACATCAGGTTTTGAATGTGGCTACAGAAGGTTTTGGATTTGCCTTCCCTGGAGTGTTTCAAACAACAATACTAACCCTCTGACACAATTTGTTTTAAGTAATTAACTGCTTTCCATTAGCTCTGCCGTAAATGTTGGGAAGAAGAAACAGGTCTTGTATATAAGTCCTTTTTAACAATTTCTTTTTTTTTTTCATGAGGGAATGCTGAAGGAAGACAAGAAATAAATGTGATAATCAGTTAAAACTTCTGTGGATCAGTGATGCTGTAACTTTTGAGTTCAGGTTACTGGTTACAGCCACCTCTATGTTACCCAAACACCATTGCTAATATACCCTGAGGAGTAAAATACCTTAATTCACTCTGCAACTTCAATATTTACCTTTTAACTCAATTACGTGTGCTTAGCAGGTGTTACAGGGTGAATTACTCTGCTGTACCACAGCAGCTGTATGGTCTGTTCTGCCTTTATTTAGGCTTTGGAAAATGGAGAGTTAAATGAAATACATGAGATGGATTGTGCTGCTGTGTGGAACAAATCGGATCTTCCCTGTGAGAGTGTGCAAAGGAGTTGTGGAATGAAGAGACTTGCACAGAGAGCTCTTCCTTATAGCCAGTACTCACAGCCTTGGAAGTCTCCTTAGGTAGTCAGGCTTCCTCTAAGTTGTTTAAAGCATGTAATATTATATCAAGTTATTTATTATGGTGATCAGGGTTATCACCAAGCTGTAGCTACAGCAGTGATGAGCCACTCCTGAAAGTACTGTACCATTTCAGACCAGCTTCAAACTGGGTCCTGCTAAAAATGCACTAAACTCTGGGTGATAATGACCTTTTAGCACAATCTGCTAACAGAAAGTAGCATCTCTTTCCATCAGCCTTTCTCTTTGCAACTGTTTATAGAGGAATTATATGTCCCAGTCAGCATCACTGTTCAAATTGGAGTCCCTAAGTGCAGCACTCAGAATGGTTATTGTGAGTGTGCTGCGTAATCATGAACTCAGGAGAGCTGCATTATTTTAATTAAAGCTGGGACACTTTTCGTCTAACATTAGCGGTACGTGACTGTAATTTATAAAGACATAACATCTCTGCTCTTTGAAGTGTCTGGCCCAAATTACATGGTGATAATGCAGACAGCTGGGAGGCATGTTCGTAAGAAAATGTCAGTCAAAAGTCCTAAAGTAGAGATACAACCTGAAACAGCAGGAGATATCCAAAATGAGAGTGCGGGTGAAATAAATGCCCTTTGAAGGGGAGTTTGGAGAATGTACTGTCTTAAACTGTTGTCCCAGGAAGCATTTGATGCAAATGGGACAAGGTGAATTTGTTAGTTACTTCAGGAGCATTACATGCGATAAGTTCTTGTGACTTATTCTGGAAGTTCTATAAATGTCCAAGTATATGATGCTCTCCCAGACACTGTCTTTTGGACTTGAAATACACTGCCTGTCTGCCTTGTGGGAAGACAAATATTTGAAAACTTAATCCTATTGAGTGTGAGATAGCAGTGAACCATGACCATAAGGGATGAATATGAATCAAGAGATACTCAAAACCAAATTTAACATCTTACGGCTATAGCTCTATCTCTGGAGTGGCCACAAATGCCCTCAGAGCACCAAAGAGATTAAATGTTATTAATTCATAGCTATTGATTGAGTCCGAGTGGCATGAGATATATTCAGCTCAAAAAGGAGCCTTTGAAACCCAGTCATTTTAGGTGATTTGTCTGTGATTATTAATATCGTTCGATGAAGCATTGAAGATGCAGGATGTCACTGCTGTGGTTTGTTTCAATGTGGACTGGTGTTTACTTCCATAAGAAGAAAAGACCTAGAAGATTCTTATGGGAAATCACTGTCTTTTTGATATTGTCACAGAAAATTTTCACAACATTTGCAAACCCTTATTGTACCTTGACATGGCAAAGGCTCTAAACATCAGAAAATTACGTTTTGAGAATGAGAGCTCATTTCTTAGGACATACAGACTGCTATACATAAAGTCTGTGTTTTCTGATGGAATCTCTTAAGACATTTTTTGGGATGGCCCTTTTTTTTTTCTCATATTAAGTTTCATAGCAGAACATTGGTTGTGTAATGGCAAAATCAGAGAAGAAAAGACTTAGAAGATTCTTATGGGAAATCACTGTCTTTTTGATGTTGTCACAGAAAATTTTCACAACATTTGCAAACCCTTATTGAACCTTGACATGGCAAAAGCTCTAAACATCAGAAAATTACATTTTGAGAATGAGAGCTCATTTCTTAGGACATAGATAGAGACTGCTGTACGTAAAGTCTGTGTTTTCTGATGGAATCTCTTAAGACATTTTTTGGGATGGCCCTTTTTTTTTTCTCATATTAAGTTTCATAGCAGAACATTGGTTGTGTAATGGCAAAATACTGAGGAGAATTTAAAAATATGGCTTGGAAACTCACTGAAAGGAATTGGTACTGCACAGACACCGATGAACATTGAGAAGTACTTGCCAGTATGCTGAGGATCCAAAGAGCACAGGATTGTCAAATATCCAAACTTGTTTGCTTCAGTAATCCTGTAGGTGAGCTGCCACCTGTGTCTGACACTGAAGGGATTCTCTAGGATATATTCTTGTCATCATTGCAACTATTAAATGCAGTGATTTAAAAATAAAGTTTGAGTGCACTGTGGAATCTTACTGAATTCCAACTTGCCAAATCAGAACCTGGTGATTCCTTTTGCATCTCAGTAACAGTAGTGCTCTTCCAGACTTGTTAATTCATAGTTTGTGTGTTGTTTATCCTCATGTATAGTAATTTCTGCTGAGCTCCGAAGTCTTAGCCTCATGGCAATATTGTTTGCCCTCACTGAGTTTATTCGTGGCACTCATTTTGCCAGCTGTGCAAAAAGGTACAAGTCTGGCATCTGGAGAACTGAATTTGGGACTTGTGTAACTTGACTGGTCTTCTTTTATTCCATCTTTTGAGTTTTTGCAGTTTTTCCTGAAATATTTCAGGGGTGACTCTCATGGAGCTTTATCCTAAGAGTGAGAGTGGTGGAGACTCAAATAAGCTTAAACTGTTTTCAGGATGGGAGTTAATTTGTGTGTTACTGGTGTTTCCCACAGAGGTAATACACTAATTTCCATTTATTAAAAAAAAAAAATTCCAACAGACTTGCTCAATATTTTTTATTTCTTACATTATCACTTTTAAAAAAATGTAGATGTGTATTATATATAACCAAGTCCATCAATTTAGTTCCCATTTTAAAATCTAATCTCACTGAAGAGTATCTATCTGTGCATTTTGGACATCTAAAATTGATAGCAGATGTTAAATGGGTCTTGTTTCCTTTGTCGTTCAGCTGCCCTCTAGATCTGTTTGCAAGTTATCTTCTGGTGTTAGACCGTCTACAGGTTGAACTTCTGTGGTTTGTTTTCTTTTCCCTGTAGCAAACGCATACAGGGACTGCAGGAACGGGGACTGTGAGCACCCTGGAGATTGAAGCTTTTAAGAGGCAGCAGCAGGCCCTTGCACCAGCAGGTATGTTCTGAGGCACATTTTCACTCTGGTTCTTTTTTTTCCAAACAGTGAATGGAGCCCACTCTTCTGTAACTCGTGAAATCCAGTTTTGCCTCACCTCGGGAATTGCCAAATCCTTAGGGCTATCTACTGTGAATGGTGCTGTGTGAAGAGTGCACTCCAGTCACAGTACATAGGCCTGGATTTGGCAGGCAGGGAGACTTTGTTAGGCTCATAGTTCTGGCTGAGAAGATTGGAGATGGCCAATTGGAAGTCAGAGGACTCTGCCCATGGAGCATGTTCTTCATAAATGCTACACATGTATAGTAGTCGTAGCTTTCGGAGCTGGTGTTGGAATCATGTGTAGTAGTTTGCTTTGTAAAATTGAACCCATTCCATTATACCATGCCATAAATGGAATTTGAATATCACAGATTCGTCTAAGAGACCACGAATTGAAGTGGGCCGTCATGGGATGGTTTTTCAGCACCCGGGTGTGGCTTCAGGAGTTCCTCTTCAACAGCTAATGCCAACGGCACAAGGTACTGTGTCACCACATGCCAATTGCACATTAATTTAACATGGAGATGTTAGTGATGGGACTAGAAACTTGGGCTTCTGGCCTTCCAAGATCCTAGTCCCACCACACACTTCTCCATGTAAATTAATACTTGGTATGCAATGCCTGGTTTGTTCAAGGAGCTGAGTGACGGGCTCCAAACGTGCATGTGGGCATGGAAATACGTCACAGGTGCTGATGCAAAATGGCTAATCTGAGAATTCTGGAACTGGGCCAAATGACTTGTGAAAAGGAAACCACCTAATTTGAACACCATGAACAATTTTTATTCATTAGTCTTGCCAAGCTTTAGAATATGTGTTAGAGTGAAAGTGTTAAGAACTAAGTAGTATTTAGACTTGGTGCTGTTATTTTAGGTTTAATTCCATTAGCTCACCCGTCTTTTTTTTTTTTTTTGAATATACAAAACTTAGAAGACCAGTAATGACATGCTCTTTTATAGTTGCTGTGCTCCAAATTTTAGTTACAGTCCTGTGCATGAAGTACTTTGTTGTTTATTGTAATGGTGATTTATTTTGTGATTGTGATGTGGTATTTTCAAGTGATGGTGTCTTGTGGCAAAGTAAGTAACAAAATACTCTTATTTGCAGATGATTTCCTCTTTATGCCAGCAGAGAGAATTGGACACTTTAATTTCATCTGTGCTGTGTCTCCTCTTGCTTTGTAGGTGGAATGCCTCCCACTCCTCAGCCGGTGCAGCTGACGGGACAGAAGCAGAGCCAGCAGCAGTACGACCCCTCCAAGGGCCCTCCGGTGCAGAACGCGGCCAGTCTGCACACGCCGCCCCCGCAGCTGCCGGGGAGGCTGCAGCCCACCAGTGTCCCCATGACATCTCTCCCAGCCACCCTGCAGCTTCCACAGCAGCAGCCACAGATGGTGGAGTCTCCAGCTCAGCCCCAGATTCAGGTGAAGATCCAGCCTCAGAGCGTGCCCCTGACGGCTGCTCCGCTTCCAGCGCCCCTTCAGCAGCAGGTGCCACCAGCAATTCACGTGCAAGGACAGACGCCAAACCAAGTGTCACAGCCACAAGCTACAGTACAGCAACAGGTATGGGAACTTTATTGGGGTGAAAATAGGTTTATTTCAATGCCCAGAAAAGTCTAAGAATGTTATGTCCATCTTTTAGTTCTACTGGTCACTTTAATTCTTTCCGTATGAAACTGCAGGCGTACATTTTTTATTCACTTAGTCATCATTATTTTCTGCTGTAGAGTAGGCTGAGTATTGAATCCTGAACTCATCAGTAACCAGTGTGTTTCTTGGACAGACTGTGACTCTGACACGACCACCTGCAGATGCTGCTCAGCCTTCTCAGCGTCTCACAGCCAATACAGTCCCACCTACCTCATCCACTGCGCCAGCAACGGTCTCAGGCACAACCCCCCCTTCTCCGTACCCAGTGCAAGCAAACAGGACCTCTCCAGCAACAAACAAGTCCCTGTCTCCTATTGCATCCAAACCTCCTGGCTTAGCAGTAGCAGCAGCAGCCCCTAAGACACAAAGTCCAGCTCAGAATGCAGCAGTGATACCACAGGAAAACTCTCAAGACAAACTTGCTGAGCAAGTAAAGCTGGTGAGATTTTTTGGTTTTCCCCCAAACTCGTGGACAGGTAACACACAGTAACAGCACGAGTGTGTTTGTGTTATAAAAATGGCTGGTGTGAGAGGCAGAGGGTGGTTTGGGTTTTTTTAAGTCTCCTTTACATGCTGAGTTTTGTTTTTGTGGACATTCAGAGAAGTTGAAGAAGACTTAGTGGTCTGCATCCTGTGGTGTTCTTTGTCTTGATTCTGTGTCCTCATTGGAGGTGACTGCGACCTGACATATTTTTGTAATTAACTGGAGGTGTTGTTTTACATATTCATCAGGAACATCATAGAGACCCTGTTTATTTTTTTACAAAATAATTCAGTATTAATAATGAAGATTCAAGGTTTCAATTAATTTTAAAAAAAGGATTTTTTGATTGCATTTTGCGTGTGTCTTGGACCTTTTTTGTCCTATTATTTAACAAATACAAGTTGGATTACTATGCTTCTCTTTATGTATAAATTGAATTTAGTCAATGTTCGGACTTGATGTTAGTAATACACGTGTTCTGCTTTTACACCTTTTATTTCCTGTCAATTAATTTCAGGAAGTGGGAGCAATTAGTATTTTCTTTGATTCTCCTATTTCAGGTGCTTCATTGTAACTGTCTGTACTTCTTTTTAAGGAAAATCAAATCCATCAGCGAATAGCAGAGCTGAGAAAGGAAGGTTTGTGGTCCCCGAGGCGACTGCCTAAACTCCAAGAGGCTCCAAGACCGAAATCTCACTGGGATTATTTGCTGGAAGAAATGCAGTGGATGGCAACTGATTTTGCCCAGGAGAGAAGGTGGAAGATGGCAACTGCTAAGAAGGTACTTGAAAATCATTTTTTAACTCGGAACCATTAATGTTGATATCACTCAGCCTGGTAGCAAAGCAGTCGAAGTATCTTTTACTAGAGATGGAAGTGATGGGAAGATGATGCACCAGTTTTTAACTCAGATGAGAAGCCTTGTCAGCTTTGGATATTCTGTCATTTGAAACAGACCAGATAATTGTATGGATTGTGGTGCAAGTAATAATTTGGGATTTTGTGAATTTGCTCCTCTGGAAATCAAATAGTAGTTTGTTTAGGCACCCACTCAGTTATGATGACTGGGTGATATTTAAAATGTGGAGCTATCATGCCTCTCTCACAAATTAGTTATTTCCTCTCAGTGAAGAGCAAATATAGAACTTTGTAAATAACTTCCATAGGCGTGGTTGTCTAAGTTTTAATTCCTAACCCCAGATAAAAATAAGAGTAAAGACAGCAGTGGAAACTTGGTAAAGAACTGCTTCCATAGGGAAAGAGAGCAGTGCAGCGGGAATACAGTAATGGAATAGAAATTGGGGTGGTGTGAGATGGAGTCTGTAAAATCTGTTTATTTACAGCAAGCAAGAGTTTTCTGTGGTTTCTGGTAATATTGCATCTTTTTTTGATACATTAATTTACATTTTGATACATTAATGACCAGGGTGATGAAGAGAGCAGCTGAAGGTTTAAATTGCCATGTTATTTTGTGCTGTATGTTGTGAAATGATGGAAACTCAGAAACTAAGTATTGAAATAGATGTATCGTTTTATGCAATAAACATCTGCATTTTGCTTATGATTTAAATCTGGGTTTCCATTTGTGGCCAGTGGTAGGTTTTTAAAAACAGGAGAAACAGGAAGGGTAAATATGAAGTGATCCTTCCCCTGGCAATATCCTTCAAACTTCTGGAAGTTAATGTTTTAGGGGGTCTTCTGAGCTAAAGTTTGCAATCAAGTCAGCCTTAACAGCAGAAATGATCTTTCATTCATGTATGTACACACTTTTTGAATTCATTTTAGCTTTGGTCTCTGACATTTTGTGATGTGCTTTCTGTGACTTCACATGTGCTGTCTGAAAAAGGTTTTCTTTGTGTGTTTGCTGCCAATTTCAGTAGCTTTTTTAATATATTTTTAAAATAATTTTTGTATTGAGAGTGATTAAGTTTCCTACTTGATTGCTTAATTCCAATGCTTGTGTTTTCTTTTTTCTTTTTCTTTCTTTGAGTTTCACATCTTGCTTACTTGGTGTGGTAAGAATTAGAAATATTGGAGCCAAGTGCTCCCTGTTTAAAGCTCTGGTCAATATCTGGCTGCTGATAACCACTATAATGTTAAGAAATGCAGTGATAAGTATTTTGAGGTAGCCTAATTGAATATATCCTGATATTTTAGATGGTAAGAACTGTGGCTCGTTACCACGAAGAAAAGAAACTTAATGAAGAGCGAGCTAAAAGGGAAGAACAGAACAAACTGAGGCGAATTGCTGCATCCATTGCTAGAGAAATTGAATATTTCTGGTCTAACATTGAGCAGGTAAAGTACAAACTTAGTAAGGCTTGTGCACATTGTGCTGTTTTCTTCAGCTTCAGTAGTTTGTTTATGAAATGTAAGTGCTTTATTAGACCTGGTTTACATTTCAGGTCGTTGAAATAAAACTGCAAATTGAATTTCAAGAGAAAAGGAAAAAAGCTTTGAATTTAAAGAGAATTTCAAGGAAAGGTAATTGTATTCCATTTCATAAGAAATAGTCTAAGTTCTGATGGTATTGTTTTACATAATTTCCCTCAGTGCAGGTTAATCTTACTGGTGATAGAATTGTGAGTTACTAATAATAGGTTATGAATAGATCTGAGTGATGAGTTATGGAGGGGTTTGTGTTTTTGTGCTAGATTTTGTTAATAATTGTGTTTTATGTTGAATACATTTAAAAGTTCACGTAAGAAATGTAAAATTGCCGAGTGGTTGATGCATACCTCAAGTATAATAATTTTTCAGGTAAGGATACAAAAGCTGCAGAAGACTTTTTTTTGGACAAAGGTAGTGAAATGGTAAGTGTACCTGTTTCTTAAAAAACTGTCAAATTAGTAGATGTGACTACATATGTGAAACACTTCTGATAAAGGTGAAATTGTTTTTAAATACGTGGTGATGATAAGCAGATGTCACTGAAGTTCCTGACAAACATACAGTTACAAGCACAAATACAATTTTTTTCTGGTTAGAAACTCCAACTTTTAAGAGGGAAGTGGGTTGTGGTTGATACATGTTTTTAGTGGCCTTGAATCATTCATTCTAAGATTGAAAACAAAAAAACCTGTGCCAATTAATTGCCAGTCTCGGGCAAGAATTTCATCTACTCCAGAGGGAGACACTGTGGCGTATGAAAAACGTTTTCAGGTGTTCAGCATAGATTTAACTACTGAGAGATGTAGGTGTGTGTTACAGAACAAACCAAACTGAATGAAACTTGGATGTCTTTTCCCTAGATGAAATGTGTGGTAGGACGCCCTGGCTCTCTCTGTGCAATAGGAAAAAAATGAACAAGGAATTGTTCTGAGGCCCTCAGCCATCTGCCATGGCACAGCTGATGTCCACACCAAACACAATGCCTGCATCTGACTTTCCTCTCAGGAACAGTATTTAGCATGTGTTATCAGCCAGGCTGTGGCCCATCACTGGCTGTGAGAGTTAATTTGCACAGGCTAAACCATTCCATAGAGTGTTCTGGACAGCTGAGACCATTGTAGGTCTGTGCCATGTCCCTTTTATTGACTAGTGAAAAAATTTAGTCCTCTGTTCCAACCTGGGTAAAAGTTTTGTGTGTCTATAATGTTTTTAAGGGAAAGAGTGTACGATACCACAGCTGGACCTGAATAATTTGACCCACAAACACTGGAAGTGGCTGATTGCACCCTCCTTTCTATACAGAAGCAGAGTTTCTGTTATTGCATGACCAGTAAAGTGCCAGCTGGTGTTAGGGGTCTATCAGCAAATGCTGTTGTGATTGCAAGGCATTTTTTGCTTTCTTTCAAAAGTAAACAACGCCCCCCCTGCTTATCTTTGTTTACTGTGATTTTAAATATTTTAATTATTTAATGCTAGGGTTGTTCATCATCTGGAAGGAAAAGGAAGGCAAGCACATCTTTGACTGATGAGGAAGGTAAGTCACTTCTCAAAGTTGTGCAACCATTGTTTAATATGTAAGTGGTATATTAATCCCATGCGTTTTCAATCTGTTACTGCATGAGTGTAGTGCTTTTCACAAACCAGACATTGACCTTCATCTGTTTCTTGGAGAGATTAGGTAGTCAGATAGTTAATTGTTCTTAGAAGAGCTTTAGTGAAAATTTGAAAATAAAGTTTTCACTGAAAATACACTGTCATCATTATTGGTGAATTTTAATTCTTTCTGTGTTCATTCCTTTGTTTATCAAGTCTTACTAGTGGTCTTAAACTTCTTTTGAGGATTTCAGCTTGAAATACCCATCTCCTTAAGTCCTTTCTTGTAATGACAACTGTCATGTTTCTGACAATGGCAGGTCCCGCGTTTAAATCTACAGAATAACCTGTCTCTAGTGAACATTATCAATCAACTCTTAACTGCCTTTTGTCCTGGGGAAGAAGTGCTTCNGAGCCCAGAACTGCACACAGTACTCAAGATGGGGTCTGACCAGCGCTGTGTACAGGGGAAGGACAACCTCCCTGGACCTACTGACCACACTGTTCCTGATGCAGGCCAGGATGCCATTGGCCTTCTTAGCCACCTGGGCACACTGCTGGCTTATATTGAGTTTCCTATCAATCAGTACACCTAAGTCTCTCTCCACTTCACTAGTCTCTAGCCACTCCTCCCCCAGCCGATAGCGGTGCATGGGGTTGTTGTGGCCAAAGTGAAGAACCCGGCACTTAGTCTTGTTAAACCTCATACTGTTGGAGCCCTTACCTTTTAAGTTCTAACTACAGCTGCTTTCAGATTTCTTATTTTCCATACATTTCATTCTTTTGAAATCCTGCTGACTTACAAAATTCTCTGCTGGTACACTTCAGGGGTATGGAATTACAAACCTCCTGAATTACTGTGTGGTTTGCCAAGATTTGCATTTGTGTTTCTTGTAGTTGAAGATGAAGAAGAAACAATTGAAGAACAGGAAGCTAAAGAAGGAAACATAAACCATCAAACTGAATTGTCTAATCTAGCCAAAGAAGGTAGGTGTGTGGTTTGATTCTTTGTGGTGAGCTCTGAAACAGCAGGTGAATACAAACACTGCTATGTGTGGAGAGGATTATTGGTGAGAAATTGGATTTATTCAGATGTTCAGTCCTATGTAGCCTATATTTATTTGGTTCTGTTTGGAAAGCTGCAGCAGTTAGTTTATGGGATGATGATGCACAGACATCTGTACTTTTTAAAGCAGCCTGTGTATGCTTAACTACCTTATCACACAAGATGGCTTGAGAAAAAGTATTTCTCTATTGAGGCACTGCATTCAAACCTTACACCAAGATTCTCAGCCTGAGTTCTGGGAGCATTCAATAAACACTTAAAACCAGAATTGTATGAGACTGAACGTGAACACTTTATCATCAACTGTCTTGAGTGTCTCAGAGGAGTTTTGTGACTGACCTGAAGTGCTGATCTTGAGGGGCTGTAAATATGGGAAGATAAGGGGCTTTTAGGTCAATGGTGTGGCTGGCAGCTCTCTTGCATTAGCTACATAACTCCTATGTTGAGGTTGATGTGTGCAAAGTATCCCATAGGGATTGTGTCACTTACTGTGGAAAAAGCCTTGCTGATTTTTAGAGTCAATCTTCCCATTAAGCTGAGCCTGCCTGGCAATTAATATGCAGTTTCCAAATCCGCTTGTTTGGTCTGTTTGGCAGCTTAGCAGCTGCAGAGAACTGGCCAGTTGGAGGGATTACAGCTCTTGGCCCGTCAGCCAAGTTCCTAATGAGGATGTTTTCTGATTGATCGGTTGCTACGAGCGTGTACATTCCTCCAACAGATCAGATGGTGGAGCTGCTGTTCAGAGGGGCTGAGGCACAACTCAACCTTGAAACTTTGAAGTCTTGAATTGTCTCCCAAGCACTGGCTGGATTTGATGCCCCTACCTTCCCAAAGAGGGGTTAACTGAGGGTTGTAGAGTGGGTTTGTAATACAGTAAGATGCAAACTCCTTGGTGTAATGCCAGGTCTTCTCTGTAATTGAGGTTATTAAATAAATACTGCCATCATCCACCTAATAATGATCTCTTAAGTTAACTTCTGATTGGAGAACTGGCTTTATACAATTGTGAAGAATGTAATGAGATTAAAATCATTGATATCGATTTTTCCAAGTTTTGATATTTTTAAACTTGCATCCTTTAATGACCTTCAGCTGAATTGCCTCTGGAAGAGTTGGTAAAGATGTACGAAGGTGCCTTTGCAGAAAATTTTCACTGGCCCCAGCCGAAGCCTGACAGTGAAGAGGAAAGCAGTGAGGAAGGTACATTACTTTTTGTTCAGAAGTTGTGCTGATTTATAAGGTTAAATAAGTTACTTGGCTCTTCAGGACTCTGTGAAAACACATTTTGTTCTATGGGATAACATAAATTGAGTGAATCACACTTAAAATTTGTCAGTTCATGGAGAGAGTGTTTGCCTGTCTTAAAGTCAGGATGTGGGAGCTTTTCAGGAGCAGCAGTGAGCCATAGAAGGACCTCTTTACACTGAATTGAGCAGCACACTCCATAGGCAGCTGTAATTACACATCTGTTCTGTACTCACATGGTGGTAGAACTACATATTTGAGAATAGGTTTTAAGTAGTATGAGAAGACTTATCTAGAAGTTGTGAAAAGCTTATGGTCGTGTTAGCCTGGCTAGTGTGAATGCCCAGAACATGTACATGGTTCTGGTCTTAGGCTATTTTCATTTTACCTTGAGTAGCTTGAAAGTCGTAGAATTGTTTATAAAACTAGCTGCCTCCATGTTTTTTTTTTAATCCTCATCTCAATTCAACTCATCTCAATTACTTTGTGTAGCTGTGACTTACATTTGCTAGTTCTAAAATAAACTTAATTTTTCTCTCTCTTAGAAATGGAAGACCTCTCTGACAGGGAGAGTCCCCAGAAAGAAGTTGTCCTCATAGACTCCCTTCTCAGCATTGACCAGTACAAGGGCATAGACAGATCAAGTCCTCCCAAGAAGCACATGCGAGACATTGCAGAAGTTGCTGCTGCAGCAGAGGTGTTGTTACCTAAAGGCAGCTCCAGGATAACAACAGCAGTAAGAATCCTTGTTTTCTGGTACTGCTTGTGCTTATGTTTACAAAAAGAAGGCTGTTTTCCATTATTTTGCAGATTTTAGCAACAAATTTGAGTCTACAGATTTTCCTAGTTATTAAACTACGAAATGGTTATATGTACTTTATTCCATGCTCTTTGAATTTAATTCAGGAAAAAATATCAAATCATTAATATTACAGGTGAAGTACAACACTCCATCACTTCTGTATGGATCTCTCAGAGAATATCAGAAGATTGGGCTGGATTGGCTGGCAAAGCTGTACAGAAAGAATCTCAATGGCATCCTGGCAGATGAGGCTGGGCTTGGAAAAACAGTACAAATTATTGCCTTTTTTGCCCACTTGGCCTGTAATGAAGGTAAGTTCATTTGACTAACAATTTTAGACAGGTAATGGGCCAGCATTATCTTTCTGAATTATAACCTAGGGTCACTTTTTTTTTCTGTATCAGGCATTAGTTAGTGCCTAGAGTAAGATTACGTCAGAAAAACTTTCCTGGTTTGTGTGACATAGGGATCGTTTCTAATCAAATACAGTGTTTGATTAATCTACTGTTACCCTTTAGGGGACAAAATTCTTCTGGATTCTCCTTCTAAATTCTTGGTAGTGTGGAAAAGCCTTACAAATGGTTTAATGACTGAGAATAGATTAGTTATCAAAATACCTCTGTAGTTATTGGATCTCATTTTTAGTGATGAGTTTAGTGCCCTGCAATTCAAACATCAAGGGAGAATATAAGCTACGTGAATTATAAGAAGTTTCTTTCCAGTGTTAACTTCTGTATTTCTCTCCTGTAGGGAACTGGGGCCCTCACCTTGTTGTTGTGCGGAGCTGTAATATATTGAAATGGGAGCTGGAGTTGAAACGCTGGTGCCCGGGGTTGAAAATTCTTCTCTATTTTGGCAGCCAAAGGGAACTTAGGGCAAAAAGACAGGTAATGTATTTTACAACTCTTAAAAGTTGGTGCAATATGAGAAGTTTTTATAAGTTGTTTTACAAAGACATTCATACCTCGTTGTTCTGGATTTTCAGTGGCACTTTTGGAACCCCTTGGCATTGAGCAAAACATGCAATACTTCACCTGCTTTCTGAACTGACTATAATTCAAGACTAAGACTTTCTTTTAGAATGTGTTGAGTCTGTCTTTCTATTTGTAGTTGTAAGATACTTGAGAGTTCTGCCTTAACCTTTCTGCTTCATCCTCTCTTTCCTTTCCCTTAGGAATGGACTGAACCCAACAGCTTCAATGTGTGTATCACTTCCTACAAACAGCTGTTCAAGGGCCACCCAGCATTTATGAAAATGAGATGGAAGTACTTAATAGTAGATGAGATGCAGCAAATAAAGAATATGACTGAGAAACACTGGGAGGCACTTTTCAGTCTCCGCAGGTAGGGAGGAGAGAATTGTTTTCCTGCTGCCTGTGGTTTTTTCTCTTTACGTGTCACACAGATCTCTTCTTAACAGAAAACTGATTTAAAAATAAGTCTCTTGAATTGGTCTACCCAAATTCCTGTAGAACATGCACATTTAGAGAGGTGCCTTTATTTGAAACAATCAGGATTCAGAGATATGCTCGGCATCTTTTTGTTCTCTCTGTCATAGCATTATAATTCTTCTTTTCATGTACTCTGCAATGAGAAAACTAATTTGGTGGTATATTCCAGATTAAGAAGAGAATTTATCCTAAGTTTTATTTTATTATGTCAATTCTGTGTATCTGACAAACATAAAGCTAGTGGTGTTTGAGTATTGATGTCTTTTTCATAATGATACTTGCTAAGTGGTATGTCAGTTAAAAATGTTCTTTTATTTACAGCCAGCATCGTTTGCTTCTGATAGACACTCCTTTGCACAACACATTGATGGAGCTGTGGACGATGGTGCATTTCCTGATTCCAGGGATTTCCAGACCTTACCTAGATTTTCCAGTAAAAGCACCTAATGAAGAGAACCAGGATTATTGCCATAAACTGGTTATCAGGTTACACAGAGTATGTTGTAATTTTTTCTTATCTGTCCTACTGTAGTAGTTAAGCTTTTGGGGAGAGGAGAATAAAAATATGTGGTTCAACTAAAAATTTCTGTCCATCCTTAACTCTTTTTTAAAGTAAGATAGAAAATCCTGCTGAAAGGACGGGTTTCTGCCACCAGAAGAGTATGAAGATTTCTTTTAAAAGTAATGCAGGGCTCAGATTTTGAAACATGACACGCAGAAATTAAAGAACAAATTAATACCTGTACAACTGATCGTATACAGCATATGTGGCTTATCACATCAAATCTGTTAGGTGTGAATAAGTTTAGCTTCCTCTTGTAAAATTGCATCTTTGAAGTGAGAATTTTTTTCCCCTCAATTATGAAACATTTCAGATGATTCAGCCGTTTATTCTGCGAAGATCAAAGAGAGACGTTGAGAAGCAGCTTTCAAAGAAATACGAGCACGTGCTCAAGTGCCGCCTGTCCAGTCGACAAAAAGCCATGTATGAGGATGTCATATTGCAACCAGGGTAAGGAGTTAAAACAGTAAATAAGAAATGTTACCGTTGTTGGAAACGTTTTAGTGTTTTTCCGAAATTTTCCATTATGACCAGTGACTGGAATGTGATTGCATTGTAAACTAGAATTACAGGGAAGTCATGCTGTGGTATTAGGAAAAACATGCATTTACCTCTGAAAAAATTAAGTTGTAAGGGTCAGGTTTGCTGCTATTTTGTTTTAATATCTGTCTCTAGAGAGGTTCTTAGGTTTTTTTAAAGCTCAAAGTTTTTTTCTCACATCCACCCACGTGGCAATTCATCAGTGCAGGTATGAAATAGGAACGCAGCAGACGGAGGATAGGGAGATGGATAGGTCATATTTGACTGTAAAGCAGCACTAGTCCTTAAATTTCATGTTTCCATTTTGGTACAATACTGCTTAAAATGCTCTAGAAAGACCCAGATAATACTGCATTGCGCATTCTCACCTTGCAGATTTAGAGACTCCTCCATAAAAGCTGTACGTAAGTCAAGGTATTTCTGTATAATTTATTTGGTAGAACCCAAGAAGCCCTCAAAAGTGGGCACTTCATCAGTGTCCTGCATGTCCTGATGCAGCTGCAGCGGATTTGTAACCACCCAGATCTGATAAACCCCCGGCTTTCAACTGCCTCTTACGTATCAGAAAATCTGGAATACAGAACAGCGTCTTTGGTACTGAGTGCCCTGGAAAGGGATATTTGGAAAGTGAGTTGAAAAGTGTTTTGTTTTGTTTTCTCTCTCTTAGTGCCCTGGCAGAATTTCAGTACTTAGTATTACTGTTTTCTTGCATGTCATAAGTCTCCTGAAGTTTCCCTTGCTGTGCCTACCAAGTGTGTACTTGCTGCATCTCCTTTTTTGTAGTAGTGGTTTAAGCTTTTCAAGTGGTTTGTAAACAGTAATTTTTTGTGAACTACTTGTTCAAAGAGAAATTAGCTTTGCTTTCATCATACTCATCTTTGCAGGAATTTTCCAACACTGAAATCACTCTGGATAGCTCAGTGCTTATTTATGGCAGTCTGCTATTTTCTTTTTGCTTTCAGTAGCTAAAAGAAAGCAAGACTCTTTTCACATGAGAGTAAACACTCCGTTTCAGTGACTAAATTAGTACACTTCTGTCAATCCATTTGAAGTACCACTATTTCTGTTATTGTTAAGTGATCCTCTCTTTGAGATGATCAAAGGAAGTAACTGCCTTAGAGAGAACTGTGAGTAATGGAGCAGCTGAGGTTTTTTGTTTGGTTTGATTTTATTTCTGTCCTTCATATTTTTCTCCTCCTAAATTATAATTTGGCATTTGAGCTTGACAGTTAACAAACACCTTCAAAAAGTTCTACTTAATTCTTTGGAAATAATGATATATGAAGAGTGGTTAAATGTGCCTTGCTTTGGTTTCTCTAACTGGTTAATGATTTCAGTTCTTTTTCTTCTGATACTTGAAATGGGACTATCAATTTAAGATATATTTCCAAGGTTTCTAGGCAGCTTTGGCTGATAATTAGTAGTTTACTTTTTAAACTTACACTGTTTATGTCAAGTTAAAAAATAAATGTATGCAAAGTTAATTTAGCATAGAACATAAGGACTTAGGTGTTTGGCTCATCACATATAAACCTTATTTTACAATATCCCTAGGAATCAGACCTGTCTCTTTTTGATCTTATTGGAATGGAAAACCAAATGACTCGCTATGAAGCACAAATGTTGCCAAAACAGAAGGTTACTAGAAAGTTGATTGAAGAAATCTATAGCTCCCCTCCACCACCGGCCAGGCCCACCCCAGTGAAGCTCAAACCGAGCAGGTAGGTACACCTGCATGCCTTTTAAGCTAGAATTACAGCAGGAAAAGGGATTTCTCTTACAATCAGTTCTGTCTGCAACTTTGGTAATGTGATTCACACAAAACCTCAAGCTTGACTTTGGATTTTATTATTCTCTTGCTTTCTGGTTTGCCCTTGAGAATAAGGATTCAGTTTTTGAGGCATACAATTCTATTGGAAGTTTGTTGATGGATTTCCCATAGTTTTTACTTCACCATCAGATGAGCTTTGTTCTTGGGGGCCTTTTTTATGCCAACTGAGTGGTGTTTTGCAAAATTAGCATGGAAATAATTTAAAACTAAGCTGTCTCTACAGTGTTCTGTGAGAGACATACGAAGTTACATAGCAGGAAGTTTANTTTAAAACTAAGCTGTCTCTACAGTGTTAGCTTTGCTTGCAGTGTTCTGTAAGAGACATATGAAGTTACATAGCAGGAAGTTTTTGAAGAGTACTGTATTTCTCTGCTAGTGAAGGAGTGAGCTCAAAGTAATGTGGTACTGATGCAGAAGAGCTGCCTGTTGACCAGCAGCATCTTAAGGTCTCTCTGGAAATGATACAAGTGCCCTGTTCTTTTTCCAGATACTAACCTAGCCTCTCTAAGCTGTTTGCTGTAGTTCTGATGCATCCTGCATTAAACTGGATGCATGGCAATGAAAGTTTCCTTCCTTGGACTTAGAAGAATCACTTTCTAAACTGTCCACTTAGGAAGTTGCACTGATGAGTCTCTTGAGCTCCAGCCATCTGGAGGAAGGAGATTTGCATCTGATGGGATCAGTTTATACACTTCTCGAGTGACAGAGTTTGTTTTTAAAGGCCAAGCCGTGATTTTCTTACAGACTTTGACTTTTCATTTCCTTTTGAGGTTGTTCCAACCTGTTCAGTACGGTCAGAAGCCTGAGGGCAGGACTGTCGTTTTCCCAAGCACTCAAGTACAGCGCACGGTGACCACAGCGACAGTGACACAGCAGGGACAAGTACGAGGCAGATCCCCCATTGCTACGGTGTCTTCAAATCAAGGTAAGAGTTAGTGCTGCCTGGGTCACCTGCACTTCTGTGTAGACAGATACAAGTTAGTCTGTTTAATAGAATTCATTTTCCCTCTAGCTTAGTGGTCTAGAATACTAATAGCTTAAAAGTACCAACAGACTAATTGCTAGTGAATTTCCCTGCTAGTTTCTACAGTATGATCTGCCAGTGTAATGCAAAACTAAGCTTTGTGTAACCTGTTAGCATATGGAGTAAATATGGCACAGTTGGTATTAAACCCCAAGGACGTGTAATGTTCAGTCAGAGATGGGAATTTACAGTGCTTTTCTGTATTTATTTAGTCTTTAAACAATGCTTTCCAAATAGATAATGTTGTAAGAATAGGATGGAGTGAAAGGTGTGGCTAGAAATCCCCGTCTCTAAGGACAAGCCGTTCCTGTAGCCGTTTTAATATCCTGTTGGAAGGTTTCTTTTTAATGCAGGTTGTTTAAAAGAGCGGAGTTAAAACCTCTAACAGCTTGCACAAACAACCCTTATTGATTGCAGCCGCAGCAGCACAGTTTCAGACAACTCAGGCTTCCACCAGTGCTCCAAGACACCAGCCCGCAGCGACCTTCACCACAGCAACTAGCACAGCCAACCCTGTGAAACCGCGGGGCCAGACCTCTGCGCCGGCCCCTCAGCCAGGCCAGGCCCAGCCACAGCCCCCCCCGCACACCATCCAACAGAGTGTGCTGCCTCAGAGGCTGGTTCTCACCTCTCAGGCCCAGGCACGGTTGCCTAGTAAGTGGCCTCCCCTTTCAAGGTTTCTCCCACCTTTGTACTACAATGAGGTTAAGTTACTAGGCACCCTAAGATGTGTACAGAATCGTTGTTTTTTTTTCACTCTTCTGATTAGCCTTGCTCAGTACGTTGCTTATGACCAAGGAAAATCGAAAATTGGATAAGAAACAATAGAATTGCTGTGGACATACATTAGCGGTGTCAACTTAATCTCCTATTTCTGCATGTTTCTTCTGCTGGCAAGACTTCCTTCAGACCAAATGTTTTAGCTCTCTCCTAATTATTCCTTTCATGTTAAACACTAATCCATCTGCTAAAGGCCTCTCTCGCAGAGAGGAACGTCGCAACTGTTAGGCAGAGAAAAGCGATGAGGCTTTGCTTTAAGGTTGTATGTGCACTGCCTATTAGCATGTGTATAGAGTACTGAGCACTGATGTATTAATTTTATCTCTGGGGTAATGCACTGCCTTTACAAAAGCTGAGTTTTCACACCAGTATTTTCTCAGTATCATAAATCTTAATGCTCGAGTGCTTCTAACCTTTCTGCATTTAAATCACAGAAAGCTTTGTGCTTTGTTGTTTTAAAGCTTTTTGGTTTGTCTAAATGCAGATTGCTTAATAAAAATCATGTTTCTTCAGCAAATTTCAGATCATTTCAAATGTGTATTTACAGAGCCACACATGTGAATATTGTAATTTCTTCTTTAAATCTTCCTTCATGCTCTTGAAAAGGCAGTGAAAATCACTTTAATGTCTATCCTCGTTCTGTTACAAAGTGTCACATGAGTTTTCAGGTAGCTCTTAACTTTTTTTGCTAATGAAAGTGGTAATTTCTAAAATGTTGATGTTCTTACCCTTTAAACAATCAGCTTCTTTCCAGTTTGTCCAACAAATATAGAAAGCAATACCTGCTTAACTTGTATATGACACTTTCGATGCACTAAGTATAATTATGCATGGAAGGCGCTTCAGCACCAGTTTACTAACCAAAACGTAGAATTGTGAATATTGAACTACTCTGCTCCCACATTGTGGTGGGTTTTTTTTAATGCCTGTTTCCCTCCTTAACAGGTGGTGAGGTAGTAAAAATAGCCCAGCTGGCTTCTATAGCAGGAGCACAAGGCAGGATCGCTCAGCCAGAGACCCCGGTAACGCTGCAGTTCCAAGGAAACAAGTTCACCTTGTCACACAGTCAACTCCGCCAGCTCACTGCAGGGCAGCCCTTGCAGTTGCAAGGTATTTATTTCAGACCAGGGAGATATCCATTATTTAGGATGCTCGTGTTTTGATATGGGCTTACATATTCCTTATTGCTGTATGTTAAGGAGATTTTTCCATCCCCAGTACTTTACTGCTCTGCTCTTCCTATATTATGTGTGAGACAGGAATGCCAGTGTCCCTCTGGTTTGAAGAATGATTGCCTATCAAATGAGAGAAATGGTTACTTTCTTTTTCTGTATTGTATTTCAAAATTTTATTATTTCATTTGTTTTCACATCCATGTAATGCAGCTAAAGTAAGATGAAGCATTACTTGATATAAACTCCCTGGTCATTAGAAATAGACAAAGCTGAAGACATTCTTGGTTTGTTCTGAAATGATGTACTTCCAACTATTGTCCTGACCTGAATGCTCTATGTACAATATATTTTCCCTTGATATTTCCTTTGCTGGTGGTGTGTGTTGCCAAATTCAGGAGAACCTGGATATCTTGATTCTTTTAAAGCACAAAGTAAATAGAGGGGATGTTAAGTGAAGATTTTTTTGTTTGATTAGATTTTGTCAGAATTTTGTATAAATACCTAGATTAGAATAGTACCCTTATGACAAGAAACTATGAAGACTTTGGTGTTACCCTTCTGTTGGACATTGGTGTCATGAACTTGTCTGGGAAAATTTAAAGTAGTTTGAAACAGTAATGATCAGTTTGTAATAGTAATAGGTTTTGCTAGAGAACACAACTTACTCTTTTCCACTCTATCCAACCTAATCTCTTTTAAAATCCTCCACTGCAGGAAGTGTCCTTCAGATTGTTTCAGCCCCTGGCCAGCAGTACCTGAGACCTCAGGGCCCGGTTGTCATGCAGACAGTTTCCCAAGCAGGAACTGTTCAGAATGCCCTGAATGCTTTAGGGAACCAGCATCAGACAGGTGTCCCAACTTCCACAGCAGTGACACAGCAAGGTGGGTTTTCCAGCCTGGAGAACTGTTTCTGTCTAAATATTCAGTTACTAAAACCACATTGATACGTAACTTCCAATTGTTACAGATCATAATTCTGGTAAGTGGAGTTTAGAAGCAGGTAAATCAATCTGATTTGTGCATGATGTGTACTGGAGTTTTTAGATAATTTTTTAGATAATTTTTAGTACAAACTTGGGAGAGCTTGTAACTTTATTATTGTTTTGGGTTTTTTTAACAGTAGGAAGAAGTGAATTTAAACTACTAATTTTTGCAAAGAGAAATCAGGAGTGGTTATTTTTATACCGAGAGGGAATGTCCTCCAATTCTCTCCATTTTTCCACACTGAGGTTTTTTAATCTAATTTTCTTTGCTTCTCTAGTTGATCAAGTTGCAGTTTTCCCTTTCCCTCTGCAAATGTTGCTTAGGTGTTTGTTGCCTTGCTGAAAATGTGATCAGTTCTGTGCTTAAAAACACAGCCAAGATATTGATCAAAAATAATAGAAAAATTAATGTATTTAAAACAAAATAGCAGATTGTTAAGTCATAATTGAAAATAGTAAATGAAAACAATCTTCACAAGAGTAAATATATAAACACAAGGTTTATCCTCAGTTTGTATTCCAGGGAGAGCTGCAGTTGCCAATTTGCCATCTGGTGACATGGGAGGAGTGTTAAAACCAGCACCTACACATGGACAGTCACAGGTACTTGATTTTTATTTTCTTATGGGAGCACAACTTCTCAGAATCAATACTGACTTCATGTAATAGTTGGAAGCTATAATTTACAAAACGAATTAATTAGGAACTTTGATAATTGCAAAGTAGATAAAACCCCTCAATTTCTGGTGGTGTTTCAGATTGACAGATATGATGCATTTTCGTCTACAACCCGTAGTTTAAAATTAATTCTGATGTATAAAAGCAGCTGACAGCTTTGTTTTACTGTGATAGCAGACAGGTTCTTTTAACTGCAATATATTGCAATTATGTAGTAATGCATAAATTAAGGAATCATAAGATTTTATATGTGTTTTGAATGCAAAGGCAATTGGGCAAAATTTTACAGATTTTTAATCTTAAGTTTTTAGGAAAGATCCTCAAGCAACTTATAAGTGTAGGGAAACATCAAGTATATATCAAACTGTTCAAGAAACTGCACCTCATCAATATTAATGTGCTAATTGATATGTCCCAAATATTAATGTACTTTAAAATAGCAAGAAGAAACTAAACTAAGAGCTGACCCTCTAATATGAATTGAGTTTAGCTGTAGTCTTCAAATTTTATCTGAAATTTATACCTTTTGTGATTTGTAGTAGTACTTGCACTCTAGGATGTTGGTAGTATAAAGCACACAGTACTGATAGCTTCATTCTAAAGCAACTCATACTCCTTGTTGACTGTGATGAGCACCAAATGTGATTTTTTCCAACTTTTCTTGGCAAAGGAGACATATGAGGAGAAGAACCGGCTTTTGAAGGAGCGCCTGGACAGAATATTTTCTGGCAACGAGCGCCGCTGTTCGCGGGCCCCAGTGTACGGCAAAGACGTGCTGAGTGTTTGCTCTTTGGCTGGTGAAAGAAAGCCCCCCCAGCTGGCCCCCAGTGGAGGCAGCAGCTGGAGGTGGGCTGGCTTTGTGAACTGTTGCCTTTCTTCAAGTGCCTCTGGAGGCCCAAGTAACCCTTTGCAGGAAATGATCCTGAGTTTGGTTCGGCAGCAAGAATCTCTAAAGGACGTTGTTAACAGGTAAAGTGACTTTGCCTTATAAGCCTTTACCATATTTGGTTATTTATAAAACACTGCTTTTCAATGAGGCTTTAAAGCCTCATTTTTGTTGATGAGTTTATTTGGTTTAGGGTGATTTATTCAGCAGTAGACGATGAAAGGCCCAGGGATTGGCTCAGTTTTAGGAAAGAGGGGGCTACTAACACGCAGGGTGTGTGTTCCATCCCTGTATATGCCATTCACTTAGANTTCTGGTGTCGTCAACCTGGAAAAAGACCATGAAGTCTGTAAAAATAACATTACTTCTGTTTCCTTTGGGATCTTTATAATAGTTTTCAGTGCCTCATTCCTGATTTCAAGCCCAAATTCAGCTGACTATACTTAGGTTTATATTTTTATGCTTTGGGTTTGTTTCTGATTAGGTACCTCTTGGAGCCATCTAACAAGATTTAAGACCCAGAGACATAGGCAGAAGCTGACATTTAGTGCATAGTAGTTGACAGGCTGAAAATTATTGCTGCGCCTCTGATTATAGATAATAATTTTGTGTGTAGCTTTTTAAATTGGTATTCTCTGGTTTTGATGTTTTTCACAGGGCTCTCTTCGTGTTACCAGCTGCAGTTGCTGCTCCCCCCTGTTTATATGTAGCAAATCCTCCCCCCTCCTATAGTCACAGACTGAAACTCCTTAAGCACAGCCTGAGGCAGAAAGTAGCTCCACACTTGCATCAGTTGCAACAGCTGACAACCCCTCACTTGCTGCAGTTCCCTGACCTCCGGCTGGTGCAGTATGACTCAGGTAAAGGAGGGCATTTGCTGACCATATTTCAATGATTTCCTATGTCATAGGATTGGAATTTCCATATAAAACCAGTATTGGTTTTCTTGTTTGAATTGTAGGAAAATTAGAAGCTCTCGCTGTCTTGCTTCAGAAGTTGAAATCTGAGGGACGCCGTGTCCTGATTTTGTCACAGATGATTCTGATGTTGGACATACTGGAGTTGTTCCTGAATTTTCATTTCCTCACGTTTGTGAGGATTGATGAATACGCTAACCAGGAGCAGCGACAGGTAAGTGTGTCCCCAACAATTGGCCACTGTTGCAGCCATGTGTGCTGCTCAGGCTTTTAAACACCATGGGAAAGAAATTTGCCTCATTTCTTACTCAGTTTGGAACACTTGACTTGTTTATTTGTTTTTTTTATTGAGCTGTAGTGAATTTGCTTTGATATTTTATTTGGGTGTATGGTTTATTTACTCCTTGCTTTGATTCCGTTTTTGTAGGAGCTGATGAAAATTTTCAACAGAGACAAGCGCATTTTCTGTGCCATCCTTTCCTCCCACAGTCGTTCCACTGGAGTCAATCTTGTGGAGGCCGACACTGTTGTGTTTTATGACAATGATCTAAACCCAGTGATGGATGCAAAAGCTCAGGAATGGTGTGACAGAATTGGGAGATGTAAAGATATCCATATATACAGGTGATGGTTACAGTCAACATCTGCTCTTTAACATGCTTTGATGTAAGGTGATTTCAGATAGTGCTGCCCTGTGTGATCTGGAATAAAGTGGAGACAGTGCTGAGAACTTCACCTCACTTCAATAAAAAAGATGGCAGTGTATAATGTGAAAATAGCAGGGGGGCGTTAACACCAAATGTAATGAATGAGTCATACCTGCATGAGATCCTTTATGTTGCTGGGTTGGTTTTGGGGTTTTTTTATCATTACAGAGATTATTAAAAGAAAACTTCAAAGTGGGGGTGGTGGTAGTGTCGTTTTTTCTGTCTCCATAGAAGAACTAAAAAAAACCCCACAAACTGCTACATTTTAGGAGTTCAGCATTAACCTCTAGGGACAATTTGTCTTGGTTTCTGGAAGCTGGTTTAGAAATTACTTACCAGATTTCTATACTTTTTCCTTTTTTTTTCCCCAGGCTTGTCAGTGGCAATTCAGTAGAAGAGAAACTTTTGAAAAATGGCACAAAGGACTTGATCAGAGAAGTTGCTGCTCAGGGAAATGACTATTCAATGGCCTTTTTAACACAAGTATGTTAATATTCAGAATACATTGAAACACTTGTGTTGCAGTGTTTAGTAAATTCAAGGATCTGTGTTGGAGTGGTTAATTAAACAGTTCAGTAGAAGTCTGCTTGGACTAGAATTAGCAAGTGAGGATATTGGCTTTCATGATTACTAGAATTCTGTGTTTGGGCCACATTCTGTCAAGTATTGTCCATCTGCTTTTGTTCCATTATTTCCATAGCGATGCACAGACATCACCTATGTGACTTAATATATTGTAGTTTCTTATTTCTGCTACACAGTTCTACAAAGCTTGTAAGGATGAAGGTTTCAACAGCTTTAAAAATGTGAAATATCTTTCTAAATGCCCAGACTTTAAAAGGTGAATATATTTCTTTTTTTTTCCCTTCTCCTTACCAAGCAAACAATTCAGGAATTGTTTGAGGTTCATTCTCCTATGGAGGATTCTGGATTTAGAGTGAAAGCAGAAGAATTTGTAGTACTTTCTCAAGAGCCATCTCCAGCAGAAAATATTTCACCTAAAGTTGCAAGACCATTCATAGAGGTAATTATTAACACATGCATTAAAAATACAATTGTGCAACATTAGTATTAAACCCTTGTCTGATGTCATTTTCTTTGGGTAAATTCTATCAGTCTCTCTCTCTGTGGTAGTTTTATGTTGTTTCGTCATTTTCCTTGTGACAAAGCTTCCAAAAGCCCACAGCTGAGTTTTATACCTTCTGGGGACTATTTCTCTTGCCTCAGCAGAGACTTACTCCAGAAATTTGTGTTGCATTTCAGCGAACTTCGTGTGGAGTTTCTTTCCATGGTTTTTGAGTCTTAATTACTTTTAAATTATGTCTTTCTGAAAGGCCCTTAACAGTATTGAACGAGAGGAAGAGGAGTCAAATGATCACATACAAAAAATGGGATCTGAGATAAGCATTGAACCTTTAATCTCAGAGCTCTATGAGACAAGATACAATGAAGAGCCCTCGCAGCTGCAGGAGTTAGTTGCTGTTGTGGATCAGGTATCATGACTTTCCATGAATATCCAGTTAAAAAGTAATGTGTAGTTCAAATATTTCAGTTTCTTTGCAGTCTCGCCTTAAGGCAACTTTGTTGTCTATGGATGGGAGATCTCCCACAGATTTAAGATGTTAAGCATCAGAGAGGGATATGAGTTTTAACAAGAGCGTTGATACTTTAACATTTGTTTTATTATCCTAAAACTAACCTTTTTTTCCCCTTGCTATGTTCTCTCAGCTGACTCCAATTGAGAAGTATGCTTTGAATTATCTAGAGCTCTTCCACGGTTCTATTGATGAGAATGAGCCACGGTTGAATGAGGTAAAACAACCAATCTTTCTTTTCCATGTTGTTCTGTCACAGAACAACATTCAATATGAAATGGAAGCTTCTCCAATGATGTGGAATATATTGTAGGCACTTCTGTGATCTTTTCTTGCTGTACTTCATGAAGGGTATAACGTCTTAGGAGAGAGCTCATTATTTTGGGATTCACTGGTTTAAGCAGGTGTCAGTTCTTAATTTCTTTTTTATAAAATGAGGATTGCATTCAGCCTGGCTCAGCAAATATTTGTTGTACTTCACTGGTAGCGGGAGAAGAAATTTCATTAATTTCAGTGAGCCTGTGTTCCGATTGTCTTTGCTGTTTAACTGAAATTCTTTGATTGCTTTATGTTGCTGGTTTAAAAACCCTCAGCAGAGACCAAAAAAATACCTTCTAAGTGACTGTGAAAGTATCTCTTAAGAAATTGCTGTAATATTTCTGTGCCTGAAAATGTCAAAGTTCGAGGAGTTTATCCGTGAAAAATTAATAACAAATTGATAACTTCTAATTCAGTGTTTGCTATTGCCTAAAGTTTCTAACGAGTCTGACTTTCATGTAGATGGAATTGAAAAATGCAAAGAAAGCCTGGGAAGTTCAGCACATGAAGGAGTTAAAGGAAAAAGAGCAAAAAATGCTTTGGGAGGATGAAGAGGAACTTCTAACCTACACTCGAGAGGATGCATACAACAAAGTAATTCCTGACTAGTCTTGTTTTTCTGAATACTCTATTTCTTAACAGTTACTCTGAGAGTAACTTTTCCCTTCAGGATTCAGTTGGATCATTTGTGTTGTGTTCTCTTTCTGCTGTGTAGGAATATGTCTATGAAGGGCCAGATGGACAAACTGAAATTATGCCGGTAAGTAAAAGTAACACCAGGCAGCCTAAACAGGCTTTTTATTTTTTGAAACAAAAAGATCAATGGAGAGTTAATATTGCAGTAATTACAAATTTTGTTCTGTGCAGCTCTGGACTCCTCCCACTCCACCTCAGGATGACAATGATATCTACATAGATTCTGTTATGTGCCTGATGTATGACACCACCCCTATTCCAGAATCAAAATTGCCTCCAGTGTATGTCAGGAAGGAGCGTAAACGACACAAAACAGATCCATCTGGTAAGTGTTTGCTCAAAACTGTTCTGACATTTATTGCAAAAGTTTTAAAAAATCAGGGGATTTTTCATACCTTCTACATGTCTGGTCCTGTAAAGATCAAACTTGCAGGTGTGAAGAGATGAAAATTCTTGTCTCACCATGGCCTTGTAGCAGGAGAATCACTGATTTACAGAGTGTCTTCTATTTTAGACATAAAGGTGTGCTTAAGGGGACAGTTTTAGAAAACAGATATTCTACTAGGACAAGGCTTGTCTTGCTTTATACCAGGCTCTGTTTTGTTGCTCACTGTGCGTTTCAGAGGAAGTGGGGAATACTCTGTATATGTAGAAGTATTTTGCAGCTAATTAGAGTAATCAAAAAATGGTAGTATCTGTTTGCCAGTAATGTTTTATTTTTTGTTTTAGCTGCAGGCAGGAAAAAGAAGCAACGTCATGGAGAGACAGTTATTCCACCTCGTTCACTTTTTGATCGAGCAACTCCAGGAATGTTGAAAATGCGCCGAGAGGGCAAAGAGCAAAAGAAGAACATCTTGTTGAAGCAACAGACACAGTTTGCAAAGCCTTTACCAACTCTTGTCAAACCAGCTACTGAGGCTGGACAGGATAATCCAGAGTGGTTGATCAGTGAAGACTGGGCACTTCTGCAGGTCAGATGATACCTACAGTTGCTGCTGTTCTGTTGATATTCCCGTACTGTATCTCTTCAAGTTTATTTCCTAATGGCTAGTTTGGCATTTTACTGACATAACTCAGATTGCCTGTCATTTGTTTTCCTCTACAGAGAAGTTAATGGAACTACAACTGAATGATTAGGCACCATTTTTGTTTTAGAAACCACTTACTACTACATTTCAGATTAGTCTTGCTGTCTGGACATAGGATAACACAGCTAACGTTGTCCTCACTTTTGAGAGGAGAGCTGCACTTGAATGGCAGCTCTTTATTCCTCTCATACCAGTCTCCAAGTGTTGCCTTGCACATCAATCTGCATAATAGCACTTCAGGCTTGTTTATTCTCCCTGAATGCGGGAGAATGCATAGCCATAGCCCTGAGCTGTCTGTCTCATTGCGGTAATGCTGTGTGGACACGTGCAGATAAAGGTGTGTTGGGACGATGGGAGCGATGCATCACGTGAAGCTTTTGTACCTTTTATCTGTTGCAGGCAGTGAAGCAGCTGCTGGAGCTTCCTTTAAATCTTGCTGTTGTGTCGCCAGCACACACTCCCAACTGGGACCTGGTCAGTGATGTTGTTAACTCGTGCAGCAGAGTCTATCGCTCCCCAAAGCAGTGCCGCAACAGATACGAGAATGTCATTATCCCCAGGGAAGAAGGAAAGGTGAGTTTACGTAGAATGAGGTGTCTTTTTTTTTACCTTAAGTTTGTAGAGTTTTTTTTCCTTATCTCCATAAACACTTTTTTTTTTCATTAAACGTTTCAACAGTGTAAATAAATAACTTTAAAAAGATTTAAAAATTATTCTCATCAGGATTTCCACTTATTTTATGTGATGTCTTTGAAAAGAAAAAGCACCTGAACAAAGTCTTCCACAAAAGATCATCTAACTTTCCTTCTTATTTTACAGCTAATGTACGAAGCTAATCCTAAAAAGAAGACAAAAAGTATTTATAAGGTGTGCATTGGTATTCTTTCAAAATCAAATCTAGACACTGTGGTATTTAGCAGCAATGGAGGTGGGCAGATAATTCATATGAGATCCATGTTGAGTGTTACTTGAGTTCTGAAACATTAATTAAAATTCCAAATTTATTTTTCCTTTCTTTGTTGATACAGTGGATTGACACCAGACTTCAGCTTTTGGATTTAATAGATAAATTTTAGATCATGCAAGAAGTTTGTGATTTCACTTAAACTGTAGTCGGTATTTTTCCACCTAACAACCACCATGTAACTTATCCTGATGGTACTTAAGATCTGTAAGAATGAACTTCATGCTAGAGTCTAAGTGGATTACAAATACATAGTGAATTTGATGCCTGAAACACCTTATAGTAAATAAGGATGATAGGACACCACAGAAACAAAAATAAATTCCATAACTATGAACACCTTCTTCCAAACCACACAGCAATTTAGTGACAGAGCTGGGTAGAGAATCCAGAACTTCTGGCTGTAGCCCCCTTCTCTGAATGATGAGGACGTTTGTCCCTGACTGGCAGTTTCTGCTTAGGAGAAGCCAAATGTTAGAGTGGCATGGTGTGTGAATGTTAACCTAGCTTTGTTGGGAGAGCAGTGCAGTGATGGTTTTGTTTTATTATCTTATGTGTGCGCTGTGCATAACTAGAAACTAATGGGCTCTTGGTTTGGGTACTGAATTAAACTTGCAAAATCTAAACTAAAGCAAAGATTCTTTTTCAAATTAGAGTTTGCCATTTTGTATGTCCCCAAGTGCTGATGCCAGTGTGACCATGAGAACTGCTCCTTATTTTGCTCTTTCTTTATATATTTCCCATAGAGTTTTGTGTACCAGTGAGTTATCAGTGACACGAGGCAGAAACCATTCTGTGATAGATATGTTGGAGTACGTTTTTAAATAATCTACAGGCACACCCTGTGTTTTTACATTGACAAAATGCCATACTGGGTGTGTTTGCAATTGAAAGGTGGTTTGTTCTTTTTTTTTTTTAGACTAAAAACAGTCGCCCACTTCGTACCAATCAGATCTATGCTCAAGATGAGGGTGCAACCCACACGCAACTTTATACTAATCACTTTGAGATGATGAAAATGATTGCAGGGAAAAGAAGTCCACCTATCAAACCTCTGTAAGTTTGCCTGGGGTTGTTCGATCTCCCTGTCACCACAAATCTGCTGGAAACTGTGTTCTGAATTACTCTCACAGCTGAGAGTTATTCTGTGCTGTTTATCTGCTCTTGATTTCTCTCTTTGCATCCTGGTGTTATTGGACACATCCATATTTCATGTGTTTGAGTTAGCTTTTACTCACTGGAGGAATTTGTTCTTTGTCATTAAGAGCGGAACAGCACTCAGTTGATATTTTTTCTTACCTAGTTTATATCCATTTGCCTGAATTGTAAATGTTTTGATGTTTGTGCTGTTTAGTGGTACATACTTTTCTATGTATCTTCCTGCTGTTTTTCTGTATTTATTTAGTAAGTCTTTTATTTAGTGAGTCTTTGTTAAAATGTCTGTATGCAGGCTCCAGCAGTGGTGGAAATATCTTCAAAATGTCCCCAAAACTACAGTGTCATAGTCTATAATATGTGAAATTAAGTATTGGTTTTCACCTTTTTCTGTCTCCAGTAATATAGTTTTGCTCAATTTCAGGCTTGGCATGAATCCTTTCCAGAAGAATCCAAAGCACGCATCAGTGCTTGCAGAAAGGTGGGCAGTCCCTGTTCTACGAACGTTATGAATTGCTTAGAAGTGCTTTATTATCCTTTTCTTTTTTAGCTTTCAGTTGTTTTTAACTATTGCGTGCTTTGCCTTACCTTTGTTTCTAGTGGGATCAACTATGATAAGCCACTGCCTCCAATTCAAGTCGCGTCCCTCCGAGCAGAACGTATTGCCAAAGAGAAAAAGGTATGCTCTCCATCTTGGCTGCACAAGTGACTGCAGTAATTAAAAAATGAGACAACACAGGAGGTTGAGCAAAGCTGCCTCCTGGGACAGTAGGCAGTAGATGTTACAAGCAGCTGCAAATTGTTCACATACTGGAGTTGAGATATCCAATGCCCAAAGTGGGACCTTTCCTTGGGCCTGCTGTCACCCTCAGGCTCATTAAAGAACGAGGAGCATCTCTTTGGAAATGATATCAAAAACATGTAAAAAATCTTGTTTTATTCTTGAGCATTCTGTAGCCTCCTTTCTTATAATATTATTCAGAAAGAGCTACTTGTCCTTTTCTTGTGGGGGTAAGTTGTTTGTTGTGCTATACTCAAAGCCATAAAGCCATGAGTATAGCTTGTGGTTTGAAACCAGTCAGGTCATGTCACTTGGACTTAGAGAGTGAAGGCAGATCCATGTGCTCTTTGCACACACATACATATGCGGTTAGAATTAAGGGGATTTTGATTGTTGTTTTATTTTGTTTAAAAAAAAACACATCCTGCTTGTTACATGCTTGAAGACTGAAGCTCCCCCTTTGCTTTCCAGGCACTGGCTGAGCAGCAGAGGGCCCAGCAGCAGACAGGCCCACAGTCCCAGCAGCAGCAGGCAGGGCAGCAGCCAGCGCAGCAGCCCACGGTGCAGCAGGCACAGGCCCAGCCTCAGCCACAGCCACAGGCACAGGTAGTTCAGCAGCCACAGGCAGTGGTGCAGACTGCAGTCACTACTGTGGCCAACACAGCAGTATTGGTAAGAAAGGGAGGGCTTGATGCCTCTGATGTAGTAACGTCAGTTCTGTGTGTACCGTAGTTGTGTTGTATTTTCTCTGGAAGTGAGGATTTTAGGTCAGTATAGTGACATAATACATATATACAGTAATACCTCACCCTTCATGAGCAACAGGTCTTGTCTGAGTGTCGCAAAACGTCTAATTCGCAAACAGTCGCGGGTCATTAATATGCACACAGGCCACACCCCTCACTCCAACCCCAGCCAACCAGGAGCACTGGAGAGTGTTTTCCACTCCTCCCCACAGGCTCTCAGAGCACAGGGGAGCAAAGGGAAGTGTTTCTGAGCCCTCTCTGCCTGGGGAGACTCCACGGAGAATCGCTGGGCTTCTCTTTGGCCAAGCTGCTGCTTCTGCAGCTGCTGCCAGACTGCTGCCACCACTCATGCTTGTGCTGCCTCCACGGTGGGGAAGCTCTGGGCCATAGTGGGGAAGGGGTGTCCCGGGGCTCAGGTTGGCGCTCTTGGAGCCTGGAAAACCTTAACTTGTGGGCACATCCCGCTGCTGCCCCATCCCAGCACACAGTGCTTGCCCCACCGCCGCCACAGCCAGCCCAGCCCCTTTCATGGGGCACTTTCCCTGGGGCTACATGATCACCAGGTGTGCCAGGCACACAGTCCCCAGGCACAGACCGCATTGCCTTCACCACCTGTAGCCATGGACGCCCCACCTGTAGCCAGTAACACGCTCCCGGTGGGGCTCAGTCCCCCAACTCTGGCGGTGCTGCGCTGGGTCTCAGTGGCCGCCTGGGGCATCCCGCGGCGTGAGCCTTCCACTGTAGGGACCGGGCACAGAGACACACAGGAGTGGGGCAGGGACCAGGGCACGGCGCTGTGGGGCCATGAACGCCACAGGAGTGAGAGGCACCGCGTGCCCTCCCCACGGGGCTGGGCCAGTCTCACCCCACAAGGAGTGCTAGCGCCGCCCCTCGGCGAAGCAGAGGCACTGCACATGCGTCGGCCAGGAAGCTCCGTGAATCACTGAGGCAGATTTGTGAGAAGTTCTCACAAACCAGCGAGGTCGCAATGGAGGGGTTGCAATGCAGCGAGGTATTACTGTATATATATATTTTCCCCCCTGGGTATCTTCTGTTTTCCTCACTTATTAAGACTTGTTTGTATGGTTGTAGCAATAGAGCGTGACATTCTGAGATGAGAAAGCACCATGCTAAGATTTTTTTCTTCCCTGTTTTCAGTTTAGGCTTTGATTTAGTGAAGTCTGAACGAATACATTTACACAGTCAGTGAGAAGTATTTATACAGAGAACTTGGAGAATAAAGAAATTATAGGTATAAGAACTACTCTGTTAAAGATACTTAAAATCAAGAGCTTTATTAACCTTTGCAAGGCAAGTGGAATGTTGCATCTTACAGGATATACCATGGTGGTTTTACTGCAAATACGTGAAAAGTTTTTGTCTTCCTTAAATCTGAAGTCTTGTTTTAATGAATCCGATGACTGGTTAGAGGCTTTTGTTTTTAGGGCTAATCCAGTTTCCACACTAATGTGTGCAGGCAGTGGTGGTCCTATTTCTTCTTGTTGAAGGACAAGAAAACTACAGCTTTTGCAGAAAGATGCACAGGATGAGGATGGGTTCTGACCCATAAGTATTGCTGCTTATCTAGTGCTCTGTGATGTTCATGTGTGAGGGGTTGTCTGTAGTGTGACAGAGTAAGATACTGCTCCCTTCTTCTGCAACACAGATGTTGAATGACCAGTATTTATCACACACTCACTGGTCTGCAGTTGCTCGTTAGTGCATCAGAATCCTGATACGTACATTAGTTCTTGTTGATCAGGAGAATCATTGAACAACTGCAGAAGTATCTCTGTGTTTTATTGCATTTTTCTTACTTTATCACTTCTGGAATACAGCATTGTGTTAAACAGCATGGTAGAGTGAGAGCTGTGTTCAGTTTTCTGTTACAGTCTTTCTGAACTGTTACTTTAATTGTCTTCTAATTAGGCGGGCACCATCAAAACAGCAGTTACAGGCACAAGCATCCAGACTGGTAAGGAGACCTTATACATGGACATTGGAGATGATGGGACATTCAGATTTTCATTTTCAGAGTCTCACATTTAATCCTGGTTTGCTTTCAGCTACAGTGAGTGGAAATGTGATCGTGAACACCGTTGCTGGGGTCCCTGCCGCCACCTTTCAGTCCATCAACAAACGTCTGGCATCACCTGTTATCCCTGGAACATTGACGGTGAGTAAATTGTGTAACTAGTTGTGTCCCTGAACTGATCTTGGTTGCTTGATTTATTAGCATATCTGTTTTCTTCTTCAGCTTTCCATGTTGCCAGGAATTCTACTACTTTCAGATTTCATGTGCATCACGGAGTTCTATATCAAACTCCTCTTCCTTACCAAAACATCAGAACACACTGAAAGAGTTTATTGGAAAAGAAGTGCTGTTTAAAATAATTTTTAGACTAGTGCTTTTAAAAGCTATGTATTATGTCATTACTATTTTCAGCCTGTAATGGTTTTGTGCTTTGTTAATTATGATCTTTATTATTATTTTAATGGTTTAAGACTATGGGAGATAAAGCAAAATATTGAAAGGTACTAAAATCAGATTTCTGTAAGGTAATAAAGGGTGTGGTGATCAACCTGTTTGAAGAAGGTTTAACCAGATGCTGATTTTGTGACAAATCCAAGTGAGTAGGTGTGTTAGAAAGATGTGGGCATAGTTCACTTTCACATTTTTTGTTTGTTTATAAAAGTGTATAGTCCATTTCCAGAAGGTTCCATAGCTTTCTACGAGGCATGGCAACAATGAGCAGTCTTGTGTTCCTTTGCAGACTTCGGGAGGCACTGCAACTGCACAAGTGGTTCATACCCAGCAGAGAGCGGCGGCAGCACCCACCGCATCCACGGAGCTGGTGACCATCGCCTCCACCCAGGGAGTCCGGGCAGTGACATCAGTCACAGCATCAGCCGTGGTCACCACTAACCTGACACCTGTGCAGACCCAGACAAGGTCTTTGGTGACTCAGGTTACACCAGGTAATAAACGTGTCTTTAGGGCATTTTTTCCAAGGGTACATAAAGGGCCCCGGAGTTTCTGTAGGTTGTTTGACCACTGCAGCCTTGCAGCACTGAAAGTCTGAAACACAAACAGGGCTGTGATTTTTAACTTGCTTTTTATTGTTGCTGCTCAGATTACGTTTTTCTCCAGTCTGAATGAAGTGTTGCAGTACAGAGCTGCTGGGCCCCCTAGGCATTGCAATTTAAAAAGATTATTAACTATCTAGCAGTAAAATGTTGGAATTGACTGTCTCGACTAAAAACCATTGTGAAGAAAGGCACATGTATTTTATTATTTGCTCTGCTTTTACATCATGTTTATGCTAATGTGTTGTTATTTGCAGTAAATCCACAAAGTGTACTGAAGCAGAAAAATATGCATTTAACAGCATGACTTTTCGAGTGAAATCATTGAATTAAACTGAATGTTAAAAAGCTTTCTTCAGAGCACTTTGTTTTTTCTTTATTCACAGCTACACCAACAGTCCAGCTGTCTGGCAAAACCATCACCCCGGCTCACTTCCAGCTTCTGAGACAACAGCAGCAGCAGGCTGCTCAAGTGCAGGTCCCACAGATCCAGGCTCAGGCACAAGCCCAATCTCCAGCTCAAATAAAAGCTGTAGGGAAATTGTCACCGGTGAGCAAATGCTTACAAAGTAAGGTGACATGTTACTCTCATTGTTCCTGTAAGCTTCATTAGCAGTTGTGTGTTGTATCCTGTTTTCTTGGACTGGGGTGAAATGTATTTCTCTCTTAAATTTCATCCTACTAAAATTCTGTGCCAGCAGTGAGTCTGACAGCCCTTTCAATAGCACCACTAGAGCAGGATGTAAAGCACTCACTGTTACCCACTGGTGACTCATTGTGTAAAGGAGTTACATTCTTAGCTCCTTCATCTTAACTATAGTCTGGTATAGAATTTCTCCTTTTAAGTTTTGGATTAATCTCCTTAATGTAAAACATCCCCTTTCCTATAATGTAAAATATTGGAAATGATGGAAGCATTTGATTTTTGCAGGAGCAGCTGATCAAGTTTCAGAAGCAGAAGCTGCAGCTGCCCCAACAGCAGGCAGGGCAGCAGACACAGCAAGGAGCACAGCAGCAAACAGCACAAGTCCAAGTGCAACAGCAGCAGCAAACTCAGCAGCTCACTGCTGTGACAGCACCTCGTCCTGGCGCAGTGCTCACAGGAACCACTGTGACCAACCTACAAGTTGCTCGTCTGGTAAGTTGGCTTTGACTTTGCAAAAACAGTCTAAAATATCTTACTTCCTTGGCTGGTTTAAGTGAACTGGCTACTGGTCATTCACACACAAGTGCCCTTTGCATTACTTAGGCAGTGAAAAAGAAAGAGCTGTAACATAAATAGCTTTACATTGCACTCACTGATGCCATCTCTGAACTGTGTTACTGTGCAGAAGACATTGTATTTAGAACCATTCACAACTATCACTTTATAATTACCTGTTATATGCAGCAAATATTCTTGTGCCGGTACAATAATCTTCATTCCTTACTGCTTAGACTCGTGTTCCTGCTTCCCAGCTTCAAGCACAAGGACAGATCCAGGCTCAGACTCCTCAAGCAGCACAGGTTGCTCTGGCAAAGCCTCCAGTGGTGTCTGTTCCAGCTGCTGTTGTGTCATCAGCAGGAGTCACCACACTCCCTGTTACTGTCGCAGGCATTAGTGTTGCCATCGGGCAGCCACAGAAAGCAGCAGGTATGTGATCAGACTTGCTAAGACATAATAAAATTTTAAATCCCACTTTTAAAAAAGTGGGTTATTTTAAGTAATGTCTTCTGTGGGACATTCACTTTTTCAAAACTGAAGGGATAGAGGTTGCATTCCCTTTTTCAAAAATGAAGTAAGAGGGTTATGCTTACTCCATGGAACCTGGAGATTNATTTTAAGTAATGTCTTCTGTGGGACATGCACTTTTTCAAAACTGAAGGGATTGAGGTTGTTGTCTTCATGGAACCTGGAGATCGGTATGATTCTTTAGCCAGATGTGGCTGGCTTTTTTTGTTTTAAATCTGTGCATGACAGTAGGTGAATAGATAGAATTTTAAAACTAAAGACACAGTAATTTTGTAGTTTTGTCAAAATGTGAATTGGAAATCAGAAGAATTGTATTTCATAGCAGTCCTCTAGTATGGGCAGAATTTTTCCTGTAGGAAGATTATGGTTGGAACATAAAGTTAGCTTACTCCTGCCCTTAGATAAGAACTTTTCTTCATTGTCAAAATCTGCATGTCTAATTCCCATTGAAACCAGTGGGTTATTAGTGCTCAAAGCTCTGCAGATGTGTAAGTCTATAAAAAGTAGGGTCTGTGTTTGCAAGCTGTGATTACTGGGGCAAAGCAATAAAATGAAGACTCTTACAGTTCTAATTATTTTTGTTATTTTCAGGAGGCCAGACAGTAGTAGCACAGCCCCTGCATGTCCAGCAGCTTCTGAAGCTCAAACATCATCAAGCAGCTCAGCAGCAGAAAGCGATCCAGCCCCAGGTTGCACAGGGGCAAACCACTGTGCAGCAAAAGGTACTATTGTTTGCTCTCCAATTAACTTATGGAATGTTTCTGTGGCTGGAAAATGTTGGCTCTGGATTACAAGGATGCTCCTAGAGAGTCAGTCAGGATTTCTAAGGGTGAATCTTCATTGTACCCAGAGAGAACAGGTTCTCACATGCCTTGTCAGGTGCTTAATTATTTTTTCAGTGAGGTGGGTGGTTGGTTGGTGTGATTTCTCATGATCCAAAAAAAGATTAAGATTCTCTTTAGTCACTTCTAATGTAACCACATGTGGAAAATTCCCCAAGATTTTCACTGCTTACAATATAATTTGTGGAAAATAAACTTTTTCCTGAAATGTCATGTTCTCATATGCTATGAGAATATCATAATCATGAAAACACCATCTCAATCAGCCCCCAATGTGTTTTTTTGCAAGTGCATTATTGTATGAATGTTGTGTGTAAAAGGGAACCTTTTCAGTAAATAATTTAATTATGGTTAATTGTATAAATGCATGAGAGCTTTAATCTAGTACTCATTGTAGTGTGGGAGGATTTTTTTTTTTTCAATATAAAAATATAGTTATTTTGTTAGCTACATGCCCATTCTTTAAAATAAATACATTTTTGGTAGTAATTGATGCCTTTTTTTTTTTCTCTTCTGCAGATAAATGCTCAGCAGGTTACGGTCCAAACCCAACAGCAGACTTCACAGCAACAAAAAGTAACTTATGCCACACAACCTGCCATTAAAACACAGTTCTTAACAACTCCAATTTCCCAAACCCAGAAACCAGGTGGAACCCAGCAAGTGCAGGCCCAGATTCAGGTACAGGTAACACAGGCTTACACTTTTAAACTGTGCTGTGACTGGAGAATTGTAAAGATGCCAGGTGAGGTAGCATTTTAGCACCTACTCATACCAATTCTAGTCACACATTCATTTAAATTGACTTTTAAATAAACTTCATTTGTGCTAAACATATGGCCTTAGAGCAGGTCAGAGGAACTATAAGCTCCTCATTGAGTCACTCCTTTATATTAAGTGAAAAAATCCATACAGTGTTTACTGAGGAATATTCAGCCAGAGTTCTTCCTGTTTCTGGTGCTGCCTCCCAGCCTAGAGTAGGTGACAGTTGACTTATTTTCTTTTCTGCATGATTGAATTCATCTAACCAAGAAGAAGAAGAAGGGGGTTAGCAATTGGAAGCCTTACTCTTTCAAAAGTATAGCCCAGATAATGAAACCCATTAGAACTCGTGTGCTTCCTTCAATTTTATATATAGGAGGAAATGAGTATTATTGTAGTTAAAATAAAAAATGCAACTTCCCCTTTTCCTCCCCTAGTTAAGTTCTTCAGTTCACTGATCTAAAATGCTCTACAAACATTCAGTCTCACTGAAAATGCCAAGCTGCAACTTACCATAAAGAAGGCTTTCACTTGGTAGCAGTTTTGCCAGGTGTGGTGGTCTGTTGCTATCAGTAGTTTTTTTGTTTTACCCAATCTTTATTTCATATCACTACAGGTTGCAAAACTCCCACAAGTGGTCCAGCAACAGGCTACTGTTGCCAACATTCAGCAGATGGTTTCAGTTTCCCAACAGGTAGGTTTTACACTTGTCAAACATAGCACTAGAAACTAGAAACGTGATCCTACAGAAACACACATTCCAAATAAATCAGCTATTTTTCACCTTATGTGTCGCATAGGCAGCATTTTTGAAGCACATAGCAAATTCCATTCTATAAAAATGAGTCTTGAATACTGAGTAAGCCATTATATATTCTCTAGTCCAAAACTTCGGTAGGTGTAGCAATGTTTGTTCATCACTGTATATGAGCTGAAAAATAGATTTTAAAAAATGTTTTCTAGAGCTGAAAGAATTTTTCTAAATTGGTTTCTGGTGTTTGTATAGTCAAGATAGCAAATAATTGAATTAATGAGCCCCATGTGAGTGTTTTCTACAAAAATGAGGACAAATCAAAGTTTGCAAGTTGTTTTGTTCCAGTTCATAAAGCTGTGTCAAGTGCTTTGTAAAAGTCAGAACAGTGTGGTAGCTGCTCCAAATGTGGTCTGGTAACAGACAGGACTAGGGTGAGGGAAGGTCAGATGGTTTGGTTTCTCCTCCCTTAATTAGCAGGCAGTTTAATTAACACTGTCTAGAGCAATGTGATCCAGATCATTAGCAACAGGCGTAACTGAGGCAGTGGACTGACTGGAATGATATAACTTTGGATGGTGGATGAAGTTACTGCCTTTGGTGCACAAAAATCTGAGCCAATCGTCTCTTTATCTGTTACAGTTCATAGTGCAGTGTTTTAGTGCAGAATAAAATCTGTGACTCTTTTAAAATGATGATAAAGCTGACTCGTAATCACCTCAGATGTAAATGCGTCAAGGGCAAGGTAGACAGCAGCAAGTAGAAATCTGATCAGTCAACACATGTTGTCATCCTTTATAGTCAGTAAGAGCTCCTGGATCATTTTTGAAAGTCATCAGTCATAACTTGGGGACTGAAAAAAATAGTTTCCCTTCCATACACACCAGTGACATCAGTGGTAGTAGGATCAGGCCATAAGTACTTCTAAACCTATGGTCTTGGTGTATATGGCATTCTTCCTGTCCGCGTTTTTAGTGCTTCCCAGCGGATTCCTTTTGGATCAGTCAAAAGTTAATTTTTCCCCTGGAGAAGTCCTTGTAGCTTTGTTTGGCTTCTGTGTCTGATGATGGCAGCTGAAGCTGCTCAGTTTTCATTACCTTGTCCTTTGAACAAGGAGATGTTGATTTTTTTTTTTTCCTCCCTTGACCTATGGATAGAGTTAAGAAAATTAGATTTCTGGAAGGAATTCAAATTATTCTACCCTCAACTGGCACCTCTAGTCTGGAAGGATAATGGCAGAGACTGGTGAGAAACCTCTGTGGCTGTATTTATTGTCACAGTATGAGTGCAGAGTCAGCATTTTAACTTCTTTAATCTTCTGTCTGTCCCTCTGACCTTTTCCCTGTTCCTTCACATCTGCTTTTGCAGTACTGGAATTTTCCTGTATATCCAGTAGGGTTTCTCTACCTTCCATCTGTCTTGGATGTCATGTCCTTGGATTTGCACTGCAGACATCTGAGTTATGGGCATGTTGGCTCTTAGTTCTGATTTATAAGGCTCTAGAAAATGTGACAGAACGGTTTTCTCAGTGAAACCACAGAGCTTGTGTTCCCAGAATCCCTCCCAGCCTTCCTGCTTTGTCCAAGGCATTTGTCAATTAAGGGAGCAAATGTCTGTATAAGTAGGACTCTTTCTGTAGAGCAGAAAATAAATGGAGGCTCCGCTTAATGTCAAACTGTTCTTTTGAATTTGCCTTGTAATCCTGATCTCTAGGTGCAGGCTCAGCCCCAAACTGTGACACTTTCTCAGACGACAGCAGGTCAACAGCAAGTTCAGGTGATCCCTGCAACAACTGCTACGGCTCAGGTGGTCCAGCAGAAATTGATCCAGCAGCAAGTTGTGACAACTGCGTCTCCCCAGGTTCAGGCTCCAGGTGTACAGAACCCAGCCCAGACACCAGCAACACCTGAGGCCCAGAATCAGCAGGCGAAAGTACAAATGAGGACGCCGACAGTCAGATTAAAGGCACCTACTAAACCAAGTTGAAATAATGCAATAACAGGGAAGCAATGTTTCTTGTTTGCTGAGACAAGTGAGAAGCTACTCCAAACATCCAAATTAAGACAAACCACCCCTATTTTTTTTGTAGCAGACGGTTTCTCGCTGGTGAACATTTAAACATGGAAACTCTCATGTAACTTCAGTGTATTAGCAACTGTTCAGCACTCAAACTCTGTTCAAAATACATTCTACCTGTGTTCTCTGTGGTCATTCAAACCCGGATAAAGCAAGCATTACTTAGGTTTAAATTGTGCCCAGCTTCTCCCAAGTGAGATGGTGATATGCCATAAATGTCAGTAACATCCCTCTGTGTTAAGACACCACACCTGCCCATGGGAATATGCAGCTCTTTGCTGTAGGTCAGGGTGTGCTCAGTATCCCCAGCGAAGCCACACAAAGAACCAAGTGTCACTGATACAGTATTTCTGTCTCTATGAGAGCTGTGTGTGGTACTTCCCTGAGGTAAATACCTCTGGAAGATCTAACACTGATTTGAAGTGCTCCCTGCAAAGTTTAGCCAATAAATGTGAAAAGCTGTAAGTACATGTAATTAGAAAGGAAAAAAAAAGGAAAAAAAAAAGTTTCATTCTCCATTTTGGTATGTCTTTTAAAAGGTTTGTTAGTAGTTTTATGTACAGTTTATTGAATCACCTAACCTGTGTGCTCATTCTCATATTTCACTTTAAGATAATGGATATTTTAGGCATGAATTGAGTAAATACTGTGTTGATAGCAGATGTGTATTACTGTGTAGCCCATTTTTTTTATTATTTTTGTACAAGAATTGTTTAGTGGATGCAGCTAAGCAAAAGATCCATAGCTGTTTCTCATGGGACTTCTGTCACGGAAAATCTCCAGTTGATAAAATTTAATCTCTTGATTTCATTTTGCTCTTGCAACATGTTTAAATGTTCAGTACTTTTTACTTGGCTTTCAGCTCAGGGGGTGGGGGGCTGAGGGAAGGGGAGAATAGTGAAAGTAAATCTAAGACTTAATTCTTCAACTGTGTAAAGAAGCAAGATCTAACTTTTGTACTATTCTTTTACTAAAGCTAATGATGAATGTATCTTCAGGTGGGTATTTTGGATGTGAATAGAGCGTGGCCTCTTCCTCCAAATCAGTTTGCCTTATTGTTATGGAGAAAAAAATGAAGCAAAAAGCTGCATAGAACTGTGGGAGTTTTCTTTACTTTTCTTGCATACAATGAAAAACAGACTTTGCAAACAGCACTGAGTGAGGAGTCAAAAAGCTCTTGGTGGCTTGAAGAGATTTGTTTTACTTTAGCCATAAAACTGCACAATGTGTAAAATCCAGACAATTGCAACATTCCTTTTCTGAGATGGTTTTAAAATTATTTTTTCATTCTGTGATCTTTTTACTCTTTTAGGAGGGGAGCGTATTTAAGGGCAAGGAAAGCATATCTTTTGTTTTAACCTTTGTCTGTCAACACTTGGTACCTGGCAATCCACATGGCTTAAACAAGAAAGAATACCCAGCCATCTCCTCTGTGTTAGGTGTGGTACAGCCCATTCTGTTCAGATCACAAGTGTAAACATTGGCTCAGGCAGCGTTCCTGATTTTTTTTATTTTATGTCTCTTTTGACCTGCATCCTTTTTCTCTTGGACCCTCAGGTCTGCAAATACAAGGGCATTTTGTTTTTGTTATTTTATTATCTGCTTTTGCATGCTGTTAGTATTCCCCTGACCCTGCTGAACCACTGGTGCCAGTACCTAAACTTCATGGCGAGCCATGGAGCTGGTATTGCTGGCAGTGGAGTAGTTGAAAAATGCAAAGCAGATGCAGTGGTAATGGATAGTAACACTGTACAGTATAGCCTTGCTCATCCAAAAGTATTGCTTAGTTAGCCCCAGTTTTATTTTGAAGTGTTTTACTATGTGCATGGAAGTCCGGGAGGGTGGGAGGGGGAAGTTCCAGCAGTGGAAAAGCTGTTGGGTGCATCGTTGTCCTGGTCCGATTTGGTGTCTAACGAGGCGATTGTTTCTTGTTTAGGTCAGTTGATGAAGATAAAAGTCACCTTTTCTTCTTTTTTTTGATGTGGGGTTTTTTTTTTCCCTTTTGATGTGTCTTTCTCCCGGGGGTGTGTTAGGAAGTCAGCCTGTACATAAGTGATGAGCATTTGTACTCGGTCCAGTAGGATGATAAGGAATAGTGCTGTATCCTACCTGAAGGTGTAATAAAGTGTACATTTTTATACCACCGCCTCGCCCTCTCTTCTGTACCGGGTTC
>WEKX01020885.1:0-22839 GCA_013390025.1 Pitta sordida | reverse complement strand
TTTTTTATACTGTTATTGTTGTTGTTTGTACATATATATGTATTTGTTACATTAACTTTTTTCCTTTCTCCCAGTAAAGTTCTTATTTTCTCTCTATACATATATTATTCAAGCATTTCTAAATTTAATTTATACTTCATCTTAATTGACCCAGGACAGTATGGAATATCATTGGGGTCAGCTGTCCCAGCTGTGTCCCCTCCCAACAACTTGTGCACCCCCAGTCTCCTTGCTGGTGCAGTGGAGTGAGAAGAGGAAAAGGCCTAAACTCTCAGCACTAATGAAAACATACCTGAATTATCAACTTTTGTTTTCAGCACAGATGTAAAACTTAGCCCCATACTAGCAACTGTGAAGAAAAATATCCAGCCAAAACCAGCACATTAAGTCAAATTGACACTGAAGTAGTTCAAGCACTGAGGAACATCATCACTGAGATTAATGTGAGTTAATTCTTCACCAGAAAAGCCCTCTCATTCATGGCCAAGTCTGTGTCTTTTCCTCAGGCATTGCCCTGTTACAGTGCAGTACTCTTGAGGCTGTACAGGGCTGTGTACCTGTGTGCAGCAAAGGGAAAAATAGCAGAAATGACTCATCTATTTTCAAAAGTCACAGCAAACCCATCTTTATTAGCAGCATAGTGCTAGCATAAGAAAGCAGCCATTCACCAAAGACAAAAGTTGATTGCTTAGTCAAGACGTCGTTCCAATCTCCATATGATTCTCCTATAGTCTACTGTGCACCTTCCAAGTTGTATTTTGCAGGGGGATCAAAGTTCCTTGCATTACGGTTGTGCCTCAAAATTCAGCAGTACCCTTCGAGGGCTGCAACAATTCACACTGCTCCTGAAGCAAGTTAAATACTGTCTCCATTTCTCATCACGAGTCAGAGAAAGCATTTTCAGGAACAGCATGAAAATATTACTGTGGTGTACAGCAATAACTCACTATCTTATGCTTCAAATTTCGTGTCCTCACCCCTTCATGGGTTTTCTCCTAGGATATGTTCCTGGAGCCGCTCCCACCCATCCCGGGCCAGCGGCGCAGTGCAGGGTGGGGAATGCGGCATGGCCATTGCAGTCAGGCGAGATGCCCGGAGTGCCCTCGTCCCAGGATGGGCGAGCGTCAAACCAGGGCTAAGGGGGTGGGGCAGTGGGAAGACACATTTATACATAAATTCTGTTCATTTATGTATAAATTCTATTTCACAGTTTTTACATTTCATAGGGGTTTCTCGGAACTGAACCTCCGTTATATTCAAGATATTACTGTAGAAGGTTTAAGCAAGAAAACAAACTTAAAGGGGCAGGCAGCAATGAAAATTACACACTTGTATACTCATACTACTTAGTGCTGATTGTTCAGGTTTATCCTGATAGCAATAACAACCTTGAAGGCATAAAGGTACAATTCAAGGAGATTTTAGCACTTTGAACCTAACTATTGTATGTTTTTCAAAGCTGGATGATTTTTTTTATTTTGGGCCCCTGTTACCAGCAGCAAACTGTACCCAATTCAGAAGAGATTGAAGGGGAACAGATTGAGCCAGGATATACCTTTCTCTGGCAGGCTCCTTGTCTTCAATGCCAAGACCCCACAAAAAGAAAAGCCATTCGTTGATAGTATAAACATTAAAAAACAAAACCCAAACCCAGCCTTAAAACTGCAGTCATCATTCAGGGGGTGACCACAAGACACACTTGTGAGAGGAGGCTCTCAGGATGATTTCCATCGCAGGAGTGAGCACACATTATGGATCACATAAACCAGCGTAGCTAAGAATGCAAATACCTGTGACATAAAAACACACCAGGCCAGTTAATTTTCTGTTACATGATATGAGTTTCAGGACTGAGCAAACACCTCATGATGATATTTCTACTGTCTCTTGTGAATTTGGAGGCATTCATGTGTTGTAGGATTGCAACTACATAGTTTCTCTCCCCCCTCCCTGAATGGTTGGTGCAAATAAAAATTTGCATTTGAGATCACTCCACAGTTACCTTCTTACCTTTCTTTCCCTGCTTGCCAGACACTCACCACAGCAGCAATGTTCTCCCTGTAGATGTCTGCTGTGAACATGGAGGGAATGACGTAAGTCGAGTAGGCTTCCAGCACAGCAGCACTGAGGTACAACAGAGCTGCTGTTTTCTGGCAGATGACATCCTAAAAAACAAGTATCACAGAGTCATTTCCAAGGAGGGATCACACTGAAAAGGAGATATAAAAGGAACTCATACAAGCAAGCCCCAGCCTGCAATTTGGAGTGCAGTAGCAGCACTCTCCTTTGCAGGAGATGATTGTCTACCAGGAAGGGAGAGGCCCAGAAGTTTGTCACATCCACTTACCAAGGTGACCCAGGAGCTGCTGCCCCCATGGGCCCCACAAATGTGGACACACAGGAGGGCAGTGGACATGATGAAGCAGAACACAGAGACAAACATCACCCAGCCTTGCAGCATGGGTTCTGGGACCTTTGAGGATGCCACCAGGATCCAGACCAGGCCGCCAAAGATCTGCAAGTGAAAGTAGGAGATAGAGCATGGGATAAAATTACTTATCCAGAGCATAGCCCAAAGCCATGCATGCCTCTGGCACTAGCACTGCATATGGCACTAGCCCATGAGTTCTTCCCAGCCTCCACTTGAAGCTGGGTATTTAGCTGGGAGCATTTGCCACTGATCGTGACTGAAAAAAAAAATCCTCCCTGTAGCCATGCCTCATAGTGTCATTGTCATTCACATCATCCCTACACCAGTGTGCTCAGAGGGCTGGTTCAGACATTTCTGAAGGTTAGTTTTAATGAACAGGGAGGCTGGTTACCAGAAGGCATGCTTAATTCACACTCAGTGTGTCAGATGCCTGACGGGAGCTGTGTCAAACCCAATCCACCTGCACAAACAGCACAGACATGCTGAGGTTTTGGCTGGGCAGACGCTTGACAGCCAACCCTGCCACTGGGTTGTCTTAGTCCTGAGCTTGTTGTTGGTCTCAGCCAGACCTAGGTTGAAAAGCTGAAAAAAGCATTGTAGAAGGCTCTTTGGAAGAGGTTTTCTCTTAGACTGCGCTCTCCAACCTGCTGTAGGTTATTATTGAAAGCCTGTCAATACTTTTCTCATTTTTATGAGTCTGCTGAACAGCAGCACCATAAAACCAAAGTCAGTAATCAAAACATGTCAAACATATTTGTCTGAGTGAGTAATCATATCCTGCAGAAAGAAGAGATGGTGAATGGTAGGACAGTGATACTTCCTCCAACCTGCTATCTCACCACAATTAGTGTTTTATTTTAATGGAACAACTATAGGGTTTTCCCCAGGATGTTTAGCTGCAACACACTCATTTTTAATAACTCAAATGTCACCATTTGAGTTATTAAAGGGACTGGATTAGTATTCATGTGTCAATATTTGGTTGTTATGAGAAGCACCAAAACAGCAGCACTTTGGAAGACCTATTTGCATTCAGGTATTTGCAAGGTCTCGACCACATAATTGATTTAATGTATCGATTTGCATAATGGAACCAATGAACTGTCCTACAAATGTGGGATGACAAAAATGATGTGACATTTTCTGAGTATCATAAATCATAAACATTCCTTCCATGTGCAAAATCGCTCCAAAGAAATGGAAATGCAACACTTAGTAAGAGTTGGTATTTGGATGCTGACAAAGGCTGGCCTGGGATACACTGGCAATCACAATGACCTTAGAGTTAGCAAAGCTCTTCTGCCTGGAAATCCAAGAGCAGCTGGTGATGAGGGAGAGGTCCCCACAGGAGCACCTGTCCACACAGTATGGGTTCAGCTGATCCTCCTCATCACAGGATGCTGCATAGACTAAACTTTGCACAGGTTCAATAAACAACGGGGCTGATTTGTAGCATAGCAAACCTACTCACTTTATCTTAGTGCAAAGGCACGACTTGCAGTCTGGACAGTCCACAACGGTGAACACCACGATCTCTCATCTGTTGTGTAGGAGTCTGTTGGTGCGGAAAGTAGGGAGCCTAGATACAGCCATCCTTGCCCAGGCACAGAGACCAAGTCTCCAGAGCAGAACTGGAGAAGCTGAAGCAAAGCCTCTACATCCTCCTCTGGATTGTTTTCATCGGGAGAATGAAGGAAATGCTACCCCGGAAGCATGGACCAAGTTGTGTGACAAGAAAAGATTTCATCCCAGATGGAAAAGCTTACGTTTTTAGCATTGAATAATCTGAATCCTACAATACACAGCCAAAGCCTTTGATGCTGGATGAAAGTGCTCAGACTTTGGAAAAAGCCTCTCCAACTCTTTTGAGGAGAGCAGGTTTCATGAGTGGGGCAGGGGACATAGGAAAAAAGGTTCTAGTTGAAACTTTCCATCTTTTACTTTGTACTCACAGCAACTGCCAAACTGTGCCAAAACTGTTAAGATTATGATCTTCCCCTGCACAATGAAATTACAATATGGAAAGAAGTTACAAGGTGTTTGCTCACCCTTGACCCACCCACACACTCAGACCCAGTACTCTGTACCCGCAGCTCAGGAACGTTGCAACTGAGCACCACAGCTTTGTCAGACCAGGCTCTTTGCTGCTGCAAAGAATTACCCCAGCTAGCTTTAATCTCCTGCTTGAAGCAAACAGTTTATACTCTGCCTGTATTTTCTCCTAAAATCATCTTCCAATTAATAGGCTCAATTTGGCAAACTAGTTTAAACCCACCAGCAACCATTTCAACATTTTTTAGGCAGGAAATTACAAATTTTTTCATAAGCACCGAAAAAATTCCATGACAGAATAAAGATCTTCAGAGCCCTGACACAGACCTTGTGGTTTTCTCTGAGGGTAAGCCAGACATCAGGGGCTGCCCCAGGCCCTTGTGGCTCAGGGACCTGATGTGGGTCCTGAACCACATGCTACGAGTCAAGTCTCATCCTCAGACGCCCATAGAGTGAAGTGTGCTAGATACCCCACAAGCAGCAACTGCCCTCCCCCAGAGAAAAGACAGCACTCACAATTTCAGGAATGAGGAGCACATCTGGGAAAGTTGTCAGGACAGCCAGGCCACTGGGCAAAGGGCTGGTGGAAGTTGCTGAGGACATTGTAAGCTTCTCTCAGGATGATTATCCTCCACTCTGGTTCTAACTGCTAAATGCAGCCTCCTTGCCTCTCTCTCCCTCTCTCTCTCTTCTTCCCTGCTTCCTGCTGACAGATCCCTGCTGCTTGACCTCTGTGAATGGCACAGGTGTGGCCAAACCCTGTGACTAGGGCTGACAGAAGTCACATGGCAGGTTTTCAGGAGATGTGGCCAGCCCTGAGGTATTTTGAAAAGAGTTGTCTCTACACAAGTTGAGCATGCAAGTCAAGTCCCTGGGCAGCGGTGAGTGGCACTGGCTGACCTCTGAGTGTGATAGGAAAGACTTATATCCATCCACCTGAACATCCTCTCTTTCCCTTTTATTTGCATAGTAAGCCAGCTTGTCCGCCGTGCATGTAAAGCTGGCCACAGCACCAGGCACAAGGACATGACAGGTATAGCAAACAGTGAGGCCAAGAAATGTCTCACAGACAGAGATGCATGCCAAGACAAGAACAATCAAATTGCAGGGTGAACCACGTCCATCATCTCAGGAGATTTGACATACCAAGGTAACACAAATGACCTAAAATAATGAGACTTCCGAAGCCATTTGGCTTTCTTTTTTTCTTTTTAGGCTGTAGTGAATGGGAGAAAGTAATTTCCCTTCTCCTTAATACGGAATACTTACTTCTTTTTAACACACTCACTTGGATACCTAGCAAAACCAAATACAGTAAAACCCCCACCTATTCCCAGGGGGGGGCTTACTGTATTTCAGTCAGCTCATGAATTACATATTCATAAGCTGACTGAAATCAGTCAGCTCATGAATATGTAATGACATCATGAATATGTAAATTAGCCCACCCACAGGCAGGGAAGGGAAGAAGCAGGGAAAAGAGACAGGAGTCACATAGACCACTCTTGGACCACCAGGAGATGCCCCCCATCTAGCCCACCCACAGACTGCCAGGGATGCCCTCCACCCCCTGCAGTCCCAGAGTGCTGTGTATTTCCACTGTTTAAGGGGAAGGGGGATCACCACCATCACCATGGAGCCAGGATAGGCAACACTTCTGGGACTGGGGACAGGGGGATGGGAGGTAGAAGGTTTAAAGCACCTTGAGTTTAAATGTGAGGAGTGCGGCAGCACCCAAAAAGACTGCTTCCCAGGGAGCGCTGCTGTAGCTGGGGCTGCGTTTCAGCAGGCGAGCACAGCTCCTGGGGAGGAGGAGGGGCTGGCACCATGGGAGAAGCCCCTCTCCTCCACTGCAGAGGCAATGGGGGCCTGCAGTGCCACCCCTGCAGGGCCACATAGCTGGTGGACCACACTAGCACTGCAGTTGGTGGGAAGCGGGTGAGCAGCAATGCCAGGCAGCGGTGCAGCAAATATGGCACACTTGCCCCTGGCACTGTGGGGCAATCAGGCAGTCACTGGGGTGTCAAAGGATATGTGTGCCTTACACATTGTGTTTTCCACAGCAGGCACAGGGCTAAAGACCTGCTATCGCCCTCGATGCCATATTGCAATCTGCTTATGGCACAGCCCACATGAGGAGCCTGGGCTGCCCAGCGATACATAGCCCCAGCTCCCCACTGCAACGGCAGAGACTGCAGCTGCACTGGGGTCTCTGCTTTGTGTCCCTGTAGGCTAAGGCATGGAAGTGGCAAGTGCGAGAGTATCAGACCCTGTAGGGGGACAGGCAGAGCGTGGCTGGGGTCGCGGTCACGGCTGGGTCCCTGTGAAGGGTGAGGCAGCCCAGCTGCCTGCACAGGCTGGATGGCACTGCTCCAAAGCTGTAGAGGGAGCAGGGACAGCCAATTCTGTTGCATTGCTGGGAAAAAACCCAAACCAAACCACTTCCAAAAAACCTCAAACAAAACAGCCAACCGACCAAAGAAACTAACTGATACGCAGACAGTCAAGGTCTGTGTAAGTCCTTGGATATGTAGATAAGGCAGGAGCTACCCCAACTTTGCTCTAGAAAGGATCTTCCAATGTGGCACAGCCTGCTTGTGGCACAGCCCTCTCCCAAATGCAGGCTGTTTGACAGCAGCGACTCTTTCAGCCCACTCCGAACTGGCGGGTGCAGTCCCAGAGCACATGAATGTGTTTGCCATTGCGGAGCACCAGGGTACCCGCACTGCCACTGCACCCAGCACCGCTGTCATTTCACAACCATCCTGCAGGGTCCTGCTCTGGAGAAGCACGGGACAGCGGCCTAGGGTGAGCTGCCATGGGTTTACCGGAGACGTGCGGTGCCTCTGCCATGTTTGAACATAAGAGACACACACCAGCACCCAGAAACCCTGCTAAGCCCCAGCATACACACAGCAGGAAATAAACAGTGGCAGGAGGCTCCGCGCCCGATCGGCTCCGCTGGGGGTGGCAGTCACCAGCTCCAGGGCTCCCAGCAACGCCAGCTGCTGCAGGTTTCCATACTCAGAAACACGGCTCTGGTCCAGAAGCTGGGATTCCTCAGCCAGGAAGCGGCAAAAGGCATTTCCTTTGTTGTCCTGAAGTGCTACACAGACTGTGGTGTTCCCAGGACTGCTCCCTAGAGCTCATTAGTGAAGGGTCTGTGGCTGGGGTAGCATGTCCTCCCCCTGCCACCCCATGGCCATCATGGGAAACGAGCGTGGCACTGTGGCATCAGCAGCACCGGGTGCAGGACTAGGTAGGCACCAGGATTGCTGCACTGCTCTTCCCCCATGCTGCCGGGGTCCCTTCCCGTGGCACTGCAGCACAAAAGAGCGTTGCCCAACCCAGTCTGAGCCCACTGGGTTCCTCCATTGCAAGGTGGAGGGGAAACAAATAAAATCCAAAGAAAACGTGCGAAGGGCTGAGGTAGTAATATTCAAAGCACGAAGGAGTGAGGTATTGCTGTCATGTTATACAGTTATACCCCGTCATTCGCAAGGAACGGGTCAGGCCACAGGTCTCGCGAAAAGCTAAACTCACAAAGAAGTTCAGGTCATTAATATGCATGTCGGCCGTGCATATTGCTCCACCCCCCTGACACTTCGGAGCGCTGCGGACAATTTTCCGCTCCTTCCCATGGTCTGTCTCAGCACTGATTTGAAGAAAATCAGTCAGGACTCAAGGCAATTTCTTGCATGCTACAGAAAAGTTTATTTTGGCCTAAGAGCCAGGGAAAAGAGTCAGCAGTGCCCTCTGCCACTGCCAGGTGCCAAAAGAGCCCCGCTCCCAGTTGTCACCCCTTCTTAACCCCTTGCCTCATCCATATGCAAATTGCCTTATGAATATTCATTTTTACAGCATTATGTCACTTGCTATGAGTTCTTCAACCCATTAGCTCCAATGTTTTTCATTCTTTTCCCGTGTTTTGGCTAACATTCCCGTTTGTTTACCTTCACAGCCTGCAGAACACCCTTAATATTCAACCTTAACTCTCAGGCCTTCTGAATGATCCTAAAGTCTACTAATCCTTCTAAAATTCGCTAGAAATTCACTAAATATTCACTAATTCACTAAAATCCCTAAATCTCTATGCCCTTACCTAACACACTAAATTTGTCAATTTCTGATTCTTCAAATCAGCACAGGCGAGCAAAGGGAACCATTTCTGAGTGGCTGCTATGACCATGGGTGCTTACAGCCCAAACCCTACGCCACTGCTCCCACCCTCAGCCCCCCCAACCTGGTCCGGTCCCAGGGGCCCCACGCCCATGTGGGCTTGCTCTGCCTCCGTGGTGGGGAAGGGGTGTCCCTGAGCTCTGGTCAGCATTCTTGGAGCCTGGAAAAACCTTAACTTTGCAACATTGCGTCACCCCATGCGGTTATGGCGGGGGAGGGGCGTCAGTATGGGAGTTTCTTTCCCTTTAACATCCACCAGTCCTGGAAGAGGCGGCGCTGCCTGGGCTTTGACTGGGCTTTGAGTAACAAGGAATGGTATGTCTTGTGGCAGCACTGTGCTGGATCTCAGCGGTGCACACAGAAGACACACAGGACCGGGTCAGGAACGGGGGCACGGTGCTGCAGGGCTCTAAACGCCATTGCGAGCTGGAGAAACAGCACGCCCTCTCCACCCTGACCCCAGTGTGGCGTCCACAGGGGCCGCCAGTGCAGGGGCTGCCGGTGCATGGGCCACCGGCGCGGAGGCTGCTGGCGCGGACCCAATCACCAGGATTGGGGGGGCGGGGAAGCAGCATGGGGCTTGGGCTGTGGGAGCATGGTTGCTGCAGCCCGGAAGAAGCCCACAGGGTGGCAGGGGTGGGGGGGGGTCAGGTCAGTATCGGAATTTCTTTCCCTTTAACATCCACCTGTCCTGGGAGTGCTGCCCATACAGTCCCAGAGGGCGGGGGAACAGAAGCCCCCTCCCAGCACACAGTGCTTGCCCCCCCTCACTTGCCTCACTTTCATGGGGCAGATTTCCGGGTCAGGGACAGGGACACGATGCTGCCATTACGAGCCCCCTCTCCACAGGGCAGGCTGAGTCCCGCCCCACAGGCACCGCGACACCACCCCTCAGCAGAGCAGAGGCACTGCGCATGCGTTGGCCTGCTAAACTTGCAGACAGCTGAATCAAAATTGCGAGAAATTCCCCTCGCAAATGGGCGGGGTCGTAATGGAGAGGTCACAATGCAGCGGGGATTCACTGTAGTACATTTAATTGTTTAGCGAGTACACAGCACCATATGGTGGAGTTCTGAACAGTGACGGTAGGAAGGTAAAAAACATCATTTTGTCCAGGCACCCTTAAGTGTGGGAGCATTTTGTGTAGGGCTTCAGTTTTGGGTCCTGGTTTTGCAAGAGTGAGAGAGGAAAGTCAATAGTCTCAGTGTTGACAGTGGTGCAGTTTCTAGGTTACAAAAGAAAGGTGTAGTCCACCATTGGCTCTTTCTTCTAGCACCTTTTCAGTTGTAGCAGCTGTTGAACTTTTTTAGTTTTGGATATAGATTCTGCAAGAGTGAAAAAATTTCCACATTTAAATTGTACCCCTTGAATTGCACCACACACCTCAGAGTTATGTGCTTTCCTTTTCAGCTGTATGTGCCATCATATTCTGTTATTCTCACAGAGTCCAATGTTGAATTGTGGCAGTATGAGTTCCTTCTCCATTGTACGTAGTGTCACATTCTTTCAATGTTGCAGGGCCCAGATCTGAAATTGAAAACATCCTGCAAAAATCTTGCTCACAAGAGGTTTCAGGTGAGAAAGCTATTGCTGGCTCCACTACAACTCTCACCTCTTCAACTGCACCAAACACACTGGTGCTATGCTTTCCTTCTTAGCTGTACCATCACATTCTTTCAGTCTCATAGATCCCAGGTCCAAAAGAAAGAGCCTGAGCTGGACTTTCCCTTTCTTTTGCATACAGTAATGCTTATAAAGTGCATCACCAACACTGGAGATACAGTGTATTCACTTTGCTTCCCAGGTACAGTTATACCCCATCGTTCGCGAGGAACGGGACAGGGCATGGTCCTCGTGAAACACTAAACTCGCAAAGTGCAGATCATTAATATGCATGCAGGCCACACCTGTTGCTCCACCCCGGAGCGCTGCAGACAATTTTCCGCTCCTTCCCATGGGCTCTCAGCACAGGTGAGCAAAGGGAACCATTTCTGAGTGGCTGCTGCGACCATGTGCGCTTGCAGCCCAAACTCCGCACCACTCCCCCCCCAGCCCCCCAGCGCGGCCCGGCCCCAGTGCTCACGCCAGCCCCAGGGGCCCCATGCAAGTCCGCGCGTGCTCACCCTGCCTCCACGGTGGAGAAGGGGTGTCCCTGAGTTCTGGTCAGCGTTCTTGGAGCCTGGAAAAACCTTAATTTTGCAGCACTATGACACCCTGTGCTGCTTTTGGTGGTGTCGTGGTTTGACCCTGGCTGGATGCCAGAGACCCACCCCAACTTCTCCCGAAGGAGAAAACTAAAGAAAAACAAACTGGAAAATAAAATAAAACTGGTCACAGGCAAAAACAAGGCANAATTCACAAGCAGCAGCGGGATGCCTGGAAGAACATCTCTACCCCTTCTCTCATGGGCCTGGGGGCCTTCAAATCTCTCAGCCTCCCGACGTAGGTTCTGAGCTGGCACGCTACATCTTACTACTGAACTTTTTTTTCTTCTCTCCCAAGTATGTTATTCGGCAGAGACGCCTTTATCTTTATAACCTTGAAGGCCATGGCAGCACGGAGAGCTCAGGCAAGAACTGAGCTGTTAACCCCCTCGCTGCCAGAGCAGCAGAAAACCCCCTAAACCATAACAGGTGGTTAGGGGGGCGGGGGTGTGTTGGTGTGGGAGTTTCTTTCCCTTTAACATCCACCAGTCCCGGTAGAGGCAGCACTGCCTGGGCTTTGCCCGGGCTTTGAGTAACAAGGAATGGCATGTCTTGTGCCAGTGCTGCGCTTGGGTCTCAGCAGAGCATACAGGAGACAGACAGGAGTGGATCAGAGACCAGGGCACGGTGCTGCAGGGCTCTAAACACCATTGTGAGCTGCAGAAACGTGTGTCCCCGCTCCCCTCCCCAACCCCAGTGTAGTGTCTGCAGAGGCCGCCCGGCCAGCATGGGGGCGGCCCAGCAGCACGGGCCCTATCACCGGGGTCAGGGAGGGAGGGGGGGAAGCAGCGTGGGGCTTGGGCTGTGGGAGCGCGCTCGCTGCAGCCTGAAGAAGCCCACAGGGTGGGGGAAATAGGGGTCTCGGGTCGGTTCTTTCCCTTTAACATCCACCGGTCCTGGGAGCGCTGCCCATACGGTCCCAGAGGGCGGGGCAACAGAAACCCCCTTACAGCAGATAGCACTTGCCCCCGCCCGCTTGCCTCACTTTCGTGGGGCAGATTCAGCGATGGGGACACGGTACTGCCATTGTGAGCCCCCTCCTTGCAGGGCAGGGTGAGTCCTGCCCCACAGGCACCGTGGCACCACCCCTCGGCAGAGCAGAGCAACTGCACATGTGCCAGGCCGGGGACCTCTGCCTCGCAAATGGGCGGGGTCATAATGCAGAGATCGCGATGTACCAGGAATTCACTGTATATGTAGTTTCACTTTGCATAGCCAAGGTCCCAAACTGAACATCACCGACTGAACACACACAAAAGTCGTCAGGACAAAAATCTGTTCATGGCTTTTACCCTCCCAGTGTCTTTTAACACTTCCATCGGATGGCAATGGGTATTTAGAAAAACATTAAATGTACCATGACACTCCAAACCAGTCAAGATGCACATACAAAATTTAAAATGTTCAGTGATTGCTCCCACACAAAAAGTTCCAGGACACAAGGTTGTTGCTGGCCTTTACCTCATCTGGGCAGCATATCATCTACATGTCAAAACCTGGGGTACTTTCTTTCCCAGGGCCTCCAAGGGCTGGTAGACCCAGAAGACAAGCCCAGGACATGACCCTAAGGTCATGGCCCTGAGGGTCATGTGACTGTGGGATGGAGTCCAGGCCATGACCCAGAGGTCGTTGTCCTGAGGGCTGGTGGACCCAGAAACCAAGGCTGGACCATAATCCCAGGGTCACTGCCCAGAGGACTGGCAGAACTGGGAGCTGAGCCCACGATGACCCCAGAATCATAGCCCTGAGGACTGGCTCAGATGGGGCTGTTACTTCTGATCCTCTTGAAGGGATCCCCAGTTCATATTTACAAGGAGTGAGCAATGAGTATCATGACCAAGCCTGAAGAGGTCCTGCCTCCAGCCAGGTGGAGGAAAGGGGCAATCACAGGTTCACAGGTTATTCTGAGTTGGAAGGGACCCTCAGGATCATCTAGTCCCCACCAACTAGACCATGTCACTGAGCTCCTCATCGAGTTTTCTCTTAAACACCTCCAGGGATGGTGACTCCACCACCTCCCTGGGCAGACCATTCCAATGGGAGATCACTGTCTCTGTGGAAAAACTCTTCCTAACATTCAGTCTAAACCACCCCTGGCGTAGCTTAAGGCCATGTCTTCTCGTTCTGGTGTCGTCAGCCTGAGAGAATAGATCCTCACCTATTTAGCGGCAACCTCCCGTCAGGTAGTTGTAAAGAGCAATGAAATCACCTCTGAGCCTCCTCTTCTCCAGGGTGAACAACCCCAGTTCCCGTAGCCGCTCCCCATAGAACTTGTCCTCCAATCCTTTCACCATACTTNTATGAGTTTCTCCTGAAGCTTATTATGGGAAACCTTGTCAAAGGCTTTGCTAAGGTCCAAGTACACAATATCCACGTCGTTTTTATCATCAACCAGGCGAGGCACCAGATCATAAAAGATTAGGTTGGTCAGGCAAAACCTGCCTCTCCGAAATCCATGCTGACTAGTTCTAATGTCATGGTCGTTTTGCAGTTGCTGCGTAATAGCACGCAAGACTATCTGTTCCATGACTTTGCCCGGGACTGAGGTCAGGCTGACAGGTCTGTAATTACTCGGATCATCTTTCCTGCCCTTCTTGTGGATGGGTGTCACATTAGCCAATTTCCAGTCTTGTGGTACATAACCAGTCAGATCTATTGGATTGTGTGGGTCCAATGGCCTGGAACGTCAGACCCACAGGAGCATAATTCTTTAGTTGACACCTGCACACAATGTGCCCTGATGCCATCAAGATCTGTACAGACAGAATCCATCTCTATTTCTGGGGTGACAGAGGCATCCCAACAGCTGACTGTACTGGAAGCTGATGTGAGCCTGACTGGGAAGGAATGGCAAAAACACCCCAATTATGACTGGCTCAGGGGCCCCATGTGTTCTCAGCATAGCTTACTTCAGGAGCAAGTATTTCAAGGGCCCAAAATAGCATTGTGCTTGTGGAATAGCTGGTGTGGAGACCAGCTGAAGACAGTTGAATACCTTGGCTGGTCTCTGAGAGGACAATTCTGCTGTGGGACTGCTGAGTGTTGGAGAACAATGGATACCAATTGCCACCACAACAGTGCAACGTTGGCGATACTGCATGAACAGGGATTCTCTGACCCCCATCCATGAGATGATTTGTGAGCTGGGGAGCCAGGGAGTAGTCAACAAGACTCGCTCACTCTTTCATAATCCCATATGGCCTGTGTGTAAGTCCAGTGGAGAGTAGAGACTGACAGTGAACGATCATGGCCTGAATGAAGTCACACCACCACTGAGTGTCTCTGTGCCAGACATGCTGTACCTGTACCTCACACCACTGCCTGAAACACCATCCTGGGCCTTGAAAAGCAAGTTCTGTTGCTACAAGGCACACCAGAGAGAATTGAGGTGGACAATGGGAGTAATTTCAAAAACACCATTTCAAAAACCTAGAGTATTGAGTGGGTATATCATATTCCCTGTCCTGCAGCAGTCCCTGGGAATGTTGAATGGATTACAACGTGGTTAAAAAAATCACATTGAAAGCAATGGGTGGTGAGACCTTCCAACACTGGGATCTACATTTAGCAAAGGCCACCTGGTTATTTAATAGCCAGGGCTCGAACAATCGAGCTGGCCCTGCCTGTTTAAAACTGTCATGTACCATAGAAGGGAATAAAGTCTCTGTGGCGCATATGAGGAATATGTTAGCGAAGACAGTTTGGATTAGTCCTATGTCAAGCAAAGGCAACTCCATCTGCGGGATTGTTTTTGGTCAAGGACCTCGGTGTACTTGGTGCAGAGGTGTGGGGAAATGCAACATGTACCTCAAGGGGATTTGATTTGGGGGTGAGAACAGTCTGTAATGTTGAATTATATATATAATATTGGTAACTCAATGCCATTGACTCTTTGGACGAGAGATCGTTAGAGATGTAACAGGATTTATTTACAAAAAAAGGGAACGGAATATAAAAAGGGAAATAATTTGTGTGCAAGTGATATCAGCAGTAGGGAACGTAAAACCAGGACTTCCCCCTCCCACACATGATGGACCCCACTCCCAGCGTGACGGAATCCCTCAACCCCAAATCTCACCAAAACACCAATATCCAAAAGAAAATCACAACAACAAAATACGGATAAAAATGGTAGCAATGTCCACCAGCTATCGTCAGGGAAGGACAGGCAGTAGCGAAGGGTAACGGATGATGCAGAGCCCACGGGTTCAGCTGGGAGGAACAGCAGCCAGAGCGAGACGCAGGAGCGACAGAGATTTTCAGTGGGTGAAGGGAGGGTGAGAGAGAAAGGGTTTCTCTCGCGCTGTAGCTTTTAAAAGCTCTCCATTCCCACCCTGGTAGTTTCCTCTCTGTCCAATGGGGTAACACTCTGAGCTGCCAATCTTGTCTGTCTTCTGAAAGAGTCAGTGTTTACGTCATCATCATGGCAACCTCCAGACCCCCACATGGCTGTCCCCAGCTCGTGCGGGGAACTGGGCTGGTGCGCCGCTATGTGCTGCACTGCAGTGGTAATCCGGGACCCACCCGCACACCATTCCGCTCTGTGCCATTGGCATTGGCCTCCCGCCTGGTCGGCAGCACTCCAGCGGCAGTGAGGGGGAAAAGCCGGGGCTCAGGGAGAGCCGTGCCGCACCACTGCCCTGCCCCCCAGCCCGGGAGAAAATGCAAAAAATTCAAAAAGAAAACCAGGTACGTATGTGTTAAACCATGACACACTGCCACTGTATGCCATAACTCTCATGGACAATGAGGATGGAGTGCTCCAGATACACCAATTTTAAGTTCCTGCTGCTGGTTTCAACCAGCCAACAGCACACTGGAAGACATCTAGGATGGATAGAACCCACAGCTATGGATTAAATTAATTCAACAGACATCTTGGATGGACAGCTATTGACTATCGAAATTATCCTCGTGCTTGTGTATGTATATATGTATATATATCTATATGAATATAGTTGAAAGGTGTAGGATAGGGGCATGACATAGATGTTACAGAATAAGAGGTGCATAATTTCCTAGTTTTGACCAGAACAGGCTTAACTTTTTGCAGTTGCTATGAAGAAGTATGGGTATGACACAGAAGTGGCATGGCACCTCACATCATTTTCTAAGTATGGGGGAAGTGCTCTCTTTAGTCAAGTAAGTGCAGTGGATGTAGCAGCTGGGTAACACTGTTTCCCTCAATTATTGATATTGTAACTATTAGTGATGTTTTCTTATTCCAATGAAGTTTCTAGTAAATTAATATTATCTCAACTTCTGATCTTTACTCTTTGTGCCTCCAATTCTCCTCTCCATCCCTCTGCAAGGGGGAGTGGGAGGGGAGAGTGAGCACATGGCTTGTGATTCGTGTTCAGTAGAAACACTAAATTGGGGAATGCTATTTGTAAACCACAACACTGCACTGATTACTTTCATCCTTATGCCAGGCTAGTACAGGATTGAGAATCTCCCGGCTGTTTCCTGAGACCAGGGGGCCTGTAAGGTTTACTTTGGATATAGCCATGGCACTGGGATTATTTTAACTCTTCTTTCTACCCCTCCATCAGCTCCTAGCAGAGCTGCACCATCACACTGGCACCCTAGAGAGACCATGGGTAGCGAAGCAGGTTGTGATATTGTGATATTGCCCTCACTTCTTGGGCAGAACAGGGCAAAGCAGGAGAGAAGTGTCATGGTTTAGTGTCATGGTTTCTTGTGGTGCTGAAATGGACAACTCATAGAAAAGGAAAAAACCCTCTTCTGTTTTCTCATTCTTCTCTCTCCCCCTCTCTCTCCCTCTCTCTCCCTGCTTGTTTGTTTTATTCTTTCTGGTGCAGCTGGGACAGGGTAGAAAACCACTCCTCCGGAAAGGAAGAGGGTGGAGGAGGTGGGCTTTTAGGGCTTTGGAGAGGCACAGGTTCCTCATCTGGTGCTCAGAGCAGGAAGAAAACCAGTTGGAGCAGAAGCTTCAGAACACCAGCAGCCTTGCAAGCATGTTTTCTCCCTCACCCTCCTTCCCTCTCCCTCCCAGAGGTTTTGCCTGCGTGGCCCACTGAGTCCCTGTGCCCCACTGGTTTCCTTCCCCCTTCCCCCCTCCCCGTTTCTCATTTCCCCCTCCCTAACTGCAAGAGCACCCTGTTTTTCACACCTCCTGCCCCTCCCCCCTGGTGTCCGCATGGGGGTTCTTGCTCTCTCTCTCTTTGCATTCAGTGCCTTTCTCTCCCTGGCTGGCTCGGGTCCCGGGAAAAGCCGCCATTTTGCACATGTTTGAGCCTTTGTACTCATCCTCCTGGTTCAGGAGCACCCCCCTACCTGGTGGCCAGAGAGCAGTACTGCAGCTGCGGGGCTTCCCAGCGCCACCTGCCGGCCAGAGGGGAGCCACTGCAGCTCCTGTCCAACACAGCGCCCCCTGCTGCATCCCGGTGGTACAACACCTGGAACATCATTTTCAAGGGGAAAAGGCCTTGGGGTTGGGAAAATTAGGGATTGTTGTTGTTACTGATTTATATGTGACTGGTTTACCTTCCTTTTTCCCTGGTTCTCTTCCTTGACATTCCTTAACCACCACACATTCAATTTTCAATATACATTAATAAAGTTGGTGTTTTGACCTCTGACTAATCTCTTGCCAATTAATAACCACACTTATTGGCCTCTAATGGTCACATTTAGGAATGGTACTCCCCAGTTAAGTTCTTCCACCAGGACTCCAAACCAAACCGCTACATTCACTTCCCTCAGGGGGTTGGAGAGAATTGGAGGCACAAAGGCAAAGATCACAGATTGAGATAATAACAATTCACTGGAAACAGCAATGTGAGAAGGAACAGTAACAGCAACAATACTAATAAAAAGTGTACAAGAGAAGGTGAGCTACATGCAAAATGCTTACCAAGCTTGATGAAACTGCAACTGCAACCACTGATACCCCAGCCACACCACCTCTTGTCTACTGCAAATATTCACCATCCTTGGCTGAAAGCAGGACACTATCTACCCCTTATTCCATACCATCTATCTCACATCCAGATCTTACACTTTCTAAATACAGTCAGCCCTCTTGCACTTCGCGCCCCTCCATATTGCGGCTTCAAATCTTAGCAGCACGATTTTTTAGTTAAGTAGGAGACCTGTTTCACAACTGCGCATGTGTGACTTGCAGCAGCAGCAGTGGCGGCGGTGTCCCTGGCAGCAGTGGGGGCTCGGGCAGCAGTGGGGGCAGCATGGGCAGCGGCGGGGACACGGGTGACTGTGGCGGGGGCTGTGATGGCTGCAGGGGGGGGCAGAGGCAGCAGCGGGGCTGGCGTGGCCACCATTCAACGTGGAAATTGTGCTACGCGGGTCCGAATTAAGACCACGGGTGCGTAATATAGGAGACCTGACTGTATTTACTATATATATATATATATATGTGAAATATACGCAAGTATTACTCAGAGTCAATGGCCATTTAATCCAGAACTGTGGGTTCTATCAGTCCTAGATGTCTTCCAGGGTACAAGGGCTGGTGTGCTGTCAGCTGGTTAGCAGGCTGCATCAAGAACTTACATTGGTGTATATGGGAAAGTCCTTCCTCAATATTCAAGGTAGTTATGGCATTCAGTGGGAGTGTCAGTCAGCTACCAATGTAATAGATGTAGAGTCCAGTCTTCACATAATCAAGGTGAAATTCTGTATCGCCTACTACAGCTGGATTGCATCTCTGGATTAAAAATCTCTGGCAGTACCTTGCGCAGAGCAAAGCCATCTCTGCTCCAGACAACACTCATTTACCAAAAAGCGTTTAAAAGCAAGAGCTGGCACATTGCCCTGCCAGTTCCCACAATTCTGCTCTTTGTGGCAGAACAGCTGTTCAGAGTGGCCAAGCTCAGCTCCAAGAGCTGACAGCAGAAGAGCTTGTTAGAGCTAGTCAGGGGGGAAATTGCTGATAACTTACTTGTAAAGAAGGGGGTCAGAAGAAAACACCAATATTGTAAAACTGCTCAAAATTAGCTTAAAAATCATGACACTGTCAATTTATTTTTACCCCCACTCCTCTCAAATAGAATAGGCAAATGCTCTTCTCTTGAGCATTAAAGTTTGGGAAACAAGTTTCTAAGGGTGTCTATAGCCCTTCTGAGACTCACACTGATTAGTCTAAGAGGGGGCTTGAGCCAGCACAACTTTTAAACCACCTTCACACAAAACAAGGGTCATGTTGAACATCTTTGTGGATGTGCTGCCCAGCTTTCATGAGCAGTGACACAAACTCTGCTAAGTGTTGAGTATCTGTTGGCAAAGCCCTTAAGACTTGTTGAAAGAATCCCACATGCGTATAGAAATGAAAAAAAAAAAAATTATGAAATAATCATGTATGTGAGGAATGTATCAGGGAACAACCACAGGTTCCTAATGTCAAGACTCCAGTTCAGTGCCCTCTCCCCTTCTCAAAACCAAAACACAACTCACACACTTGCAATTTCTTGTTTGTTTGTTTTTTATTAAAAGGTGGCTTTCAGATACTTAATCACTACTGTGCTGTTTGTGGAGGTCAAACAAACTTTAAATACTAAAATACACAAGTCAAGCCGTTTCAAACTGCTCAGCAATGCAGGCTCAAGCACTTACATGCAATGACTTTACTCTTTGTACAATCAATTCTATGTAGCAATGACTGTATATAAAGAATATAGTACATACTATTGTTTTCATTGTCAATTTACAAGAGAAAAAAATAAATATTTTCCATTCTTAATGTACATTAACACTTCAGTAGAAAGTTACAGCTGTTGTGTTGGCATGACTTGCAATGGCAGGAGGAAAAAGGACACGCATACTGATCTATTAAGAATTCTAAACTGTGACTTCATAATAAATTACAGAGGTTAGGTATTAGTCAAGAGAACACCAATTATGTGAATTCAATACATCTGTGAGTTTTGCTCCAAGGTAAAACCCAAAAATCTTGCAAAATATAGAAGAGAGAGTAGCTTTCATTATGTAAAAGAAGACTAACCACTTACGATATAGCCTTTTCTTCAAATGTTTGTGAATAACGGCTTTATGGGGTTTTAGGCAAGGAAGATTAAGTTGTTGAGTTGGTCCTTGTATTCTTCATACATAATTAGCACCATAAAGATGCAAGGACCTCAGCAAACACTTAAATTTCATGCTTAATAGATAAAGCATGCATTTTGTAGAGGTTGTGCACGGTACATATTCTGTCCATTAATGTTATTGTGGAAAAACAATTCTCAGCCACTGAAGATGTTTCTGTAATTCCATTAAAATTATCAGCAATTATTTTTTAAGTTTTGCAGAACTGTGTGCAATTAATGATAATAAAAAAAAAATCACACTTGTGGCTCACCCCTACCTGCTATACACAGGCACTGTACCACTGAAATGATAAATGAGACAACAAAGGCAGCAGCCTAAATGTCCAATGGAAAAAGATTACAGTTTACTAAAAAATATGTAAATATTTTAAAACAGCCCAAAGCTTTCTACAGATGGATCTATCAGTGCAAATATATATATATGAGGTACCAATTCGTTCAGATCTTTTTACAGGCCAGATTTATTTATACATATCTTACTATTCATTTTAAATTCCTGTTGTCAGATTAAATGCTACTGCTTGTTAGCCTGTAAGTAAAATCAAAGTCAAAACAATTTTTCAGCAAATTCAATATTTTAATTTGTATTCACTGTAATTTCCCTACAATTTAGTTTCTGAGCTTTCACTACTGAGACTGTTCAATTAAATTTTGTTGTTTTAAAAACACTAGCATTAATTTTCAAGATTTGAAATAGTTATAGGGAAAAGTTAAAACTGGAACAAAAACCTTAACTGGATGAATATTTTAACATTGATTGAAAATTTAGTAAGTACTGTTAGGAAGGAGGAACACAATTATTGCTATTTGGAGACTTAAACCAACCTGAAAGCATAGACAGAACTGTTCCAATGGTGAAAAATTACTAGATACAAAACAGCATTCTGCCTAAAATTAGTCCTCTTGCATCTGAACACTCTTTAAGTTATTTACAGCTTTTTCTTCCAGGTAATTATTGTAACATTTACATGGAGCTATGGATTTGAAGTGGGTAACTGTGGGACACAGACAGCTTTTCAACTCTGGCAATTCTTTCTTGAGACGTTCCAGCTGCTCCACTTGGAATACATTTAGTTGCTCAGGATTTGAGTCATCTATCCTAAATAAATGAGAAAAAAAAACATGCTGATCAGTATAAACTGACAATTCACAGAAATGTTTTCTTTTTTCCCCTGATAGAATCAAATTAGGTATTGGTAAGTCTATAAAAGAACGTTTGTTTGAGGTTAGTACTGCCGCTCATCTTGAAATACTAAAATGGTATTCCTTTTACACAGACTGATTAATACGGTAATACCTCGCTGCATTGCGACTTCTCCACTGCAATCGTGCTGATTTTCGAGAAATTTTTCTCGCAAATCTGCCTCAGTGATTCGTAGCAGCCACAGTTAAAGGGAAAGAAACTCTGAACGCACTTCCCACCATAAGGGGCCCCAGGTGTCACAGTGTTGCAAACTTAAGGTTTCCCAGGCTCTAAGAGGGCCAACCTGAGCCCGGAGACACCCTTTCCCTACCATGGAGGCAGTGCAAGCATGCATGGTGGCAGCAGCCCAGCCGCAGCTGTAGAATCAGAAGCTTGGCCAAAGAGAAGCCTAGGGGTTCTCCAGGGGTCTCCTCAGGCAGAGAGCTCAGAAACGCTTCCCTGTGCTTCAGAATGGCGGGGGGTGGAGTGATGGGTGTGGCCTGTATGCATATTAATGACCTGTGCATGTTTGTGAATTAGACATTTCACGAGACCCTGACAAGACTCTTTCCTCGCAAAGCGTGAAGTATTACTGTATTCCACCGGATATACTAAAAAGCTACCCACCGGCATTTATTCAGTCTCCTGAAAAATGAGATTTTACAAGTGGCATAAAGTAGTGGAGTACATGCAGCATTCCAGGCTTCAAACTTAAAAACATAAGAAATTTCAGAGCCCTGAGGTTATTTGAATAGACTGCGATATACTACTTGAATGTTATACCGAATTGAGTTTAAAGTTTCAAAAAGTATTTCACCTCCCCTCAGTTCAGAACCACCTTTTTAAAATTACCATAACAATACTAGGTCAAGAGTAAAAAAGAGAATCTGATCTTTCTTCATACGTAATACAATTTAACTATCTTAAATAGTCTATCCTTGTTACAGTTTTTTTTTCCACACATGTAAACAAAGCTGCAGGATTTGAAATGTCAGCATCACACTGGATTGTCCAAACTCAAAACACATTTTGACAGTACAAGTATGGAAAATAACTCAAAATACAATTCTAGTGTAATTCCTTATAAAGCAAAAGCACTAATTTTCCTGTAACGCAATTTTAGTATAATACTTATTGGTGACAAGGATATATCCTGGAATTGCTAACATCAGCATGTTATTTATATCCAAAATTGTATTCTGGTCATACAGCTGCCCTCACTTTTAGCTGTTGTGAATATAGAGTTTCAGGTATTGCAGATCTCCGGGTTTATCTCCTTCAAATGAAAACTTCTGGAAGAAATTACCATGGCATCTCCCTTAGTCTTTCCCTTCTGATTCCTTCAAGAAATTAATTTGGTTTTATTTCATCATCCTTTGTCCTTCATATATATTCCAAGATCTGTCCGAGAGGAATGCAATGTTACAATCAAAACAACAAAGAGATATATGATAAAGTGCAAAGTCCCTTTTTACCCTAACAAGATAACTTGTGAACTGGCAACTCTGAGACGTCCAAAATAACATGCAGCTCAAAGACTGATATAATAATGAGATTCAAATAAGGAAACACTTCTACAGGAAATAATGATATGTATTACATTCTCTACAGTATGATCAGGGACGATTTCTGTGAAGAAACTCCTCAAAGTGAGAATAAATACTGTCCAGTTATATGAAATTCACAGAATCATAGAATTAGTAAGGT
>WEKX01020883.1:0-32638 GCA_013390025.1 Pitta sordida | reverse complement strand
CCTCAGAAATGGTTCCCTTTGCTCGCCAGTGCCGAGAGAGACTACAGGAATGAGCAGAGAATTGTCCGCAGCGCTTCAGAGTGCCGGGGGGGGTGGGTGGGTGGAGCAATGGGCGTGGCCTGCATGCATATTAATGACCTGCAGTTCTTTGTGAGTTTAGTGTTTCACGACAGCCTTGGCCTGTCCCTTTCTTCGTGAAGGACGGGGTATAACTGTATATAATTGGTCCCCCCCGCCCTCACTGCCCACCAGACTTGCCTCACACGCTTCATTCTCACCATTCAGGAGAAAGGGGACCCAGTCCCATCTCTGTGAGGCCGGGAGTGCTGCTGCATGGCCGGTGCAGAGGCACCAGGGCTGTGCCAGCACTCCTGTGCACAGCAGCGCTGCTGGGAACCAGGAGAAGGGGGTGGACAGTTGCTGCTGCCAATGATGACCCTGGGGTGGTGGCAGAAGGGAGATTTAACCCCCAGAGGGCCGGGAAAGGAGGCACTGACTCAGCACCGCGTTTCAGCTCTGCCTACACCGGCGTGACATGGGAGGCATAGCCTAGTGTGCCCCAATGCCAGCGGCGCGGACTCCTGACATCAGAGCCCAATCCCTGTGCTGGCACCAGAACACCCCCTCACTGCTCAAAATAAAAAGTTCATTCTGGGCGACAGGAGAGTATGTGCGTGTCNACACCCCCTCACTGCTCAAAATAAAAAGTTCATTCTGGGCGACAGGAGAGTATGTGCGTGTCCCTGTGGGTTTTTTGTACGTAGATGTTTAATGCCATGTCATAAACACAGAAACAGTTGATACCAGACAAGCCTGGGGCGTCCCTTGTAGGATGTGTGGGGCAGAGGAGGTGCGGAGGGAGGGCAGGAGAGGGAAGGGGAGAAAGCTGCGGGCTGGGCAGCAGGCGCAGGGAGGAGCGGGGCTGCGGGGGTCCCAGCACAGGACACATCTGTCCTCTGGTGCTATGCCGCCTCCTGTCCACCCCTGCCCTGCACATCTCAGGAGTCACAGCAGGAGCAGATCACAGAGAGCCACCAGCCCTTTCGCCCTGCGCAGCCACTGCTGGCCCACGCTCCTGCAGACAGCCCCAGCGGGAGGCAGGGAGGTGGACCCCGGCTGCCATCCGCCAGGGACGGGGCAGGCAGCACCGAGCCAAGGAGATGCAGCGATGGTCAGCTTCCCTTGGCCTGCAGTGTTGGTCTGGCTACATGCAGCTGCCAGCCTACAGAGGGCCCGCTGCCACAAGCCCAACCACACTGATGCAGGGGAGAAGAAGGAAATCAGCCAAAAAGCCCCCGAAAAACCACCTCACCCAGTAGAAAAAGCAGCTTAGCCCCGTGCTTCTCAGAGCCAAAAACCCTTCGTGGCTTGATGATGCCCGGCAGTAGTGCTAATGGATATGTAAATCAGGCTTGAGCCAGGCTGCCCGGGACAGGCTGTCCACTGCAGGGACGGATGAGCAGGCGTGAGCACCCATATAGGTCCTGGTTCTGCCACCGGCTCACCCAGCCATGGCCACAGTCCCTGGGACGGGCTGCCTGCCCCATCTCCGCTGTCTGTTTATCCACTTGGGTTGAGTGACGGGTTAACAAAGCCTACGACATGATGGGCAGAGACGTGGTCCCATCCTGAAAGCCTGGATACCACGATGCTGCTGGTCTGCTCCCATTGCAGTGGGTTGCTCTGAGGGGGAAACCCCTTCCGTGCCAAGCTGTTGCACCTTCTGCTCTCCCTTCTGCTGTTACGCATTAAAGGGTAGGTCAGAGCCACCAGCACTGCCAGGGGCATGACCGTCGTGAAGGCAGCTCTGGCTGCTCCCACCCACTCCTGCCAGAAAGTCAGAAGCTTTGCTTGGGGCTGTTACATTCCCGGAAAAAGAAACCCCAGACAAAGCAGCCCCTTTGAACAGCAGGGACTGTCCCAGCCTGTTCAGCTGCTGCTCCCATCACACAGTGCCAGGGTACCCATGGCGCCGCCCCGGCCAGCACCGAACTCATTCTCCAAGACTCCCCCAGAGTCCTGCTCTGGAGTGGCGTGCCGCCTCCACCATGTTTGAACACAAGAGACACACATCAGCAACCCTGATAAAAACTCCGTTAAAAACCAGCACAGACATGGCAGGGAAAGGACAGTGGCAGAAGGCTCCACGCCCACCCGGATCCATGGCGGGGGCGCCAGGCACCGGCTTCCTCGCTCCCAGCCTTGCCGGTTTCTGTGCTTGGAAAAGCAGCTCCTTCTGGGAACAGGGAAGTGGCAAAAAGCGTTTCTTCCACTTTAATGAGGCACTACAGAGGGAGCTGCGCCCTCAGAACCGCCCTCCAGACCTTATAGTGGAGGGGCGTGGCTATGGGTGTGGCCTACTTGAATATTTAGTGCGTTTGGTATCCGTGCGGATTCCAAAACAGAACCCAACAGCCCACAAGTAACAGGAGTTGACTGTATTTAGTGTTGCTGCTGAAACACCTGCCTGTCAGCCTGGACTCCCCTGACTGACTGACTGCCCCAGCCTCTTAAGGACAAGAATAGTTTAATCCTTTGCAACAGCTGCACTGGGAAACTTCAAAGATTATTTGCACATGCAATGAGAATTTTGGCTCAAATGAACTGACAGCAAAAAAATCTATCGTTTTGAAGAAGCAAGTCACTCCACAGTGAATTTCAAAGCACAGAAAGCTTCTGGAAAACAAACAAAACAAGACAACCACACAAATATTTTCAGACAACAGGAAATGCAGTGGTACATAACAAAATATGTAAAACATGTGTCATAGTTACAGAGGCTGGGACTGGATTACCCCTTTGAGAGTATAACCAAAACTGTGTATTCTACACCCTCTATGTCATTCCTGATGGGCTGTTAATGGCAACAGCCACCCAGAGCACACTTCACACCTTAGGCCACAGCAGACAAGGAAAGATCTGGGGGGACATTAACACCTCCACACCCAGCTGGAGGGGTCCTCCCTGCTAATGGGCCCAGCTGCACTGACACAACAGGCAGTTACAATAGCCCACATCATCAAAGGATACAAAAATACCCCAGGACTCACAGAGAAAAAAACAACCATTGTGAACTCCCTGTCCTGGGGGAGGTACTGGGGATATATACAGTCGGCCCTCTTCCACTTCATGCCCCCCATACTGCAGCTTCACATCATAGTGGTATGATTTTTTGGGGGGAGTTCATTTCTCCTGCCAGTTTACCTCTAAACCACGTTGTGCCAGTTGTGACAAATATGCATCTCTGAGCCATTTTCTTTAGGCACTTGCTGCTCACTTATGGAACGAGAGCATTTCCTTGTGACCTAAGACTGTTGATCCCTCAGCAATAAAAGCTCATGAACACCACAAAGCACTGGCACATGTCGACAAGGCCAGCACACCTGAACAACTATTTCCAGGTCAATAATCTCAGTAAATCTTTGGAGCTGTCACACTGCACAACAAACAATATCAGCATGCACACTTTTTGATAAACCTTCAAAAAAAGCTTCCAGCATGACATTTCTTCAGATACAGGGTCAAGAAGGAAAATTCTGCAAATGCAAAGTATTTAGGTGTTGGATAAGCGGAGAGAAACTATACTCACATAGGACCATCTATGGATTTAAATGCCTTTAAATTATTAATGCATTGCTTAGCAGAAAAATTAACCAAGTTACTATCAGATTTTCTTTTGTGGAAACATATTAAAAAGATGTCGTTGTTCTGCTACCACCTCCATGGGCCAGGACTAGAGAGAATTTGTCATCATTTACAAGACCACACAGAATTGCAGTGCTGACTCAAACTAGGTTTTTACTTGAAACAGACAGAAAAAGACTTGGGAGAAGCCTGCCAGTCTCATGAATGGATGCCTTAAGGTGCTCTCAGTGTCAGCAGCCCAAGGCACTCAAGCCTGTCCAATATCTGTGAGCTGCTCACAGAACTGAGAAACAGTGGAAAGCCACAATAAAAATAAATGCCAAACCAAACAAGACACCACCACCAAAGCCCTACCTGAAATCCTGGACAGAAAAGATCTTTCAAAAATCAGTTATAATTCTTCTCATGACTAATCATTAGAAATTGTGTCACTTCTGCATTTCCTGATTTCTCAATTTGACAACTCGTAATGTTTTAATATTTAACAGAATATGATCACTTATGTGCCATACTACAACTCTAAAAACACAATCTAAAAATTTCAATATGACTAGACATGCTTACAGCTCATAGTGAGCATCAGCAGAGAGCAGGTGACTTGTAACAACAAAGAGAACTCCTGAAGGCTGTACCTTGATAGGTTTATTAAAATCTCCACCACAGAATGTCTGCAAGGGAACACTGAACTTCCTCCAGCATGGATTTAAGTTGTTCTTGATCACCTTAAAAAAATTACAGCACAATGTCACATGTGGAAATCAGCGTGCAAATCACTAAGAAACATGGCAAGCTAAGAACAGCCTCAGTCAGTCCAACTCTGACACGTATCCACAGCCAAGCAAAGTAAGGGAAAAACGCTTGATGTTCAGAGTAATGGTACATTTTAGAGCCAAGCCAAACCAACAGCTCAGCTGTTGGGAGGAGAGTCACCACTTGGTGTCCATGGTCAGAATCCTCACTCAGCAGCTTCACGCAGCCAACAGGCAGCAAATAAACCATTTGCTGCAGGCTCAGCTGGCAGAATCCCCTTTTATAGCACACAACTTCTCCTGCAAAACTAGTGCAAAGCATGACCAGGAGTGGGACTCTTACGTGCAGCAGGAATGAGCTGTCTTATCATCTCAATAGAAACACTGTGTGGAAACACTACCTCTGATCTGTACACGAGCTGCCACGTGCCAGCATCACTCTGCTTGTAGAACTCCAGAAACGGATCTGATTTACCTAAGAAATCCTGCAAACAAAAACCCATCAGAAGCAATCAGCCTCCTGTGTGTTACCCAAAATAAGTAAAAGTTGGCTAATCAGTGCACAATAATTCACATAAAGCACAAAGTCAAACTATACATTTGTATTCTTTCCTTTTATTTTTCTCTTTTAAACTACTGGACTTTGCAAGTCATCAGAATGTCTGAGCTCCAGTTCCAAGACTGCCCTCTCAGATCATGTTTGTCACTATAAATCACATCATTTTGCTGAGTGGTTAGGTCATTAAAGCTGTGGAATTGCTTTTGGCTCAAAATAACATTGAGCAGCAGCACACTTAAATTTCCACCTTTCCTTCTTTAACAAAAATGCAGAAAGATCAGTTTACAGCTATAGTATCAGTGGAGACAATTATGTGACTGAACTGTAGTAATAGGTATATAGAATGTTCTGAAGACAAAATAACGCTCCAAAAGCTAAACCTGCCAGTTGAGTTTCTGCTTTGACATTGGGATTTTCCACGTGGATTCCTGGCTTTGCTGAAGGTCTGCAAACACAGAGAGACTCCCGGCCAAAAGGCATGAACTGTAACTACTACAGAAGCATGCAACAATTTTAAAAAATCGGTACCTTTTTGTCCAAGTTTTGGGCTTCAATTTCTAAGTACACAACCCTGGTATCTTTAATCTCCTCTGCTGTAATCTGTGCCATGGAAATTCAGGGGGGAAAAAAATTAAACAAGAAATCAGAGTTCTGCTAATACTTTGCCCAGGAAAGAAGACCTAATTACAAAAAAATATCTCTCTCCTGTACACATGTAGCATTTGAAGATACACTGACAGAAAACCAGAAATGCCACTTTGTCCCAGGCAACACATGAAAGAATTTTTCACTTCAAACCTTATTTACCGTGATAGTGCCCTTTCCTGCTGGCTTCCCCTGCTTGAGTTCCAGAGGTCGAGTGAACACCGAGCTCGACACAACCTATGTTAAAAGACAGATAATATAAATATCAAGTTAGACAAAGAGCAAAGAATTATTCAAAGAATTATTCCTCAGGTGCAAAATTTTCAAACTCTCCTAAAAGTTCTAAAAATATTTAAATGCATTTCCAACAGTGACAACCATTGTTTTGTGCTCATGAATGGTTGAACAGTCTGAAAATTATCTTCTCTCATTATCCAGGAAACAGTGCCCACAAACACCTCTCCAAACTTACCTTTAGCCTTCTATTTTTTTACTACCTCCAAGACACAAAAGGCATTGATATCACAAATAGCCAAAAAGCTACTAAACCCATAAAATACTATTTATCAAGTCTTTCTTTAATAAATCAAACCCCTTTGCTTTCCTCCTACCTATCTATACAAACCTCTCCACAGGAAATGAATACAGAATCTCAAGTCATGTTATTTCTCAAAAATTACTGCCTGATGGTCACTCTGTGCTAAGGGAACTACATGAGAGCTCTCCAAGCACCATGCCTCCTTACTCCCAGACAGACTTAAATGCTACACGTGCCTCCTAAATCAAGCTATTAATTATAAACCATGTGTATTTCTAACCTTCACTCTATGATTAACACAATGATTTTTCTAACTGTGTTCAACAGTAACAAAAACCTTTCTGTGTTTTCAGATTTGAAGGTGTCAAAGCCTTTGATAAAGCAGATTTTCACCTAATTTTTCATAATAAACCCAAGTCTTGCTGCTACTTTGTACATCACTTGACACATGTCTACACATACCTGTCCCAGCGTGCACTCAACCCCTCCCAGGTAGTCATCATCACTTAAATCAAAGGTCTTGTTATCAATGTCATACACGCTGAATTTCAGCTTCTGCACTTTCTCAAAGTAGTAGTCCACAACCAGTTTCTTACAGAATTCAGGGTCTTGGCAGTTCTTGATCCTCTCGGTGCGATCGAGCTGCACAAACACGGGAGCAAAGCTGTTGATGATGAGTAAGAAGCACCCGTTCTGCCCCCCAGCTTTTCCCCTGCACAAAGGGAACGCAGGCACCAGCAAGGTTGCACACCCTGGACCACGAGCCTTGTGCTCAGTGATGAACCAGGCTGGCTCTGAAAAATAAGCGCTAGTGCACAGAAAAAATCCGAAAATCAGGGGGAAAATGCTGGTGGAAACACTGTATTCTGGAGTGCGTGCTCCGGGCCAAGCCGTGCTGTGACAGCAAATGAACCTCCTGGTGCAGCTCTGAGCAGAAAAGCGAGCGATGAACGAAGCCCCCAGAGGTTCGAGCGGGGGCAGCGGGGCTGCTCACCCGGACCGTGTCACGCACAGGAACAGTGGCCGCGCTCTTACCTCAGCCCAGCGGCCCCCGCCCGCCTCCTGCAGCAGCACACACAGCGGGTCCGAGCGGGACCCCACGTCCCTGTCCAGCAGGCTCCGGCAAGACACGGACAGCTCCACCCGGGACACGCAGGCGGCCATCTGCGGGCAGAGCACATTGTCAGGGTCCAGGGGCACGGCCAGGACCCGCCGCTACACACCGGCCCCCCCCCCCCCCCCGGCCCCCCCCCCGCCCCCCCCCCCCCCCCCCCCCCCCCCCCCCCCCGGGTCCCTCCGCAGCCGTCCCTCGGTTCCTGTGTTCACCTCTTTCTACCCGGCTCCCCCCTGTCTCGGGGCGCGCTGCTCCCCCGGGAAAGGAGTTTCCACCAAGGGCTGTCCCAGAGCACGGACAGGGACCCCCGCGGGGGACACAGAGCCCCCGAGCGCCGCCGTGCTTTCCTTTTCGCTCCCCTGCGAACATTTTGCCTCTGCTGCAACAGAGATTTCTATACCAACAGGAGGCACCTTTGCTCCCCGCTAGAGCTCAAAGATAACCTCAAAGGAACAGCTGCCCAGAAGCTTCAGCAGCCCCCATCAGCTGTGCTCCCTTTCTGGGAGGAAACTATGACTGCAGGTCTCAAGCTGCACACAGAACAAGCCTGCACGTATTTATTGCGTGTTACAAAGACACCAAAAAGAGACAGGAACTGTTAAACCACACAATGAAGCCAGGAGGTGAAGGGATGCAAGTCCTCCAACCCAATCCCTTCTCATCTGCTTCCTGAATCTCTTCTCCAGAGCAGCAGCAAAGAAATCACAACAATACTCGCTGGTTTAGGGATCTGTCTTTCAGTATCTTAAAACGTACAAGGCTGTCTCATCCAATTGTTTGCATTTAGTCATGGCATAGGATTTCCCTTGAAACACTGCCCAGATGTTCTACTGAACTCTGTGGAAGTTACAGACTAGGGATCCTTTCCCCGTTCTATCCCCTTGCTCCATCCAGAGATCAAAGGGCACCAATTGATGCACACAACAACCAGAACACGAAAGAGCACAGCCAGACCTGCTGTTGGGAGTGCTTGAGCAGGAACTGTCCTTCCAACTGGCTGTACTCCCCCCTCCTCACCAGCTCAGGGCATAACAAGAAAGCAGGTTTAACAACTATAGACAGAATCCTCATGGAAAGGAGAGGGACAGGTCCTTAACAGATCCAGATTAAAAAATCGTATTTAATCTGAAAACACCAGTTTGAACCTCAGCCAACAATTGTTGATACATATATTACTCCCTATGGACATCCTCAGAGAGCTCACACAGCCTTGTTTTCACTTCCAAACACACCATACACTCTCCAGTGTCAATCCATTCCTTGAATAACATCAGAAGAAAATCCCAGCAGCCAGGGCAAGGAGCAGTTGGACTGTTATCATACAGCATGCATTTCAGCCAAGCCTGAAATCTGCTCAGTCCCCAGGTGAGCAACTCTGCCCAGTTACCCTGCTCATGCAGTTATTGAGCAGCACAAATCTCTGGAAATCTGCCTGCATCTGAAAAGATTAAAAAGATCAAAAGCTTAACATCCCCAGACACATACATACAAAAAAACCCACAAAACCAAAAAACACCGCACCTGAATGGAAAGAAAAAAATAGTGAAGTCCCTCAGCAACTAGGAAAATCAGCCTCCAGTTATCAGTGATTTTTAAACAGGATTTCATTATGACAATATTGGCTCAAATTTTTTTTCCTCCCTAAAGAAAGATTTCTGGAAACTACTTTTATTCTCACAGTGAACTGTAGTTTACTATAGTAACAGCATCTCTCTTTCTATAAAAACGTGAATAGTTCATGTTAAATATATCAGCTGACTTTCACCTCCACCTCTCTGCACAAAGTCCTGGTTCCCTTCGTCCGAGGGCACTGACTATCCCAAAAGCTCTGAAAACACCAGCAATTCGTGCTCGGACTTGGAACCACCCCACCCCTAACAGACCCCCCCACCCTGTTCCTCTTTAAGCAGAGGCCTATGACACTTTTTCCTTTGTATTGTGCACTTCCACACAACCCTGCAACTCGAGCCTGGCATTTCATCACCCGGGGCTGCCCGCCGTGCCAGTTCCCTGCCAGGGACTGGCCCTGCAGCACCACTTACCGAGCTGAGCAACAGCCCCACACGGGAGAAAGAGGCTCCAGCGGCTGCTGAGCTCAGACACTGCAGGAAGGCTCTCATCTCATCTCAGGATAAGCCTACAGCTTGAAACTGGAAGAGTTGGGGGGTTTATTGTTTTTATTAAGAGCCTTCCTTTCTTCCTCAGCACGCACTCCGGAACACCGACTGCATTCAGCTCGAAGGTTCTAATCCACAGCTCGTGTTCACTTATTTATATCCACTCATACAAAGATCAGCTTTTAGACTTGCAACAGTATTTACAATGACAGAGTATTTACATTTGTTGCAGCACTCAAAATTTATTATTTTCTAACAGTTCCAGAAATTCTAAAATGCATCGATTTCTTATTTCCGCCCCCTCACAACCACCCTTGGTAACTAATATTGATGTGTACTATTTGAACCTTCTGGTTTATAGAAGACAGTGAATATTTCCAAAGCAAAACCAGCTGCTAAAGCAAATTGCCTCCCATAAAGGTATCACATTTAATTTATATAGGATTTATTATAGACTGATCCTGATCAGCCTGCAATAATGAGAGTTTAACAACCTCCAACTTGACTGCCATGGGCAGATTAAAGTACAGAACAGTCTGGAAGCCACAAAATTATTCTAAACACAAAAATTCAGTTTGCCAAGTAAAAATTAACTCCAAAAGCGATAATAAATTCAAACTCTATTTAACACACAGAAAACAGGGTACACCCCAGCATAGTGGGGTCAAACAAAAAGCCACCATGTACTGCTGTTGCTCCAAACAGCCAAGGTGATGTCACACCCCCAGGATCCACACACATCTGATCCAACACTCCCACAGCGTGGGCAGCTCACTGGTGACAGGCACTGCCTGGGAACTTTCATCCTGAGCCAAATTCTGTATATTTGAAAGGCAGGAGTTCCCAAACCTCAGTGTCAGATTCATCAGACACGTCTGGTTTTTGCCTTTAGTTAAAACTGCATGATATAACATCACATTCTGAAAAAAAAAAATACATCACCCATGCCATCCCTACAAACTCTAGAGCAAAATACTATCCCTAGAAATCTGAAAGATCCCAAGAACACACTCCAGAGGAGGTTTTCACTGCACAATGAGGATGTCACAGAATGGCTCCAGACAAGGTACACTTTAAGCAGAGCTCAGACACCAAATTGAAGTCCAGTTTAAAAAGTCGAAATCGTTAATATGCATACACCCTCTTCTAAAGATGATCATAACCTTCAACAGCTTTGTAATACACATGGAAAGATAAATCTCATCTTTCTGACAGAGCTGTTCTACACTGAAATAAAGCACACCAGTAAAGAAGTCGATCCTAAATAATCAAACCAAGTCCCCCCCAAAAATATCAGGGAAAAAAGTCTCATAGGACACCTATGCTTCACATTCAGAAGAAGGAATTATCTGCTACTTCCTGAATTTTTTTAAAAGCATTTCAGAACTTCCAACCCTTTTCATGTTCCTGCAGAAAAAGCAACTTCCTTTCACACAGAAAAGGACATTCTCTAACAAAGAAAATCAACACACAGACAAATCTTGTATTAAATTTATTATTTCTCCAGTGATTCAGCTTAACCAAAGCCTAAAAGCAAGTCAAATGTAAGAGAAGAAAGTATGGCACACCTGTGGTTGAAGAAAACTCCAAAACATGAGATATTAAAGGTTTTAATTGTCCTAGTTCAGAGCTTTGGAGTCTTGCATTTCCCAAAAATGCCACACACGGGTGCCTGAAGCAAAACAAACCCCTCACGTAGGAGGGCCACCGTTGAGTCAACTAAGGACCACTCCAAGTGAGAATTACTGAATTGCATAATTACTTTCATACATTTCCATCCCAAATAAACCTGAAGGTCAGAGGCTCCCCTGTAGGCTGGGGAGGACAAGGTGCAGACAGTGTGCACAGGGTGAGAAGGGTGTTGTGACTTGGATCATCCCAGCATGGCAGCTCACAGAACTCACTGAATCACTCAGAACAGGAAAAATCCAGTAATTCATGACATCAAACACCATCAGCAGTATTTTTAGTAGTGCCAGGAGCAATGTCTTCCGGAGAGAAAACCTTAGCACTATCACAGCCCACAGCCTTGTGGGTCAGCCTGGTTCCACTGCTCCGGGATGAAACACAAGGATTCGGCACAACACCTGCAGTTTGCTCCTACCTGATCACACTAACAAATTCTCACCAACTACATAACACTGTACAGGATACTCAACAGGCCCTGTTTAGTGTACACCAAATATCAGACATTCATTGAATACCTTGAGCAACTCAAGCTTTAAGACTTCAGCGCTCCCCCACATTGACTTGCAAAGAGCTGTGCTGGACTTACATCCTGCTCACACACCAGCACAAACCTGAGCAATCCTGCCAGCAGTCTGTACTTGGCCTCCTGCTACTCAACAACTCAAGAAATAGACCCAATACATGTAATAGTTAATCAATCTTGCACCTCTCTAACACCTAATGTCCCTTCCTCTTTGTCTATTGCTGAGTTGAATCCCACATCCTGCAGTTATCACCCAACTTTCTTTAAAACAGCTTCTCTCTTTTACTGCTGTGATCCCAGAACACACAGACCAGCAGAAGCAATGCTTTCTCCCCTTATTAGTTCAATTTTGAGGGGGTAGCCTGTTACATTTTAGGGATTGATATTACAAACCTGGTCGTGGTGCTGAGGTCAGCATCACCTTCTAAATGTATTATCAAAATAAAAATTTGATCCTTCTCTCCTGAATCTTATAAGGATCTAAAAGAAGTCATACATCTACATTTGTATCATTGCATGCACTAAAACACATCTTTATTTTAACCTGAGATTAAGACTGTCTAATGAAAAAGACCACAGTCCACAAATTATTAGTCAATAAAGGCTTTTTTTCAGTACACCAGCTCTTCCATGGGCCACAAAGCCTCATCCCACATCCTTGGAAGCTCTGCAGAAAATATAAATCTCTACAGTTTTTTCTATCATTTCACTATTCCTGGCAGTTTGCAGTGGGGGTAGTTAAGATCAGCATTATCACAGATGGGGGATAAATCACTATTCTCCATACTGTGTGCCAACCTATCTGCCACCACACATAACAAGTGGGTTAATTAACTGTTACTACAGGTTTGACATGTAACCTGAAACAAAAGGCATCTCTTAATTGTTATAAAGCAAGAGAACACAGAATACAACTAAGAACACCTTTTGAAACCACCTCCTCTGGCAGCACAGCTGAGTCCTGGTGCACAGTGCCCAGGGTTCAGCAGGGACGAGAGCTCCCAGGGAGGACAGACCCTTGTTTCCCACACACAGGGTGATGCCAGAGCCGTGTGCCAGGAGCAGAGGGAAGAGGGACAGGGCAGTCCTCGTGCACTGAGCCCTGCCCGCCCTGCTGGACACACAGCACAGCTCTGCCCACTGAGCTGCTCCACGCCAGCCCTGCAACTCCGGCATCACCACAAAACCTGGGAGGTTTAATCTGAAGTCAGCCCGTGGGTACAAGCACTGAATGTGCTCTCTTGACAACCCAACGTCAGAGATGCTGCGGAAACGGAGGAGACAAAGCCCCCATTTATACAAATAAAAATAGCAAGCTTAGGACAGTTAACAAAAACAAGCTGGAATAAAGCAAAACAATCACAAATGAGATTGCAATTTCCAGCAGAAAAATGCAAACAAGGACTTCAGTCAATCAATCTTCTTTACTGCAGCTTTCCCCCCTCCAAGGACCAAAAGTCAAGTCGCAACTCCAGGACAACAGCACCTTCTGCATATCCACCCTTACACCATTCAATGTTCGCTCTTAACTTATACACCATCAATATCTCCCTTAATTACAGCCATCGATCTCAGAGAAATGCCTGTGCATGCCTTTATTATATATATATATATTCTGCACTTTTCTGAGGAATAAGTGAAGAAATTGATAGGCCAAAATTGAAACTATTTCAGGTATTCCTTTGGAACATATTAAATTACAAAAAGGTGCAAATTAACACCCAATTTAAGCACAATCTGTTACTTTTCCAACATCTTCATGCAAAGAAAACCTGTTTCAAAACCCTTCATAGCATTTAGAATCAGAGTATCGAACCTCCTTTCTTTAAAAAATTAACTTAAAGCAGGTTGGGGCTTTAGAGTCAATCAGGGGACTTGAGCTGCAACCCCAAAGGCGCTCACTGACTTCACCCATCAAGTAAGATTCTTTTCCCGTTCCTTTCACATTTATTCACCTGCTTTTTCTTTTCCCTCACCATGATTCGCAAGTATTTATTACTGAAACAAAGGACAACTTAACTGAAACACAGACTTAAAAGCTCAACCACACTGACCTTTGTAACAACCCCAAACACCTATTTTAGATTGCAAATCATCTTTGCCTTTTAAATGTCTCTTAAAATTACAGCTATTTGCACCTCAGGACATACAGCTACATCTGTCCCATGCCCAAATAAATCCAGCTGGCTACGACTCAATCTTTCACTTTTTAGTCTAAACTCAAGCTAAGACCAAAACTGCAACATATTCCTCCTATTTCGTTCCTCAACTCCACTGCAGCTTCACCTGCAAGAAGCCACCAGAGCACTTCTCACTGCCACACACACAGGGTTCCTGAGGTGACATCTTTGCACTGATTCTGCCAACCCCTGCCACAAAGGTTGGAATTCTAAACCATCCTGTACAGGTGGCTACAGCCACATGATTTCACCCATTTCCCCAAAACTGGCCATGGTATTACACAGGTGACTTTGAGGCAGAAACTCATGAAACCCATCTGTCTGGACTAGTGCACAGTGTGCCAATAGCAAGAGTTCAAAACAAGACTTGAAAAATAAATATACCAGCAATGCAGTTCACTGATCTTTGCTGTTTTATCAAATTCACACAAAGAACTTTGGTGGCCAAATAGTCCCAACCAAGCCACTTAGTCAATGAAAAGCTTGCCATACCTTCTTGGTTTTATTCCACTTGCTGAAGGATCACCCAAAAAAGGCTGAGGGACTCCAGAGGAATTCTTTAGACTGTTCTCAGCTACCCTGCAATTATTACTGCACAGTGACAACCCTGCCTAAAAAAATTAGTGAGGATGTAAAGCAGAAGTGATCTTTCACACTTTGCAGAATCACACTGCCACTTCACATTATATAATTCATGCTTTCTTCTTTATGGAGTTTAATCTTGAATCTATCTCATGAAATGTAATCTAAGGGGAAAAAAACCCTTAATACTGCTTCTGCAGTACTCACAAGAAATTGATTTCTTTGATGTATTCACTGCAGCTTCAGCCTTTCTAATTCCAACACTATCTTTCAGTTCTTTCTCCTCTTGAGTACATGCTTCTTTTTAAAGTGAGTTTCACACCCCCGTACTACTTTTCTACAACTAATTATTACCATCCATAGCATGAACATCCTAACTTCTCCATCCTAATCTGTTGCAGAATAATGATACTTCAAAATAGAAAAACCAAAAAAAAATTCACCGCCACAAAACCTGACATTAAGGAAGTTGAATTAAGGAAAGGACATGACAAGGGATTTTAAAGACATTTTTTCTCATCCCCATCCAAACAATAGAAAAATTAAAGCCCACAAACACCAGACTGAGCTCATGTTCCTTTTCTATTCTGCTTCAGATCCATCCTCTACCTTCCCAAAAGCCCGAACCCATTACAACAATGGATTCAAGCCATTCCACTTGTCTCGGAGCCAAGTGGGCCAAAATGATCACACAACTCCACAAATTCCAGCAGACAGCTGTTCCCTCAAGTGCTCCTTCCGTCTGCTCTCCACTGCAGTACTTGCCAACCTATATCCTGAATAATTCTGTCATCACTGGCTTTGAATTTGCTACCAAGATGTTCTACACCCTTCAGAAAACATACCTCTGCAAACCAGGCACCTGACACCCCCTACAACTCCCACCACTGAACACCTTTCTTTTGTCAAAGTGAAATTAATAGTTTCAACACATTTCCAAAAAATATGATTGAACTGAGGCAGACAGAATTCTCCAAGCAAAAACCTGATGGAAAACCTCAAGTAAATTTAACAGTTGTAAAAGCATGAAGTCAACAAAATTCACTCTAAGCAGAGCTGGAGTTCTCACCAGGGTTACACCTGCAGAGCACGACCTGCCTGAAGGGCAGCAGCCAGGACAAATCCCAGACCTGGCACCACAGAATCACAGAATCAGTAAGGTTGGAAAAGACCATAGAGATCATCAAGTCCAACCTATCCCCTATTACCTAATCTAATCTAGTCAAACCTGTTACCTAACCTAACCTGTTGCCATCCTACTACCAACACACCATCCTACCTATAACACACTACCCTAATATCTAGGCCATGTCACCAAGTACATCATCCAACCTTTTCTTAAAGACCCCTAGGGACGGTGACTCCACCACCTCCTTGGGCAGCCCATTGCACTGAGAGATCACCCTCTCTGTGAAAAAGTTCCTTCTAACGTCGAGTCTAAATCTCCCACCTCAGGCTCTTCACCAGCAGGGCTTTATGTGGGCACAGAGCAGTAGCAGAAGGATTTGAAGACGACAGAAAGATTAAAACCCTATCTGTGAGCTGCTCAAAACCCAGGTTCTTCCTACTTTTTCAAGCCTAAACAAGACAGAGGAAGGTTTTACGCTACATCCCCCACCGTGGTTGGTGCAGAACTGTTACAGGGATTCCTCTCACCCTCCACAGTAACAGAATTAAATGATCTTATGGTTGTACTCACTGAAGTCACTGCACTAAATAGCTGATATTTCACAGACATAACACTAGATGCAGAGTCACTAGGATTCATAACACATTCACTTACGAGTTTCTTAAAAACAAAGCATTTTGTTTTAGCAAGCTTTTTATTATTTCTGCTTGAAGCTATTTTTACATGCCCAACTAAGGACAAAATTTAATACAAAAAGTAGCACAAGCTATCCAGCAGAAGCTCAGTCTTCTGCTCCTGGAGACACTTAAGTAGCCAAATATTTCCTACTCATTCGAAGAAATAGCATGACATGGTGCTTGTGCTGCAAGGAAGAAATGTCACTGGATTACCATCTTAACAAAAATACTGTGTCAGTTACCCAAAAGCAGGGATAAGTTACCCAAAGGGATTGATAAGTGTCCAGATTACAAAAAAGGCCTTCAAAAATTCAGGACAATCATGCAGGAGGCAACAGTGTTGTGTCATTTTCCAGATATACTTGAAAGGATATACTCTTTGGGATGCACCCAGATTAAATGCTTTTATATACACACTGACTTAAGTGACAACAACTACAGTTCTCTTTAAAAATCTTAAAAAGGTCTTACTACCAAAAACTATTCTAATTCACAATTTAAGATTGTGCAGGGCTCAGGTTTAACTGATTAACTCATTCAGATTGGTTACCTATCTCATACATTCCATCACTAACAAGTGAATTGACATTTCAGATCCACTTGGGAATTTAACTATTTAGTCACTGGTTGGTTTATTGTGCCGTTTTTCACACGAGCTCAGTGCTGAAGTTTCTGAACCACATTTTTCTCGAGATCAGGGCAGCACTTGCTTGTTTTCATCATAGCTAAAGTGTGAAAGTTTGGCCTCAATCTTTCAACTTCCCCCCTAATGCTCCTTCCCTGGTGTTAATGTTGATGTGTCCTTGAAGTGAGGATGAAAACCTTCTGCCACTGGGACACAAATGAGCTGTAACACCAGCACACTTACCTCCTAAAAGCACTCAAGAAATACGTGAAGAGAGCTCCGAGCACTAATAAACACTCCATTTATTCATGTGAGACTGGACCTGCAGCACAGAAGGCTGGCTCTGGAATGCAGGGGGGAATCCCAGGCAAAGGAATTAGTGACATTTAACAACTCTGCCTCCCCTCCTTAAGGAACAGGTTTCTCATACATTCGGTCAATGAACTGCCAGTGCCTAATTTTACTTTAATTAGCCTCTTTGCTTCTGTAGCCGGTTGCACTAGTGTAGTTGAAGCATTCGTGATTCGCAAATTCTGCCCTTGTAAACATTTGCCTAATAATGAAGCAGTATCAGCAACCATCATTTTCCCTTTAGAGTTGACCTTCCTGTTCCAACAAGCAAGGACTTTCCACATTGCACGTCCATCCTCCTGTCAAAACAAGGGACAATGCTTTGGTTATACAGACTGCTAAAAACCACGACAACTTCTGTTTTCATCAAGTTTCGTAAAGAGCTCATATTATGAGGAGCATTCTGCCAAAAGCCAACACAGCAAGGTCACTAAACAAAGAGGTGCTACACAGAGGCTCTGAATTTTACTGACAGAGCTCCTATGAATTTCATCATAAAAGGCACCCAATCAAAATTACCTAAAAGGAATTCTTGATGCAGTTTAGGTTCTGACAAAAATCACTATTTTCCTCTCCAAATCTGCTCAAGTGACTAGAAAGCATTTCTAAGCTTTGTAGTGCCCCTCAGAGCAGTGCCACATCGTGGAAAAGGGGCGACATGGAACTGCTTGTTCCAAATGCTGAACCTGCTGGCTGGAGGTTCCACCTTCCTTCACACGGTCAGGGATCAGAGCGGTACCATCCAACCCATTCCCTGGTTCACACTGGAACCACAACACCAGGGGTTCTGTCACCAGCCTTCCAGAAGCACTGACCGGCCCAAAGGGCCAAGCTATGCCAGCCCAGAGTGTTACACAGGATCAGGTCCTGGTTTTCCCCCCACAAATCCTTACTTTTCAGTTTTAAACTTTACAGGGAAATTGCACTCCCACTGCAATTCCCACTCCAACCCCTGAAGTTATTCCTGGCCATGATTTGTGATCAGTCAGGTCTAATTCACTGGTGATTCACAGCAAAAGAACTCCTGAAGGTTGAGGGAAAGCAGGGAGGCTGCTGTAAGAGCAGCAAATACAGAGTTACCAAATTGATTTTGTGGAAATCGGATTCATATTAAAAGAAAACACATTCCCTGTTTCCTAAAGCTTACTTTAATATATTTTGGAAACAACTAGTAAGACCATTTGAACTTCAGGCTGTAGACATGAGAACACACAATAGGTATTGCCACAAAGGAGTAGGATTTGCCTCCGCAGAAGTAGGAAAGGAACTCGGGTAAGAATTCATCCGGCTGCTCCTCCCCTAAACGGCCGTACTGCGAACACAACCCCCCAGGAGAGAGAGAACAAAGGAGTGCACAGAACTGAGCCCAGCCAGCGAAGAGTCACAGCCAAACAGACACCGGGGGTTTGGAGCTATGGAAAGGAACACTCCCACGTGGTAATTATACCCAGGAGTGAAAAGCATCCACGAGGAGCACTAATGACACCCAAATATTCCGTGTAGCAAGGAAGTTCCAAGAAAATTCCCAAACAAGTCGTCAGCACAGGAAACAAGCTGCAGTTACACCTACCTGATCACAGCTAGGGAAGGAGCAGGGGACCTCAGTACACAGCCACAAAGCAACGTGCCTATTACCAACCAACAGGTTTTCTGTGGAACAGCCACATCCCTGAGCTACAATCACATTCTCACTACTAAAAACAGATTGGAAGAGAAAACCTTGAGGTTACTCTTCCTGCACAATCATTCAACAGACATCTTCCCTTCCTCTTCCTCCAGGAGGAATTATACCCTTTGAACACAAACTTGCGCTCAGTTTTCCCAAAGCCATGAAAAAAAAATACAGCCACAGAACACAGGGGAGCATCAGTAAACCTGTAGAAGAGCAAAGGCGACAGATGTGTTCAGCAACTCTGCCTCCAGGCCAGAGCAGTTCCTGAAAAACCTCAAACAGACTTTACAGGTTCACAGGTTATTCTGAGTTGGAAGGGACCCACAGGATCATCGAGTCCAACTCCCAAGCGAACACCCACCCAGGGATCAGGCCCACAAGCGTGGAACCACGGGCACCACACTCCATCCATCCAACCTCCCACCATCCAGACCATGTCACTGAGCTCCTCATCCAGTCTGACCTTAAACACCTCCAGGGATGGCGACTCCACCATCTCCCTGGGCAGACCATTCCACTGAGGGATCACTCTCTCTGGGAAAAAACTCCACCTAACTGGCATCTCTCCTAATTCCTAATTTAGGATCTCTCATTTTCTTTTCAAACCCCTGCACAATATCTGAAGAATCAAATTGACATAAAACTAAATTTGTGTATGTCTCCAGCTAGACTCAAATGTATCAGCCCTGTTCTGATATATAGGAACTGCTTCTTTCCAAACAACCATCAATATAGGAACTAGTGTTTTCCTTGCACTAGAGTCCATATTAACCAGGAATCGCAATCCTTGGGTGGTTCAGGGACTAGCCCACGGCCCTGAATAATCAACCTGAGCCAGCTGCTCTCAAACGTGGTCCCTGGGCCAGGCAGAGGCCTCTTGCCATGGTCCCCAACACAGCAGTTTTAGTTCTGCAGCCCACAAGGCCAGCAGAGCTGAGGTGCTCAGTGCACAACTGAGGAGGAACCAAATACACAAACTGCCATCACTATTTACTGTTAATGCACGGCTGGTGTGTGTGGGAACTGGAAACACACGTAATCTACAGTGCTCCACAATCCTCTCAGCACAAGCAGCTGCTAATTTCACACAGTTCAGCTCAGTGGAGAACTGACCAGCACATGTTTTGCAGAAGGCAGAGCTTCAATGTCATCTACATCTACAGCCCTCATTTCTTCATCCACCTTCCTCTCCACTCACCTCAAATTCAGAGCATAGATACTCAAGGAAGCCACCAAATGCTACAAAAGGAAGGCTACTTAAAAATATCATCCTTTGGGTATCTTTAAACCTACAAAGCCTGGAACCTCTCATAAATCTACATGTAGAACACAGCAACAATTCATCAACAATTCATCAGTAAAGAACTGGCTTTAATGCTGTGATATTACAGAACTGACTTGTGTTAACAACCAAAAGTGATCATCATGTTTGTGTGTAACTGCTTGAAACTTGGCAATTCTAAGACACCTTCATCTAACTATTGACCTTCTTTACCATTGACTAATTACATTCATTTTTATTTATAATGGGATAAAAATTGTTTAACAGAGATCACTTTTTTTTTTTAGTAGTAGTACTTGTAAGACTTAAGGAACTGCTAAAAACACCAACTTGACAATTTATAGAAAGAAAAGTACCTTCATTGCACCACCTGAAGAGATCGGGACATTCAGTGTCACCGAGCGCATTGTCCCAAGGAGGCCAAGCAGGATGTCACCTCCTGACACTCCAAAGCATCAAGGCCAAAACAACTGTGACTTGGAGCAGCATCCACGAGCTCATTCTGCCTGCTGCTCCCTTGTGCTCCCAGCCAGGCTGAGGCTCATATCCAAGGGCAGGTTGTGTACCTTCCACACTGGAGATGGGACCTCCTGATTTTTAGGGCCATTCGTGAATACAGACACATGCAAACTGAGCAATTTTATCAACTCTAGAGGTGTAGTCTGGTAATATAAGGGTATAATAATTCAGCACAACATGACAGCAAGTTGTTACAGAAAGCTGCTTATATTTGGATCAACATCTGATAATGAACTTTTCTGTAACTATTTGGGTCCATGGACCATTTCTCATACACACAGAAATTCTAAATTTGCTGACTTGCTTTTTTTCCCCAAGATCCTACTCTCAAGGAGCAGGGGACATTTACTAAGTTATGCTAAAAGACAAGGAGCATCAACTGCTTGGCAAGATGAAGAACCTTTTCCCCACCCCAAATCCTCCATTTAAGCATTCCATCCAAGTCAATGCTGCCAACAGCAATAACTTTTTGTATTGATTTGCACCTTTTTCCCAGGTAAGCTTTTAAACATCTTTAGACCATTGCGAAAAACCAAGAATCAGAAAATAAAAGCTTTCCATAACAAACCTGCACTTTTAGCCAGTCCAAACGAACAGGCACATAAGTAGGTTTTGCAGCACAGGCCATGTCTAACCCAAGCACTAAAAACCCTGGATCCATTGCCAAGAGGATCACGATGTGACATCAAAGACAGTAACACAGAACTGTGCATCTACTGCCAGACACCTGTAGTTTAATTATATTTCACAACAAGGCAAGCATTGTCATGATTCATTTGAACTTGAACAAACAGTCATCACCAGTTTGGGCAGAGCAACACACACTAGTGTCTTAAATCAATTCTGTGAACAATGAAGCCAAGTTTTCCTTTTCAGTGATTTTATTCTAATGTGAAACATGAAGAAACAAGCACCCAAATAACGCCAATATAGTATGAAACTTTAATAAAACTTGCTTAAAAAAAAAAAAGCAAAATTTTTAAAATAAACTGAAAAACTCGACTCCTAATCACACATCTTTCTGACATTAGCAAGAGTACTTTCAGACTTCCAAGGGGGGGAAAAAAAAAGAAAGAAACAAAGATCTGCTGTTGAAACATTACTCCCAAAGACTGTTGAAACGTGTAACATGGAGCTTCAGAGACAGACAGTTTTATTAACAGGAGGCTTCATTTTAAACAGTATATACAAATCACATGACTTTTCCAAAGTTGGGACCATCTAGTGATCTGTTAAAACAAAATTATGCTAATGAATTACAGAAGCATCTGTGTAATGCAACCGCCTCTTTATTGAAGTACACCTTTATACAATCCTTCCACAGATTCCTGTCCTGTGGAATCCTCTCGGAATGCAGTGCTGCACAGGTTTGCAAATCTCTCCTACACACCACAGGAATAAAACTGTTGCCACTTGCACCTCTCAATTTTGCCTGCCCGTACACTTCAGTGTTCCATGATATGCAACGCCAAAAGGCACCGTTTTTCTTTGTCAAAGAAAACCAAAACAGTTTAAAGTTTACTATGTTTAAGTACAATGATTTGTAGGGAATAGCAGGATTTTTTCCAGGCAATGCCCAAGTCTTAAAATTTATCATATGCCAAGCAGAGATGAACCAAAGAAATTCTACTTTTCTCTTGCGTAATTATTCCCTTTCCATTTCTCTGTTTTTCCATGGAAGGCTTCACTGCACAACAAAGAAAATGGCAACTCTTTACAGACTTTGAATACAACAGCACAACTTTATTGCAAAAATATATAGTAAACTCAGTACTTTGGAGAAAAATAAATTTGATCTCTAAATTCACCCATAGCAGTAATTCACAACAGAGTTGCTGAAGATACAAGTTTCTTTCATTATAATCTAATTTAAAACTTTATCCAGACTCCAATCTTCAACTAATAATCACCACTTTGGTTCTCTTAGCAGAGACTAAGGAGTTCAAGAGACACATGAGAAATACAACAGCAATATCCAACTACTGTCAAAGACTCTTTCCCAACTGATTCATGTAATCCTAACAAATCAAGCTACTTAAACAATAATGATTATTTTCAGCTGTAAGTGTTTTAAGTGTACTATAAAACTCACATTATTTATGTTTGAGGTTAGCTATACTTGTGGCAAAAGTCTTATTCTGCACAGTTATAATTGCAATATATAAATAACTAAAGGTTATACCACAAAGAACAGCTTGAATTTTACAGAACGATTCTGCTCAGACTCATAGGAATTAGTTTGGTAGACACATCAGCAAAGGGCATCATTCAACTGTTCATACAGTGAAAATCTTGGAAAAAAATAAAGATACATACACAAAACAATTCATCTGTGTACACTGAGAATTCATTCAGTTGTAGAATAAAATCAGGACTTTAAACAAAGCTTTGACCTGTAAACAAAGCAAATTCAGCCAGCTTTTAACCAAATCTAGAAATAGCTATCTATTTTACAATGGCTTACAAGAGCACCCACTGAAGAGCTTCACTGACTTCACCTATTTCCCTTATCCAAAACTCTGTCAGACCAATCTCAGTTTCTCCGTAAGCACTGTGTCCAGGAGAGTTTACCAAGCTTCTACGATGAACAAGAATCTGTCCAGGTTCTCCGCGTATTTGTACGGGGAAAATCCACTGCCCATCTCTCCTCGCAGTGCTCCTTGTGTACCGCTAACCCAGTGCTCTGTCTTAGCAAAACCAATCTGTTTGACAAGTTAAACAATCCACAGGTTCTACCCTGGAAATACTATAAAAACCAATCCAGATGCATTTATCACAGCACTATGAATATCTATTCTACAACTACTTCAGATGAACAGCTACCCTAAAACAAGCTTTACTTTTCTGGAGCCTATAGGTCTGTCATTTAAATCAACAACAGCAGCCATAGCTTCATCACGAGACTCGAATGCAACCATTGCTTCTCCAGTGGGCATGCCTTTTTCATTGTATTTTAAGCACACTGAACCAGGGATCACCTGGTAACCATAAAAGAAATCCAAAATTTCATCAACCGAAACAGTAAAAGGCATATTTTGCACTTTGATGACAGTTGGCCCCGGCTTCCCAGACCCTGTTCCAAAACCTGGGGGTCCACTAATATGCATGTTTCCTGGTCCAGGTCCAAACCCTGGAGGTCCACTCAAATGTCCAAGACCACTAGCAATTCCTGGGGGACCAGCACCGAAGGCAGGGGGCCCACTTAGATTGCCAGGACCGTTACCAAATGTCTGAGGGCCCCCCGCAAAACCTGCTGGCCCACTCAAGTTTGCAGGACCACCTGGAAAACCTGGCACCTCAATACTTGCAGCAGGCAAACTACCAGCTGCAACTGTAGGTATTCCTGGCCTAGAATCAGGAAAGCCACCTAACCCAGGTGGTGGCAGAGGGGGACCAAAGGTGGCAGAGCCGCCGAAGCCGCCAGGGAAATTGAAGGGAGGCCCATTGTTTGCTTCTTTAGCACCTCCCCCCAGGAAGGCATGCTCGTCCCCACCAGGGCCTGGTGCTCCGGGCACAGCCGCGGTTCCTTGGATCGGGATTTTCAGGAGCTTTTTCCCTTGAGATGGTGGGTTTCTTTCAATATCTCTCATTTCTTCCACAGTTATCAAACGCAAATTAACATCTCTTCCATTCAGCTTTTTACGGTGCAAACGCTCCGCCTTACGAGCATCGTCTTCAGCTTTAAACTGAACCAGTGCTTGTCCTAAACCTTGCCCATTATTATCAACAAGAATTTGTATAGAGCTTTCTTCTACTGCCAGTCCCTCTAGAAACTGAAGGATTTCCATTTTTGTGATATTGTATGGAATATTAGATATATGTGCACACAGTTTTGGCACGCCTGGTTCTCCCTCAGCATTCATCAGGATTTCTCTCTGGTCATAGCTGAAGTTCTGCAATCTTTTACGAATCAGATCTATCTTTTCTAACATCGCCTTTTTAGTAATGGGATGAACCTGAATAAAGCGATTCCCTATGTACTGTTTATGATGACACAAAGCTGCCTTGTAATCAGCTTCATTCCTGAACTCAACAAACCCCTCCCCAATTGCCTTCCCATTAGGTCCATAAGCTATATAAATGCTGTCTTCAACTATATCCAGCTTTTTAAAAAAATCTATCACGTGTTTGTTCTCCGATTCAAAGGGAAGACCTTTCAAATAAACACAGAAACCGTGCTCATGGGGAGATCTGGACCGTGACCTTTTCTGTCCACTGGGAGATTTGGACCTAGGGAGAGCCTGGGGAGGAGGGTGTGGCTGCCCAGAGGGGCCCATGGTTTGCTTGAAAGTTATGTGGCCTCCAGCAGCCACCCACTGTCTCTCTGTGGCAGGACTAACTTCAACATAGCGCTGAATCATCAGCATTCTGTTTCGCTTCAGTGCTTCAAATGTATCTTGAGGAGAAAAAAACTTAACTAGTCCATTTCCATTATTTCGACCTACATGATCCTTCAGCATATGGATTGCATCCACACGGAGCCCAAGGAAAAAGTCTTTCACATCAGATTCTGTTGCAGAAAAGGGCATTCCATGAATGCTGACATACAAATCATCTGGATTGATTGGAATTGGCTTGACACTACCTTGAGAATTCATCTGGATAGGATTTACAGGATTCATGGGACCAATAAACAATGGATTCAAGCTGCTGTTCATATTCACTGCTGCTCCAGACCCATTCATTCCAGTGGGCAAGGGTGCTACAGGTGGAGGATTCATAGGAGGCATTCCTGATATGGGAGGCAGAGGTGTCATTGGAGGCACAGGGGGCACAGGGGGGATCGGAGGAACCGGAGGGACAGGAGGCAGTGTGGGGACAGGAGGTGGAACTGGTATTGGGGGAATAGAAGGCATTGGTGGCAAAGATGGCATAGCTGGGATAGGAGGGATGGGTGGAGGAGGTACTGTGTTCATTGGGGAGGCTGTGCTAGGTATAGTTGAGCTAAACGTTGGACTACCAAAGCTACTCCCAAGATTTGGAGGTGCAGTCCCCATACTGGCAGTAGAGAACGTGGATATGTTTTTATTGCTTTCGTGCACTGTAGTAGCAGCAGTTACTACACTAGGAGAAGGATTATTGAAGTTAGGTACAGTAGTAGGCAAGTTAACCCTTCCACTCATCCCAGAGCTAGGTGGGGGTCCTGACCTGCTAGCATTGGCTGGAGGCATATCTAGATTGGCAGTTTCAAAACGCCTGCGACTGAGCTCTATCATGTTCTGCATTTCGGTTTTGCTGCTCAGCAACAGCGTCACCTTGGACCCTTTAATTGTACCACCTGTGCGCATCATACCAAGCCTTGCATCTTCATCAGTGGCAAAAACGATGAAAGCCTCACCCAGTTCACCCCCTACAATATGCACGCCCCCATCGGGAATGGTCAATCCAGAGAAGAAGTGGCGAATGTCCATGGTCCCCGCCACAATCGGGAGACCTTGCAAGCGGATGACCACAGCCATGCTGCGCTGAAACAACACACACCTGCAGATGAGAAAAGGCAACGGCCATGTCAGACTACTGTTCGTGACACCATGCAAGCACCTACAGACACCATCTACTTCATATACACCTCGTAACATCTTTGCAAAGATTAAGCATGTTTATATTCCAAGTTTGTTATTCACGTTTGTTTACTTCATACAGACTGACGTACTGAACATTTACCAACACAGTCAGTTTACACAAGTGTCAAGAAATAATAAACGCAAACCAAGGAACATCAGAAATCAGAACTATTATGTCAGTAGTTCAACAGTTAACAGAACATAAGCAAAATGAGTGTTTTAGCCAAACAAACAAATTCATTTACTGTATACCCTGTACACACTGTACCTGACAAAGTGAATGCAAAATTCTGCAGAGCTACAGGAAAGAAAAGGTTTCCTTTCCTTTGGGGAGGGATTTTATCTCCTGCCAGGTGAAGACCACTGGAAATGTAACAGTGTGCTGGTTATGAACAAAAACCCAATGTGGAAAACTAGCAACAGAGACTCACATGACATCCTGCCAGGGACAGCAGTACACACACCTCCTGTTTTTCTCCAGGCAAAGGCAAGGGGTCCAGGTGACTAACCCCCTGAGATTTGCTAACCATTATAAACTAGCCCCAGACATTCTGTGACTGTACAGACCTCACCCAGAACAGATTAACATCTATGCATCTCCTAGCTAGACATTTGGCCTTTACGACTTTCAAAAACAAGGTGTAATTTTTTTAGTAGTTGCAGAAATTCTGTCTAGCATGACACATTCCATTTCAGGCACAAAGAAGTTAATCTTCCACTAATGTCAGCTGCAGGGGTAAAAGTAAGATCAATCCTGATCTGGACAGTTACCTTGTACAAATTCTACAGAAGTCTGAGGTAATATCAGAAGAGAAACAGAAAACTAGATAATTGTCACTTATTCTAGACAAAAAACTTCAGTAAAGGCTGAAAGCATCACATCAATATTAGCACAACTGCCCAGTTCAGAAGCCAGTCTAAACCCTAAACCATTAGCAGTAGCACCTCGTTTTACCTGAGCCACTTGGTCTCTGAAACTTCGTGACTTCCTAAGTACAAGGCGGTTCAGTACCTGCATGGAAGAGCTCCAAGGCTCCCACCAATCACACACAAACAGCATTAACTAAGGATTTGAATGAAGGATGAACCAGATCATACAATTACAGAATTGTTTAGGTTAGAAAAGACCTTAAAGATCAAATCCAGACAGATGCCCCAATGCAAAACCACGAGGCCATTTGCCTAAGACTCCCGGCCACTACCAGAGCTCTGACCAACCACAATCAGTAACTATCTCCCAGCAACTCCCATCCAGCTCAGCATTCACACCCCAGCATACAGTCCAATCTGTAGGTCAGCTCCATCTGCCTGCCCAGGTCTTCCAACCCCTTCAGAACAGACACCAGTCTCCAATGACCAGGTAAAGTCACAGTTTAACCAGGCAGGGCTGAATTCAGTATGTGGTGAAACTAAGAGTAACACCTCCTCTACAGCAGCAGTTCTTTTGTTTACATGATGGAACTTCAGATTACTGAAATGGGTCCTCAAGTACTTTGTTTTCTTGACCAATAAACCAGAGCTGACCCTTTCAACACACTGATGAACTCGAGCAGAGCCCCAGGGCAATGTCCCACAGCCACCTGACACCCCAAGTGTGAGGAGGACCATTCTCCCTCAAGGAAACAGCAAACGAGCCCATTCACACCAGGTCACCTCTACTGATCTGGCTGCTGTGCATGAATATCTGATTCCTCACCATCTTGGGAGGGAGACTGGAACTCACTCTCTCAATGCATAAGATTTAAAAAAAAAAAAACAAAAAAAAAAACCCAAAAAAAACCCCACTGCTAAGAAAACCACTATTCCACCAAGAGAAGAGAGCAACAGGAAGCGGAATAGACACTAAACCTCAGGGACAGTGTTTCTGAAAGCAACTTTCCCATCTCCATGGTTAGGCAACAGCAGTAACATTTCTGCCTTTATCTCTTACATTGTCAGTAACATTTAATTTGAAAATACAATTGCCCAATTTGACAATTGTCCACTGTCCAGCCTCTTTCCAACAACAACTGGCCCATGTGAAAGAAACCACAACAGGTCAACCTAAGGGCTATCCATGCTATGGAGCCATCTAAGAAAGCAGCTAAGCCTTTTTGCACTGTTTAAAAAGCAGTGTTTTACAACAAGTCTGTAGTTTTATTTTAAATTTGCCTAACACTGACAGCAATCTCTGAAACCCAAGGTTTACTATGCTGTGTTACAGGATTGCTTTTGAATTAGATTATCCTGAGGCAAAAGCAAGAGGTATAAAAGCATCCCTAGCTTTGCACCTACACTTTTGACATTGAAATTCTACCAAGAGCAAATCTTGCTGGGAGGTTCACATTTTTAAATACAGAAATTAGTTTCACAGGTGTTTATCTATTGGAAGTTAAGGCGTTTGAAGTTTCTTGTGTTAAATGCGAGAATACATTCAGTTATTTCCTTACTAGTGTCACAGGGATGACAATGGGATATCGCACCTTGGGAAGGTATGTGTGTTCAGGGCTGCGGCTCTGAATACACCTCACACCCTTTGGCAGAGCTGACAGCTGCCACATTTACAACCCATTCCATGAACCCAGCCCAGAAGACACATTCATGAAGTTACAAAAGAGCTCGAGCATTCAAACAATTACACAGCTCCTGGGACAATGCAAGTGTTTCACTGCTGCACTAAACTCAGAAATTGCTAAGACATGCTAAGAGAGTCCTTGAAGTTTTGCTACTAAAATACTCAGGTCCACTAAATCACTAATGACAAACATCCAAAGAGCTGCTCAGGCATATAAAAGCTGTACTAGAAAAATGAGCTGCAGTGACTTCAGTGTAGTTAATTCCATGCAGAATACTAAGCAAATGCTTGCAATTAAGCAAGACCTCACAGTAGCATGGTCTGAATAAAATGACTCATCAAATATTTCTGGGCAAAGGAATATTTTGTCAACACATAACACATTTCCTTCCACTTTTTCAGTATTTCAGTGCTTAAACAGAGTAGTAGTGTCACTTCTGTGATTTAAGGGAAAACCTCAAGGATCAAAAGGGCCACGTTTCACATTTCTAAATACTCACAAGCCAATTTTTTTCCAAAATGCACTTAGGAGACAATAATTCGCTCGCTCAGGTTTTTCAATTCATGAAAATTCAAAGCCTGTTCAAGCATTTCACTGTTCACCCATAAAGACACAGCATGGGCCTGGCTGCTGGGCTCTCACAAGTGTTCTCAGGCTGATTTTCTCGGGGAAAAAAGGTGCTTGATGGGAGAAGTGGGGTTTGTGGTCATTTGGTGTGTTTGGGGTACTTGTGGAAGCACAAAATCCTGGAGGTATCCTATGGACACTCCACCCTCAACAGGCTGCTGACAATCAAATGGATTCCACTCATCAGATGAGCCTTAACAGCAGGTTTATGTCTTGGCAGTAACAGCTTTAAAAATGTTGAAGTCACACCGGGAAAAAAAGTGTAAAAGATGACATTGTTTCTTCCATCTGTGTGCTAGTCACTAAAATAATTTGGGTCATATGCATAAAGTCATAAGCACACCAGACTAACCTTTCGGATATAGGAATTTGTCCATGGAAAAGTTCAGAAGATTCAGCCTAGTCCCTGGGGAGTGTTAAAGCACAATATCCACACGGTGCTCACACACAAAAATGTATTTGGCAGTTTTTGGATGAAAACTAAGAACAGCAGTAACACTGGTAACTGGAGGAGGAATTTTTAAGTACGAGGCTGTCTAGCAAATTTAAAACTGTAGACTACATTGTTGTCTTCTCCTCTCTAAAGGCTAAAATCGAACTATTAGATTAATACAGTCACTCTGAGCAATCTGAAACTCTCTGACCCCTTTAAATGCTGCAAAACTCAATTAGACCCAATTGCTGTACACTGCTACACTCCAACAGTTACAGACACGCAGAGCTGTGGCCTGCAGCAAAGGAACTGCATTTTCCAACAGTGCAAATGGCTGGGAGAGTGTTCCTGACACCACATAGTTTGGCAGAAAATCCTGTTTGCAATGAAAATATTGCCAAAACCACCATCAAAGAGTAAGTCAAAGTAAAGAGAAGAGCTATAGATTATTTGACCCAAGTCTTTTGAGGCAAATTCACAGACTCCAAAAGCTTCACCTATTTCTTAGGATATACTCAATATGCATATAAAGAAGTCTTCAATTCAAAGGCTCTTACCTGCAAAGACAGATGTTTTTTTCTTAACAAGTAGCAGAAGCCAAGCCAATCCTGTGGGCAACCAATTAAAACCAACTTTTAGACTGCAATAAAGAATAAATGGAGGCAAAAATCAATGCAGGCAACACAACAGCAGGACCAGTCCACAAAGAACTGTATATACAGAAGGTTCAAACCTGCGACCACCACAAGGCACTGCGAGGTACAAGAACCAGGAGGGTGTATTTTCCATCCCTCATCCCTGTCACTTGCTGGCAATGGCATTGCAGAGCTTTTGCAAGGTTTCAAGACAGGACTAGGTCTTTCACAAAGAACAGAAAAAGAACCAGAAAGCATTCAAAGACTCTCCCAAATTTTCCCATGACCAAGAGGCGAAATCTCTCTTTCAAAGGCAAAGAAAGAGAATTGATACTTCAAACCCCCGAATTTTAACAAACCCTTTCTCCATCAATAACAATATTCCTTCCTCCAACTGGGCATTTTCTTATTCAAACAAAGCAACATAAGCTGGACCGTAGAAAACCTCCCTTGAGTTGCAAGTGAAGATTTCTTCAAGAGCCACACCAGCTGGGGAAACTAAATGACATTTCACAGCCATCTCCAGGCAGTCCCCTCCAGAGAGCACACAGTAAGAACTCCCACAAGATACTGTATTTTCGGTTGTAATGTGCCAGTTCATTACCCAAATCCCGATCAAACGCCCATTTTTTTCATCCCTGTGTAAAAATTACCTTCCCAGAATTACCACTCAACAAAAAAGCCCAACATTTTAAGAGGCAGCACATGTATTTTGCATTTACAGACGAGACGGAAACCCTTGGCTATTTCACTGCTTGGTAGAGCACTTGACACTAAAACGGTGATTCCTCGGAAAACCATCCAGGAACGGATCTCAGTAAGAACAGAAAACCGCCTCCTCCTCCTCACACAGCCCAAACAAGGTGGTTTCAGTCTTAGGCATCAATACCAAAGCAAACCTGGAGCAAGAAGCACTAACAAACCCTCCACACACTCCCTACCAGAGGGAATTAAAACGAACCTAGGTATTCACACCTCTTCCGAAACACTAACAGCAGACTTACTAGAGAGATACAACTACACTCCACAGACTCGTATTCAAATGGCAAATGCATTTCAAAAAATACGACTTTATTAGACCTTGAAGAGAAACATGCAATCCTGTATTACAAGGTTTCAGCCAGATGCTTTCATCTAGAGCAGTGTCAAGCAGCAATTCACAAAGAAAGACACACAGGTAATCACCTAAAAAACAGTTGCATGCAAAACCACACCTGCCTCAAGAAGCAAGGAACTCTCCCATGCACAAGGAACTTGCCATTTGGAAGAAGTCCCCAAAGCATCAGATGTATTTCCAGAACAGCAACCACGGTGTTGCATACTTCACTCTTCACAACACTGAAAAGAAGCTCGAGATTTGAAGCGGACTAAAACACCCAGAAACAGAAACAGGCAGCATTCAGGGGAGGTGCAGAACACAACTCGGCTACATTTAATCTCTCCACCAAACACCACCTACTTTTCTTCGCAAGTCTGGAACCTCTCAGCGTTAAAGAAAGCCACCCACGGCTCCTGTAGGTACAACCATCCTCTCCAACCCACAGAACGTGCGAGGGCATAGGAACTGGGCAGGCACCGGGCAGAGCACAGGTGTCCCCACACCAGGCTCACACACCTCGGGGTGTTCTCCACAACACACGGGCAGCTGGACCAGAACCAGCGCCCACTGGGCACAAAACAACCCACGAAACACCCTGAAGAGGAGCCCACCGAGGAAACAACCGACTGGTTCTTCTGCCTGACCCCAACACATCGAGGCGGGGAAGCAAATGACTCAGAGTAAGAGGTGAGTAAAACCAGAGCCAGGAGAGGGTTTCGCGAGAAAAATCACACTGTGCACTTCTGGGACCCTCCTTGAACGCTACTTTGGGGTTTTCTTTGGGGAAGGGTGGGCTTAGGTCGGTTTTCCTTTGGTTTTTCTTCAGTTTCAGTCGGTTAGCTGTTGTTGGCTGGTTTTGTTTTTTACAGAGCTAATTTTTACGAGGAGAGAGCTCGACGTTCCTGCGCGGCAACTTCGCAGGTATTTACAGGGAACGCCGACGACCGGCGGCAGCGCCGCGGGCACCGGGGACCTTCTTCCCCGCTCNAGGTGGGCGGGACCGCGCGTGCGTCAGGGCGGGGAGCGCGCGGCCCCTCAGGGGCAAGGGCGGGAACGAGGCGAGACACAGACGGGCAGAGCCGGGACACGGTGTGGGACTGGGCCCTGGGTAGAATTCGCACGGGTGGAA
>WEKX01020881.1:122170-193925 GCA_013390025.1 Pitta sordida | reverse complement strand
CGCCCACCCCCTGCCCTCCCCTTCCCTCCCCTCCTCCGCCCGGCTCGCCGGCTCTCGGGCCGGGCGGACATTGCCGCCGGGGGGCGGAGGGCTCAGCGTCCCCGCAGCCAGGACAGGGACAGGGGTGGCCCTCGTGGTCACCGCGAAGGAGGCGACGGGGGTGGCCCTGCGGATCCCGGGACCGGCCCAAGTCGGTCCGGGTTTTTCGAGATGGGGTTCACTTGGCCGGCCCCAGGTGCAGACTATACATAGAGCGGGATTCATTAGGCCACTTGAATAGCGCCTGTGTTTGCCGGAATAAAGGCGCCTGGACATCCCTTGGAAGGGCTGCTCATGTCTGCAAAGATGCTGCCACCGCCCTGCTCCCTGGGTAACCGGAGGTACTGGCTGGAAGAGAGGACTCCCAGGATACGACTTGCCGCAGGCTTGTCTGCAGCAAGTGCACCCTTGTCCCATGCGCAGCTGTGGATAAACAGTTTTTTTCTTCCTTTAACTACCCCCCTGCACCCTCTGTCCCCACTCGCAGGAGATGTGTTGCTGAGGGACACCCCACGGATGCTGGGCTGGCCCTGCACCTTCACAGTAGTCCAGAGAGCCACCGGTTGGGGGACCGAAGCTGCCTTTTTCCAAGAAATGCCAGTTTAGACATAACCAGCACCTGAGACCTATTAATAGTCATTTCTATGGCATGCCTGACCTTTGGTGGCTGAGAGCTTTACTGAGCAGTCCCCAGGATGACACACCAAAAATCAATCTAACACAACAGAAGGAAAAAGTGAATCGTTAAACACTGAAGAGGAGAAATGAAGGAAAGCAAATAACATCAAGAAGCAGTGCTCAGGTATACAGTGAAGATAATGCCCTACATTAAAAAAACCCCAAACCAAAACACCTGAATACTTGGGTGAGCAAGCTGTCATTTGGCTGGTAACACTGAACTGAAGTGGGGGAGGGTTGTGGAAATTCCTAAAGCTAGTACTAGGATCCATAACCCCACAGTTGCATGCCCTGGCATGGTGTGTAGTTCTGCCAGGGATGCCACAGGGAGACAGGGTTCAAGAGGCAAAGCAGATGCCATCCCAGACCTCTTCCCAGCACCATCCATGTTCAAACAAGGGTTTCCCAGTGCTCCCAGCTTCTCATCCCAGCCCGTAGCCAGGCTGCTCTGCTGCCATCCTCACCATGGGGTTGCATTGTTCCTGCTGCCTCCAGGAAAGGTGAGCTCCCTCCTCTGCTGAACTCATGTAGAGTCTTGTGAGGCTCCCTGCAGCACTGTCAGGCTCACATCTTGTTTCAGATAAGGGTTTCTGCTGTGTGGAGGAAACAAATGAGGTGGCTCCAGTTTTTAGTAACCTACATAGAAATATGTAAGTCTGCTAGGCTGCAGATTGACAGCATGGGAAATATTACTGAAACACCAGGTGATATTTTAACAGAAAGACACACCCTCCAAACTCTGAGGATTTGGAGCAAGTCAGGCCACGTGCAGTGAGGCTCTTCCCAGGCAGCAGGGATAACTGATTCCCATCCTTGCTGAGGCTGTCCTGCCTCCAGAGTACTGTTAATGAGAAGCTGGGCATCAGCTGTCAGGAATACTAGCTTACTCAGCCTTAGTCTAGGTTTATGTAGCTTCAACTCCTCTTGCATACACAATGAATGCAGTTCTCCACAGAGCTGTGGTAAAGGACATCATCTCTAAACACAGCTTCACTGTTTTTTGTGTTCCATCCACACATACTTTAGAATTGCCCCTCTGTCCCAAGCACTCATAATAAAAACATGACACAGCTTGAGAAAGACAGTATTTTAGCACATTATTAAAGATACATTTTGGTTTTAATTGATGATAGGACAAAAGTAGATCCTCAAATAGTCTTTTCCTAATGGTTGGGATGCAGAGGAACACTGCATTTTAAGCCCTGATTATTCATTGTACTTGGGTGAATGCTGGCAGCTGTAGAAGCCCAGGTTTCTGCTCTGCCTCTGCTTTCTACCAGATGCCTCCTGTCAAGCAAGGTCTCCACTCCATGTTCTCAGTGTCCCCACCCTCTGATACCCCCAAACCACGGTCTCAGGTGTCAGTCTCTCAGGTGTCTGTCTCTTGCACCTCACAGTCCTGTCTAATATTTGGTCTTCCTACGTTAAGAATGGATAATGGATCAGATATTTGCTCCTAAACTGTGCACAATCAAAAGTGGTGTTGGTTTTTTGAGTTGTAACAGTAGTTCATATACCGCTGCCAAGATCTCCAGACAAGATCTCTCCTAAAATGAGCATTGAAACTTGACTCTTTATCTATATTCAGAGTCTAGTTTCCAGCTATGGTCCAGAGATGTGGGTTTTTTTCTGCTATTTTCATTTGGTAGTACGTACCTTGAACTTAATCTACTGAATCTTACAAAACCAAGCAATAACTCTCACAGCTGAAGCTGAGATCACAATGGAGCACTCATACATGTATGTTTATAACATGTTTATGTCTCCAGCATAGGGAATTTATGCCCGTGATGACAAAAATACATACATAAAATCCACACCTGTTCTTTTACACTTTCGGTTATGGCTAGCCCTGGAGACCTGCTTGTCTTAGGCAGTCAGAGAGAAGGGCATTTCCCATGGTACTAAGACATTGTGTACAGAGCCGCACAAATCTTAATGTCCTTTGTAACATCCAGGTTAAGTGTTCTAATCACTGTATGATGTAGGGGAGTGGGGGAAAATGAGCAGGATTTCCTCATCTTTTTTTTTTTTTTTTTTGTATGAGAAATTACTGCACTGAAGTGGCACCAGCTCCTGAGATGCTTTACTGCAAGTCTGGCCACAGGCAAAGTGTAAAATTCCATAGGGGTTTAGGCTTAATTCCTTCTCCTCAGCCTTTCCTCTTAGCTACCTTAGTGTCAACTTTTGTAAAGCCTATTTCGGACGTGTCTAATAGCCTCCGTGCACCGTATCCAAAGCTTGGGTGCACAGCTTGAACCCAGGGACTGACTGCCCCCTGTAGTGCTGCCTTACAAAGGATCGGAGTTCCTCGACAGCTTTGCAGAGGTGTCGATGATTTTGTTTCCGAGTTTTTTCTATATCTATTACTGTTTCCAGACAAACCCTGCAGCAAGCAATGTGATAGACCTGTTTGGTCCCAGCCAAAAGTACACAGGCAAACTGTGGCTCCATCACACCTTCTTGCAAATAGCAGTTTCTCACTCTATGCCAGCAAGACTTCTCCACTGATTAGTAATCAGATCCATGTGTTTTGGTTAATAATGTTGGATACCAGTAACTAACATGTCATCCTTATGATCCTAGCAATACTTAGCTGAGGCATTCATTAGCACCAATTACTCTATTTTGGTTTCCACCTGTAAATTTCTCGCAGTCACTAGACATGTCTTAGACAATATCTAAGATTTCTGCATCTAAATCTGTCCTGATGTTACTGAAGCTGTTCATACAATCACACAAAATCTATCTCTTTAATGCATTTCATAATGTAGTAGGCACTTTACTTTTAAACTGTTTCTGGTAAAAACAACACACACAGCTTGGCCACATTCTGCCCTTTGCTGTACACAGCGCTGGTCAGACCTTATCTTGAGTACTGTGTGCAGTTCTGGGCTCCCCAGTTNTGATTCTGTGAAGGTTAGGTTAGGTCAGACAGGTAAAGGTGATGGGAAAAATGCAAATAGGCTGAATGTGTGCAACTTAAAATACATCACTCATGGAAGTGGTAGGGAAGTGGAATTTAAAAGGAGTTTGAGAAGAGACACTTAATAACAGAATCAAGACGTTAATTATGAGGTTAGAGAAACTGTATCTGTACCTGCATAGGAAACCGTATAGAAAAAGGCATGCAGATTTTTTTAGCTCCAAGTGAGACAGACAGGAAGGCGAACAACTGCCGAGGGAGGATTTAGTTGTGCTTTCTCCGACTAAGGAAAGGTAAAATATTAATCTGTTAATTTAACCTTAGGAAATGTTAATATGATGTTGCATATTTTAGTCCTTACAGTGATGAGTCATGGATTTTAAAAACTGAAGTAGGGATAAAAATCGCAAAGGAGTATTAAAATCAGTCTCATACAGTAGGAAAATCAAAATACTATTTTCATGGAGAAGAATGACACAGTTCCAGCAACTAAGATGGTCTTAGCAGGAGAGGTTAAGCTTCTCACATAAAATGACATGATAACTTTCACAGGGAAATAACGAAACAGCGTTCTGTGCACACAGAAAAAGATGTGTGCTATAGGTTCAGAGAATGGTGAAGAATGATACAGTCATAGGAATAGCCTTTCATTTTGGCTGATTATTCTCTTGAGTAGCATTTAAGTACTATGGGATTCAATTTTTCTCTCAGTAGTTTTCTGCACAGTGTCAAAGTGAACTCAAAGTGAACACAGTGTCAAAGTGAGCATAATTTTGAAATCAAAGGAAATGAATACTTGACTGGAGTTTAGATGTGTGTTAAGAAGTGAAATTTGAAAATGGCACCCCGATTTGCTCTCAGGACTAGTACCTGGGAGGGAGGGTGGAAAAACCACTTTGGGAAAGAAGTGGACCTGTGGTTTAGCAATACACAGTGAAGCCCAGCACACATTATAAGTCTCCAAGTACTACCAGATCTGTTGAAAGGAAATACAATACCAATACAGACATGTTACTGTAGAAGTTTTCTAGCAAATCCCAGTGGACATCCAATGAAATTTTTGTAGCTTGCAGTAAAATGGTGTCTCTTCTGGGATGTAACAATGGACTGCCTGAAAAAGTACTAAATCCTAAGTAAAACTCAACACCTGGATGGCTCAATCCTATATCTCACAGTGACTACAACAGTCAAGAGGATCTTTCTTTTTCCATCCTAAGCCTGTTGGGGAAATAGAGGGGCTCTTTAGACGCTCAACCTCCAAATGTAAACCATATGTGGGCTCCTTCCTGGCAGATCTCTCTTTTTCAATGAAAGTCAGACCTTTCATAAACGAGAGACTTCAGAACTGGGTGGATTGCAAGACCCTATCCTAAGTGTTTGAGCTTTCAGAATTCAAGTCTTGGCATGGCCCTCCATATGGGAGGCTACTTTTCCTTCCAAGATGAGATGGGATCAGGTTCTGTCTATTGCCTTACGCTCTGCAGTGCATTCCCATGTAACTGAGCCCCTGTGAGAAGCAGTGTCTGAAGTACTTGTCAAACGACAACCCCGCCACCCTCCCCACAGCTCTCTCTGGCCCTTGCTATAAGCAGCTCCTTCTGGATGCCTTACAAGGTCTGCAGAAGATTCACATGTTTTTAAAACAGATCCTCCCCCTTGGTACCCATCCTTCTCTTCCAGACCCCAAAATCTCATGCCAAAATAAACACGCAGGAGCATAATCCCAGAATGAGCTTAGATTTCTTCCCTACTTCTCAGTCGTGCTGCAAATACAATCTAAATATGAGTTCATGTATTTATATGGGGAGTCTGCTACTCAGACAAAATAAATTAAATACTTGCTGAATTTTGCATATGTCAGGTTAAACAGTATCTACAATATCATTGACACAAGAGAATATTCTGGTGGCTATTACATGTGGACAGCAATAGCACACGCAAACTGCAGGAACAAGTTGAATAAGACTAATTATAAACACTTTATTGCCTTCACAAACATCCTGGCATGTGCCAGTCCAGCCTGTCCTTACAAATTCCTGCTTGCAGAGACTTCATGGCTTCCTCAGGCCATCTCCGCTAGTATCTGATTATCCATATACAGCCAGAAAGATGGTCCTCACATGTATCTGTCTTCTTCATGTAAAGCCATTCTTTCTGTTGCAGATGGAAGAAGATGATGATTCCAACTCAGTGCTGCACCTTTTTTCATAAGTAAGGGTGACCAGTGTGTTTCTTTTAATCTCCATCTTTCATTACATTTCATTCATAACAGCTCTGAATCACTTAACCTTTACCTGTGAGATATACCTCTCATCACTGCTCTTCGTATGTTCTTTAGCCTATCTGTATGTGCAGTGAGACGAGGTGCCCACAAGACACCAAATGTAGTTTTCTCCCTGATAAGTAAAGGGAAGGAATAACAGGACAACTTTGTGTCCTGTTCATACACCCCAGAGTAATATCCATCGTTTTCACATTGGCATGACCATGTCCTTCAGCTCAGGCCATACTGTGAGCACATATTTCATTCTTCCTCCAGTTACTAATGAAAATACTGAACAAATGGAGTTGATGTAGTATTTGTAACTGACCTTTGAGTAAGATCCAAACAGTCATTTCTCACCTCATCATTTCATCTGGACAGTGCTTCCCTAGCTGACTAATAGAAGAGCATTATGCCATAGGAAAGGTAAATGGCATTTCTGCTCTCTCTGCTGAAGCCCATTGTCCTATTTTAGGACTATAGAGAGACTCATCAAGAACAAATCCTATCAAACGTATATTGGCTGTTATCTATCTGTTCTTTATCTTTTTAGGGCCTACAGATTGCAGGTTTATGCCAATATTTCTCTAGGAGCTGAAGTTACACTAACTGATTTCAACCTTGTTGGTCTTTTTACCAAAGTCCCTCTTCTACAGGACCATGTTTCCCAGGTGACTGCATCTGCTGAAGTCTCCCATCATGGGTCTGCCTTTGGAAATGTACTTTCCATGTTGATCTTAGTTTTCTTACAGTATTATTGAGTAACTCGAGAACTGCAGATCTATCTGATTATTGGAACTATGGAGATGATTGCCACAAAACCTGAAACCATGACCTTTCCTTGAGTTGTTGTCAGCCAAGTTGGTGGGGGGAAAGAGAGCTAATTTATGACCATTCATTAAAATTACACAAAACTTGTATGCTTCAGCTGAAAAGTTCATATTTGAAACCTGTCTTTCTCATAGTTCAGGGTGTTTGGACATGGGAAAGAAGGAATGATCTCTTGAAGCAATGTAAATGTAACTGGATTATATATTGCTGTATTTTTATTATATTTTGTATTATATTTTAAAATACATGGCATTATTTATATTCAAGACTTTTATTATTTTTTCTAATAGTTTTAAATTTATTATTTTATTAAGGCATTTTGTTAACTCTGGTTTTATTATTTTAATTTTTTTAAATCAATTTTTAACTGGCCAGGGGCCATCACATGAAAACATGCAGTAATACCTTTTTTTTATTTTTCAGTTGCTTTAGAATTACAAATGCAAGTAGTCAGTCTGGATTTTATAGAGGGTAACACCATCCCTTTATGCAATCAACTGCTTTGCAGAAGGGTTTTGAGTTCTGGCAACAAGTTGTTCCCACAGAGGAGCTCCTACAGACGAATGTACGCTCAAGCAGTAAATTGCAAATCTGGTATGAAACTGTAACATGAAATTGCCATGCTTTGGAGAGCAGCCGGTGTTGGATTGGGATTAATTTGCTCACAGGGTTCAACAAATAATGTTCAGAGGGCCACGTGAAAAGCGATCCCTGTTGGATATGCACACCTCCCTGCCACGGGGCCTATCTTTGGTCACTGAGCTGAGGTTCGTGCAGCGAATGCTTTGGAGGTATTTCTCACTGGGCTTACAGTAAAAGCCAGCTAAAGTGCCTCCCACCGCCTGGCAATGGAAAGGAGGATCAAGCAGCCCTTGGAGTGAAGCCTCTCTCAGGATGGAGTTGCTATATATAGGGGAGCTCAATAAACACCATTATGAACTGCATGCGATCTGCCTGCCTAGAATTAAGGTCACATACATACTTTTGTGTATGTATCTCCACTGACTCGCTTGGCTTACAAATTAAAGAATTACAAGTGAGAAGCTGGCTACAAAATGAGGACTTATAAATCTGACCCATTTCCATTTGAAAAACTCCTTTTCTCAGCACATGAGGCAGCAGCAAGGAAAAGTAAGAATAACATTTTTAAATCTATGTGTAAAATCCATTGTAAAGGTCAGGTTTATAAGAAGCCCACCCCATAATACTAATGACATGACAGTTTTATGAGGCTGGAAAATGATAGCTTGGCAGAAGCTGAGTAATACTAGAGCAAGGGATTTATTTAAATTGATCTACTTTCTTTTTTGTTTTTTCAATTTTATTTTTTATTTTGTCCTTGATCCTTCCAGGTCTCACTGAAATGAAAAATGCGTAAGAGATTCCCTGCATTCAGCTGACAAATAGGTAAGAAAATGTTATTTATGTATTATTCTGTAATTTTATCTTCCAAAGGTTTAACATATTTTTTTGCAAATACATACTTTTGAAAGTTATGCAAATTCTAATACCTATATTTTGCAAAAAATACATAAAGCATCAGCTCTTAACAGCTAGCCCCAGAAAGAGAAATAGTAAGCGTTTTTACACAAATTTGTTTCTATACAAATTTTAACACAGTTTTACATTAGAGAGGCTGCATTTCAGGAGGATAATCTGCCCAGGAGAGTTTTTAGTGAAATGTGTATGTTTAACAGAGCTGCATGTATGCCCTAAGAATAGACCCTGGTGTAGCTATCCAAAAGTACTTTTCATTTACAGACCCTGTGTAGCTATCTAAAAGTACTTTTCATTTACAGTCTAAAAATCTCACTCATCTTGATACTGTTCTTTTTCCAAAAGGTGTGTCAACACCAAATCTGAGTTTTGGGGTTTTTCACTATATCCTAATCCTTGTGTAATAAGTTAATTGATCCTCTGAAAGACTGGAAGGCACTGGGCACATCCTTCATTAGCTGAGTGGTGCTTGTTATGCTGAAACATTGCATTAATGGTGTGCGATTTTCATTAAACTGCAGTTTCAAATTTGGCCTCAAAGCATATAATATCTGTCTATTAAAACATAGCTATAGATAGGCTGTAACATATAGTCTATAGTTATACAAAACATACAATATCTATCTATAGCTATGGTTGATTTTTTCTTACATAATTCTGCATTTTCCACAATTCCTTTAATTTACAGTGATTTAGGAAAAACAAACATATTTTAAACACAAAAATTCTCTATTCTCTTTCTTAATAAGCAGGCTGAGGTTCTCTTTACCACAGCATTTTGAAAATGTGGGTGGTGTCTCAGGACCTGGGAGCGAGGGGTTTAGTAGGGTGTTCTGCACCAAGCACGTAGGCCTGATCCTGTGTGGTGTTGAGTGCTTCCCAGGAAGTGATGAGCTCTCTGAAATCCCTGTGATTCAGATCCCCAGCTCAGGCAGATGCTGACCACATCTCCCACAACACCCTGTGGGAATGCTTTGTAGTGCAGCATACGCTAACCTTGTCCTCAAGTGTTGCCTTTATCGAGGTCCTCAATTAATAAATTGTTCATCCTAGTAATGAGGCAGGGTGAATTTTTGGCAAATGATGGCTGCTGTGGAAGTCGCTCTGCCAAAATACTGAAGTATTTGTCCACTTGGTGACTGGAGGACTTTTGGATGTAGAGCCTTAGCAATAAGGGCTGGTGTGCAAACCCTCTGTGCAGCCCAGCTGGACACTGCACATTGTGTCTCTTCCCACAGCCCCAGAGCCGAAGGCCAAAGCAGCCACACAGAACAACACTCTTACTTCAAACAATCTTCTTCTGCTCAGAGGCTCTTGCAGTTTCCAAGTGGTTTCCTGTCCCTCTACCCAGAGAGGCACACTATAGCTGGGGAGTGATGCAACTGAGCAAGGATCATATTCTACTTTGGATAACTCTCAGGACTGAGAGAAATAAGAGGGGAAGACTTCCTTCTGTGGAATGTTTTCAAACATCCCCATGAACTGAGATTGGAAAAGGAAAACAAAAGAGCCCTTTTTGTTTTAGAAAATTTAAACACTAACAACTCTTTCTTCTCCTCTTATGAACTATTTGTTGAACTTAACCCAAATTTACAAATAGGTCGGAAGCGTAGAGTAAATAAGTGACCAGCTGGGAATTTTATTTGGCCGCACTCTAGTAATTGTTTTCTTTTACTATTAGTACAAGCCTATATGACACGAAAGATGGCTACTCAGTGACTCAGGTAACAACTGTATTAGCTTTGGGTTTCAGGGTAGTATGTAGGAGAGAGATACTTGAGATAGGTTGAAATTGGGTAGCTGGGTTACTGGCCATTTGTTCACCTGCAAAAGCAGAGAATTTAAGTTGGGATACATCTTACTTTTTGATCTCTTTATGTGAGCATTTTTTGTCTCATCATCACATCACAGTCCTTTCTGCAGCAGTGCAGACCCTCAGAGGTCAAACCTGAGAATGTTCTCCTTGACAGAGAGGTTTTATATGTTTGTTTTAGCATTTGCGATGTGAAAGAGATTAAAAATAATAATTTTTTTAAAGTGCCTAGTTTTTTTCCCCCACAAAAGCTGTTTTGCGCCTGCTACTCTATGCTTTGAAAAATTGGAAAACTGAAACTGTGTCTGAGTTTTATCCCTTTACTTTACATATTTCCATTCCTGTTTCCTGACCCTGTCAGGACTAGGCTCAGAAGGAGAAGAACCTTAAAGAACAGAAAACAAAACCAAAATCAACAACAAGCTCTCCACCCCATAAATCCAAACTAATCTGATCCAAAGCAAACAGGAAACATGCTTTTAGAAATCTCCCAGCCTAAAGCTGAAAAGACTTTAGAGAGACTCCTCCACTTTAATGCCTCTCTCGTCAAACACTGAGGTTCACCGATCATTCCGTTTCACACCAGGAACTTGGCTGAGCAGCTCAGACTGGGAGCACAGGCTCCTTATGTAGCCAGCAGAGGGAAAATTCAAACCGCCCAGAGTTGTGGCTGAGCTGTCATTAGCAGACAGTAAATAGCTTCTTGCTTCAGGTGAGTCACTTTAGTGCATACAGGCATGTATACTTGTATATATGTATATGCATATATGTAAACTCTCCCATTGTTATGGTTTAGGGGGTTTTCTCCTGCTCTGGCAGCGAGGGGGTTAACAGCTCAGTTCTTGCCTGGGCTCTCTCCGTGCTGCCAGGGCCTTCAAGGTTATAGAGATAGAGGCGTCTCTGTGAATAACATACTTGGGAGAGGAAAAAAAAGTTTCAGCAGCAAGATGTAGTGTGCCGGCTCAGAACCTGCGTTGGGAGGCTGAGAGATTGAAGGCCCCCAGGCCCACGAGAGAAGGGGTAGAGATGTTCTTCCAGGCATCCCGCTGCTGCTCGTGAATTGGACTGATCATGGTGAAAAACCTATGGACTAGAGAGAGGAACCAGAATGCGGAATCCATCTAAGCCATGACTGAAGATGGAGAGATAAAACTGGAAAAAAACAGCCGATGTTCTTCGGAGCCCAGAAACACAAGACAAACCTGGAGCTAGCTGACAGCTCGGCAGAAATCCTCTGGACAGACTTTTGTGTATTGAGGCAGAATATGAATTATGTACTTTGGGACGGGCTCATATTATGACGCTGTAAGAAGCCAGTACTTAAAAGCTGCAATCCTGGCTGTGACTTTTGGACAACAGAGAATTTCAGAAGAACTGTCGTCCTCGGGTTGAGATCTCACTTGGGAGGGGTCATGAAAGACCTTTTCCTCTCGTGAGAGAAAGAGAGAGAGAGAACTTTATGGAAGGGCAGAGAGATGGTTCCTACCCTGGATCTGGTCAGATAATACCAACTTGCCTGGTTTACCCCTACCCTACATTGCCCCTTTGTCTCCTGGTGAAAAAGGGAATATTAGATCTGTTGTAAGGGGTGGGGGAGAAAGGTTGCCTTCTAAATGATGCTTTCTTTGCAGTTCTGATCTTGTTAGTTAGAAAATAAACCCTTTATATTCTTTACTTGTAGTTGCCTTGCTTTTTACCTGTGACCAGTTTTATTTTCCAGTTTTATTTTCCAGTGTTTTCTCCTCCAGGAGAGGTTGTGGGTGAGTCTCTGGCATCCAGCCAGGGTCAAACTGCGACACCCATATGGCCATAACTGCCTTGCTTCCCATTTATGTGGAAAAGCAAATGTTTCCAGAGGGACTGGTACCCTGAGTAGTTTTTAGGGACTCAGAGAGGTATGTGATGTACTACAAACTCACTGCTGTGCTTCAGTAAAAAAACCTGCCAGATGAGTAGCTCCGTCTGAACTAGAATCAGTGGTCTTGCTGAGCCTATGTAGTTGAAGGGAAAGCAAATAAAAACTAGTTTGTGCTTTGGGCTGGGTTTTTTTTGAATGGTATCAAACCATTCAAGTGTGCTTGTGTTGGGAAAAAAAAGTAGTTCGTATATAAGCTTATATAAGTTACATATAAGCCTGATACCGTAGCGCCTGAACAGCACTGCGATGATATATTTAGCTTGAATGAACTCCTGAGCCCCAGTTCACATGCATTCAACTAGTGCATGCCCATCTCTGTGCTGGAAAAAAGTGAGTCCATAAAGGTATTATTCTGGTGCACCAGCAGTCCAAGCCAGTTAACTTTCCATGCAGTAAGTCACATGAATTGAATGTATAAAGCCAGCAGAGAACACAGAGTAATGCGTATCCTTGGCTCATAAAAGAAAGCACATGATGATCTTTTCGGACAAATCACTGGTCTCAGCTAAAACCTCCATACTTCCTCCTGTGAATATGTTGAGGAGGATGGGCATGTAAAGTGATCAGTCTGGCATGCCTTGACAATAAAACCCTAGTTAACACATATCCTGTCGGGTTTGGACAGTTGTTTTAGTGATCAGAGACAGCAAAAAGAAGTTATAGGAATATGATGGCAACCTGAGAAGAGCTGTGCAGCAATGGAGAGAGTATAGCCCATCTAGTGAGACCAAAGCTGATCTGTACATATCCAGGCTCTCAAGTTACAAGATTTAGTCCGTTGCTTACTAGGAGTGATAGAACTAATCACATATGTTATGGGGAAAGGCACGATTTATCAGATCCTAACCCAGAGGTTCATGTTCTCTCTCTTTACCTAGAAATTATGGTCATTCAAGGTTACAGGAGAAGTAGCTGAGAGATCAGCATGCAATAGCTTTCATGGCAGCTGTCTTCATCTGTTAGGCAGGCTTTTCTACCCTACAGCAGATGGCTTTGCAGTTGGCACCAAAGCCAGCCAGCCAAAACAGAGATACACGTACAAAAACTTTTTACCTCTAAATGCATTAATGCCTGCTGAAGACAAGTCACACTGGGCTTTCATAGAGAGGATATCAGTGTGGAGAAAGTTCATTACATTCTTGTTTTTAACAAATTAGTTTGGGGGCCAAGCTTGGTTACTCAGGAAATGGTTGGGGAGCTGAAAATTCAACATTGTTACAATATGCTACAGCAAGAGATGAATATGTGCTTGTCCTTTACTACATTCTGCAGAGATTTTATTTTTAGAGATCGTGTTTATGAATTTAATTACTAGAACTATTGAATAGATACTTAATGAGAACATTTAAAAAATGTACTTGTGTTAAAAGAGCATACCAAAAAGGAAACACTATAAATTCAAGAAATAGCTTTTCTTTTTATGCTTATCAGAGGATGATACAGCATGTGACTGAAGCTGGATACTGTGGCTTTGTACTGGGGGGACACCCACACTCCTCCATTAGCAATAAAAAAAGCAGAATTATTAGTTTTCCTGATAATGCTCTGATTCAAGATCTGCAGAATATTTGGAGGTAGAAGGAACCTAAATGGATCATCAAGTTCAAAGTTTTCTGTGACTTGCTGTTTATCTTGTGCAGAGTGTTTCCCTGAATATAAATACCAATAACTCCTGTGAAAATAAAGTTGGAATTTCCCAACTCAGCTGATGTACCAGAACACGGGTTATCTGATGTTCCTTAAGGCAAAATGGTTGTCAGTACTTTATGGCTGCAATGGCTGGTTAGTGAGGCAGAACAAAAGAATGGACTTGTTAGAAAAATTAACGTTTAAAATAATTGACAATCAGTTGCGTACATGAATGTGAAGCACAGCAAAAGAAGATAATGTCCTTTTAACAAAAAGTCTGATTTTTTATTTGCATAATAGGGAAATAAAACTAGGCCCTAGTCTCATAGCTGGGCTCTTCATACTGATAGATGCTCCTGAAGGCAAACACCTCCCATGAGGACCAGCTATCCTGTTGAGTTTACAGCGTATGTCCATATTTTCGCCAGCATGAAAGCAGAATCAAATGCTCACTCCACCTGCTGAATAACCCACAGCACTGCTCCGGCATTTTCACCAGGCACAAGATGGAGATTTTCATGCAGCTGGACTTTACCTGATCTCCCTAGAGCAGAGAAAGATTACAAGTTTCTAAACAAAATAGCAGGCAGTGCACCATGTTGGATTTGTATTGACCAGGCAAAGTTTTAACAGCTCTCCTCAGCTTAATTTTTAATGCAGTGTACCACAGAAATAGTCCCTATTATCTCTTGTGACTGGATAGGACCAAAACAAAGAAGATAGGAAGGAGAAATGAGACATATGAAATTTTTTACCTTAAGAACCTGATATTGTCCACAGACAATTAATGTGGGTTTGTCACATAAATGTTAAGAAGGGATGCAATAGCTGCACTAGCTATTTATAGAGGAACTGTATAAACATCAACAGGTGTTTTCAGCACAGCCATGTACTTCAATGGTTACTTGCAAAAATTTCCATTAGAGCATTAGAAAAAACTGTGATTCAGAAATGCAAAAATAAAAGCCCTGAATTGTTCAGGTTTTCTAGAGGATCCGCCAGTCATTCATTAGGCTAATTGCTGTTCTGTTCCAACTGTTGCAGGCTGTTTCCATCTTTGATCAATATTGATTTAAATCCTGGAAGAGTGGAAAAAGCAAGCCAAAGGTTGTGATGCTGTCAGTGAGTTACAGCAACACTTCAGACAAGGTAGATATTAAATTCTTGGCACTCAATTAAAAGTTAATCATATTACCAATCCCAAACATTTAAAATTAAAAATTAATAAGATTTTTTAAAACAGTGTAGATAGACAGGTTTGGAGCTGCTATTGGTCACCCTCAAATTCTACTATTAAATAATTTGTAATTTTTTAATAAAAACTGGCACAGAAAACCAACATATATACCAAAACACAATGCTGACTCAACCACTGTCATGGCAAAGTTGTACAAAGTATCCCTTTCAAAGTAAGACACCTTTTGGTGACAGTCTGACTGCAAAATTCTTCCAAGGCAAGTTTCTCCTAAGTCAGTACAAATGTATAATTATTTACCTTTCAAGTTGAGTTTATTTTACCCAGTCTTGTTTAGTGCCTACAGATGCTAAGGATATATGCCTAATTTTCAAGGTGAGCAATTTAAGAAGTAAGTTATTTCAGAGTGCTTTAATCTGCAAGGTAAGTATATGCACCATGCTTGCACAAAAACGTAAGTAGTGCAGACTGAGCAGTCATCAGGCATCTACATGGTCAAGGCTTTTTTGTGGGGTCTGGGAGCTAAGAGTGATGGTGAATATCATTATCACTGTTAATGAAGGATGAAGAGCTCAAGCTAACCATGTGGTAGGGCCAGCAGGAAGGATGTCAAAAATTGGCTAATAAAATTTAGTAAGTGTGAAGTTAATTTGATCTTTCTATTTGGAAAGTGAGCTCTCTATACAGAGCACACTCTCTGAGCTGCCAGATGGGAGGAAATGTCTGATACAATACCTTCCCTGATCTCAGATTAGCACGTGGACTAGAACAGAGCCTGTGCTTACTCTAAATCTCATTACATCTGATGAGCTGCACGGATAACCATCAGAGAGAATATTCTGACCTTCATTAGAAATTCACAGAACCCTGAGCCAGAAGTGTTAACTTCATCCGCACCCTGATAAATTCACCTTCTGCACTTGAAGGCATCTTACAAGACACCCAATTTCAGAATTCAGGAGTGGGATCTGAGAAGAGTTTTACTGCCAAACTAAAGGCACCTAACTACAATTCTGGCTCCAAATAACCCTAAGCTTTGTGATGCCCAAAATGCAGACTTGCCATTTTGCAAAACACCACATAGACATTTCGTTCCTTCTCATCTAAGTGTCCCCACCTGGCATGTGGGAGACCCGGGTTCGATTCCCGCAAGGGAGACAGTGTTGAGTTGGACTCAATGATCCTTGTAGGTCCCTTCCAACTCAGAATATTCTGTGATTCTGTGATTCTGATCCACCCCTTTTGGTAAACCTATTACAGTTTATTAGCCTGAATGGCACTACATCGAACTCCCATAGCATCTCTGCACATCAAAAGAGCAATTGCCAAGTTAGCAGACCTCTGAAATTAAACATCTTGGCTGTTTCAAGCAGAACGAGTGCCATGCTGTCATTGTCCTTGCTTATACTGTGGTCCCTGCCAAAGGCTGCATTCAGGACAGGGTCTCAGCTGGGCTAGGTGTTGTAAAATCAGTCAAAACCTTCCAGCAAAAGCTCTGAGGAGCTGAAATGAAGACAGCAATGAGAGAAAGTTAAGTGGTTTGAGTAAACCTTGCTAGACTGCAGGCCTGAAACAGGCAGCTCTGACCACTGTAAATTTTAAATTTGGCTTTAAACTATCTGATCCAGTTGCTTTTTAATTTTCAATTAAACCTGTAAGAAAAAAGAAACACAGTTTTGTTTAAACCATCCAAAGAAAATAAGGCTTTTCTGCTGGTTTGAGCACAAACTACAAGAGTGTATCTTGTGTCCAGGTAAAATATAATTTTCTCAGATTCTAAAGCTTCCTGCATATTTCCATAACGATGTTAATCTATAAGCAGTATCAGGACCTGTCCCAGTATGAACACCGGAAGGCACAGGAGCAGCAGAGTTGCCTGTGCACCCCCAGCAACCCTAGTTATGGATTTCAGTGAAGCCTGTGAGCATTGCTCATCTTGTTCTCTCGCTTGAATGTGGTCAGGCTGTACTTGGGTGCTTTGTGCAGTCTGTTTGTGCAAGTGGCATGGAGGAGAGGAAGATGAAACATCTGTAGCTGGAAGGTCCCAGTGTGGCTTCAGTAACCTTCATCAGCTGAATACTATTCTCCTGCTGTGCTGACCCTACACTACAGCCCATGTTGCTGTAAAACTTTCCATAAGGTACAAAGAGACAGAAGGCAGAGTTTCCCACTGGGAAATTAGACGTGATCTCTGCCCCAAAAGCTTGACTACTTTTGCCTAGAATGAGGCAAAGCCCAAGCTGCCTTTGCTTTTGTGGGGTAAGAATGGCAACTTACTTTATTTGAACTTTTTCAAACTGATCTGATAGCCCCATAGGAAATGCCAGGGAAAATCAGGTTGTTGTAGTTTTCTCCAACACCTTCTTCTCTCCTAGCTGGAATTTACGGCTTACATTCGGTTTAGGTGTTTGCCTCTTACAGGCAAATTATTGCAATATTGCATGATGTAACCACATTTTAAACAAGGTAACACTTGGCATTATACAAAATGGAGCCAGCGTCTGCAGGGACCTTGCAGAATCCCTTGCTAAACAGTAACAAGGGAGATGTGCTTAGGGGCACTTAAGGGGCAGATTGACACCTGTGGGACAGCAGAGACATCTGTTGTGCCCATATTTTAGCAGTGCTAATCCATGTCAGGAAGAGCAGGTTTGAAGCCCTCAGGGTTTGAGTCAATCATGTTGAAATGCTGTGCACAAGAGGAGCAGGGATGGCCTAATCAAGGTCTAGATGGGTCATGTTCATTTAAGACAGAAGACATCTGGGAATTTTAAGGAAAGCTAAACCCTTGCCAGCCGTGCCTTGCTGCCATAGCTAGCAAAAGGGAAGAGAGATGAGTTGCAGCTGTCTTGTCTTAGTACAGGAGTGCAGGGTGCATGTACAGCTCTCAGGGAGCTATTTGAGAGGCTCCAGCTTGGACCATGGGAAGGGCATGCATGGCTAGAGGTATGCAAGGACACTCAGAGTGGGCCCACACTGTGCGAGGCAGTGCAGCATGAGTGTGTCGCCCCATCCTTGCAGATACATACACCTGCACCTCATGACCTTGATGTGCAGCAGCACAGATCCCAGAGACAAGAACTGTATTGCGCTGCAAGCACACACATCTCGGGCAAGGCAGTTACTTCCTGCACAGTGCGTTGGTGTGCTGGCTGTATTACTTCTGACTTATCTCTTCATTCATAGGAAACTTTGAATTTACAACCAATGCAAACAGACACACAAACACATGGAGTTTATGCAGCTTTTCTCCCTACAACCTGAGACCAGGTCGTATTATGACTTGCTTTCACTTGCTTTCCTAAGGAACTCATAGTACCAATATATTTCTTAACATGCTTCTTGGTGTTCAACGGGCCAGCCTAGTTGAGTAAATGCTCCTGTAGTAACACTTCATGCTCACTGTGCAGCTTTGTTCATATCCAAGGGCATTTAAAAGTACCAAGTTTCTGTAGCTCTGAGGTAGAAACATTTATGATCCTTATAGCTCTATGTTATAAATAGTTTTTGAATATGGGGAAATGCATGCAGAAAGACACAGATTATGGCTGCAAAGACACTGGCAACCTGGGAAAGAATGTGACACAAGTTCTCTGAAAGTAACAGGCAAGCTTTCACCACGTTTTTGATGAGAAAATCTTATATGTCTTTGTACAGAAATACCTTTTTCAGTGCTCTTGTGGATCATGAATGCAATCACATTTCATTAATTTTCTTTACAGACCACAGGGCACCAAAGATTGCTTGGTGCTTGGCTTCTGCACAGTGAGATGACAAGATGGAAACTGAGCTCCTCAGCAGGTTGATTGGTGTGGAGCACCCACTGTCCTTGAGTGAACAGAAACTGCAACCACAGCAGCATGCACTCCATCATTCAGGTATGTAAGTTATATTACTTCCCATGGGAAGTACATGGGATGAGGAACAAAACAAAGATTCAGCTGCTACAGAATAAGATGGGCTTCCAGGTGGAGTCCATAAAAGGCCAGGTCTTTATGCATTCCAGGTCTTCAGAGCCTAAAATGGACTGATAGCACTTCAAGGCCCTGCGATGATTCATGCTGGAAATAAACTTCAGAAGACAGCAGGTGCCAGCACTCATCAGAGGATGAAGTGCAATTGTTTTCTAGTGAAGAGTGTAACTTGAAAAGTATTTGTGCCACCTTGCCAAAAACACAGACTGTGCCATGTTTATTTTTAGTTGCAGATACCCATCCAGGAAGAAACCACAACCACTTATGTCATACATAAATCAGAGGTAGGTGCTGATTCCATCACAGAATTTACTATGGTGCTTTTTTAATTGACTAGCTACCCAAATACAAACCTATGTTTTCCCTATGTTTTCCCTTGTCACATGCCAAGGCATCCAAACTTTAACTTATTTCTCAAACTACCTGCTTTCTCATGGAGCAAAATACTCTCTGGGATGGAGGTGTTTGGCAGGGTAAAGAGACTATGGGAAGCAGGGTTGTAGTCCTCTCCTTTTTGATACCTTTCTATCCCACACTTCCAGCTCCCCAGGAAATACTTTGTACTCCCTCTGGAGTTTGGGGTTTTTTTAACATTTCTCCTGTTGGATGAATAGCACTTTGCAGAAGGGAAGGGAAGGGAATTGGTGTGTTGGCCTCAGGGGTGTTGGAGCATGTTATGTAGGGGCCATATTAGAGATTCAGGGGGATGGATGCTTTGTCTGTGGTGGTTCTGAGTAGTCATGCAGCAAACAGACAGGCAGTTCTCATTAACCTTCTGCAGCTGGATTAGCCACTACAGGGACACAAAGGTCTCTACTGGGGTTGTCTGAATTACATCTGGTTGTTGTTCAAGATATTTTTTCAGAGGCTTTTTTTTTTTACAGTTTGCTTTCAGCACCACTCCATGCTGACCCCTCTTCTTTTCCAGCTAGTGTCTTGTTCTTTACCACACTACTATCTGCATTAAACTGACTATGTGTTGTTATTCATCCATGGATCCTGCACAGCCTTCCTGCTACACATACAAAGGCAAAATGCTCCTTCAGGGATCAGCATTCCAGTGAGATTAACAGGACTCATGATGGACAACAGAGTAAAAAACCATAAACACCTGCGCTCTCCACCCCCAAAAATTCCTATGTCAGCAGCAAAGCTTGTACTACACGGCAGACACATGAGTCTTAGAAAAAGATGTGTGAATATATTTGTATACAATGAAAAGGGTTATGTTAAAAGTAATAACTTTCCAAAAGACTTCCCTTAAGATTTTCTATTTCTTCTTGTGTCATGTGCTATAGATAATAGTGGTTATCCATTGTCTCACACTTTCTGTTTTAAAAGACTGTTTGACCCTCAGTTCTTTCTGAAAATAACTGTATCATTCATGGTGCAGAGTTCTGCAATTATGCTTTCACTATTGCCACAAAAATATAGCATTTTCCCACATCCTCTTCACTATGTATTTGAAAAACAAGGCCTGCAAATCCAGTGTGAACAAGCACTGTTTAACTTATTGAGGCAGTACGCTTTCTGACTACACAATTATTTTTGAATACTTAATATATTTTGAGTACTAAAAGACCATTAATCAGTGGGTAACATTAGGGATTCAAAGTTCTGGTTTAACTCAAGTGTTAATGGTAAGGATTAAGAATTAAGTGTTCTGATGTCATTTTGTTTTCTGTTCCTCTGAATTTTTGTCATCACCCTTGCTTTTTATAGCTACATAAGGAGAGAATTATGATGCAATTACTGCACTGACAAAAACTATTTTTAAAACTCCGTACAATAGCCCTTCATAGCTGCACAGACAGTGGGCAATAGCTTATGGGTGGAAGTTGGACTGGATGATCTCCAGAGGGTCCTTCCAACTTTAATTTTCCTGTAAGGTTTTTATGTTTATATGCCATCGTGTAATATTACATTTCTGTAGGTCAGTTGATTCAAATACTCCTACAGGGCAGACAGACCTTGGAGGCTGAAATTCCTCTACTAGATCACCTCTTGTGCCTTGTCAGACCACGCTCCGAGGAAAGGCGATACTAAAGGCTATTCTCTAAATATCACATGAGTCACATCCTTGGGGAGCTCAGCAACTTTGGCATCTGGAAAGATGGATGAACAGACCTGGCAGCTATTAGATTGAGAAGACCTGCAGAGAGGGATGGTTCCTTCAAACACCAAGCCTTGCTTTTTTCTTACAGGGCAAGGACCTTGGCTGAGCTGCTGGTGTGCATCATCACATCCATCCGCAATGAAATTCTCCATCGTTGGTGAATGCTCAGATTAATGAGTGCTGAGCAGGGTCTCACCAGCTTGTCCCCTGCCATCATACACCTCTTGTGTTTGCCCTTGGTCTCTATCACATCACAGGTATCTGTGGCTTCCTGACTACACGTCTGATAGTGTTTGAGTGTCTCTGGCCCCATCACATTTCTGAAATCCTCTGCCTTTTTGGTCCTGCCCATAAAACAACAGAGACAAGGCATTATCACTTTGGCTACCAAGAAAAAAAAAGGATCAATTCCATCTGTTAAAAGTGACTATTCCTCCCAGACAGGCCCTTCTGCAACTAATGCCATCCCTGTCCTTCTTCCTAACAGTGCAAGCAATAAAGTTTTGTGTAGTCTCTCCTTTCCAAGGCACAGCCCACCTTGGACATATAAACTCTAAAAATATCAGATTCTCATGTTTTAAATATTCACCAGCTTATTACCTGGCCAGCACCCAGGCAGTAGTTTAGAGGTAGGCTGATAGGCCTGTACTTTCCTCAGACAGATTTCCACAATTCATGCCTACTGGTGTTTCCCTCTTCCTGGCTACACACACGTGAACGCACACACATAGGGACTTCTTTGCTATACTACGTGATTTTGTAAGCTACAGATTTCAATGGAAGTCCAGTTTCTCTACCACAGATTGTATACTGCACCAGAGACAGTAGGTGTTAAGATCAAAGAGCTGTATCATTTTAGTCAAGGCTAAGATTAAGATTAGAATTCTTGTTCTAATGAAAATATATACAGTAATCCCTTGCTGTTTCATGGCTCACCATTTACAGGTTCAGTGCATCGTGATTTTTCTCACCCCGCCTTCACTGTATTTACCATTTTTACTGTATTTACTATGTTTTCCATATTTACCTTATTTACCACTGCTTCACGGATTTTACTTATTGTGACATCGTTTTGGGACCAACCCGCTGCAATATTTGAGGGATTACTGTATTTCCTTCTGCCATTCTGGAAATGGCAATGCTACTCCCTACTTAAAATCAGGAGCAAATCTATTAGATATTCTTAACATATAGGTTACATTAAGGTCCCCCAGATTGACACACATTTACAAATTTCCTTTTTTTTCTTTCTCCTCTATGACATTAGCCTTGATGAGGAGCAACTTTTTATACTGTGACACACAGATGCTGAAAACTATTTAAATATACTCAGGAAAAAGTACTTGCTGGGACTACAGCTGGGCTCTGGGCTTTCTCTTCTGCTCTCTGCCTCTCACCTCTCCATCCCAGGTTATTTCTTTCTTTCGTCATTCTTTGTTTGGTATTTCTAGTTCCTGTCTGCCTCTTTCAATAGTTTATCTGGCTCCTGAGCATTTGCTGGCAAGTTTGATGGTGCATGTCTTATGCTGCAAGAAAACATCTGAGCTTTCCTCTGTTCTCATGCTCCCCACCAGCTTCCATCACACAAGCCTGCTAAGTGAGCAGGTGCACTGCTTCAGGATGAGGCTACTCTTGTCCATCTTTGCTCTACTGGCATTATGAAGACTCTTGTCCAGAGCATTATTTCCACCCCTCATCTCAGAAAGTTTTAATGATTTAAAAGTTCTTTCTTCATGGGGTATCTCAAAGGATTTTTCCCCAGTGGTCTCTCAAGGCATAAAGCAAATGCATATAGTTTTCCTAGCCAACAGTTCCAGAATTAGATATATTTTATCTACTCTAAAGTAATGGGGAGCATAATACTATTCTGATGTTTAAGTGTAATGGGTTGACCTCGGCTAAATGCCAAATGTCTGCCCAGTCATTCTGTTCCACCCTCCCCTTGCTTTCCCAGACAGGCAGGGGGGAGAGAATAAGATGGTAAACAACTCATGGGTCAGGATACATTTGACTGTGCAAAAGTGAAGTGAAAAATAGCAAGGTTTATTCTCTACTACGCATCAGCACGTCCCAAGAAGAAGGGCTTCAGCACACTTAATGCTTTCTTAGCACGCAGACATTGGAAAAAATGGATGCCTCTCTTTCCGGTCCTTACCTTAGCTTTTATATCTGAGCTGATGTCACATGGTATGGAATATCCCTTTGTCGGTTTGGGTCAGCTGGCCTGCTTGTGCTCCCTCCCAGAATCTTGCCCTCAACCGGGGAAGGAACTAACACTGTGCTCAGCAGTAGCCAAAACACTGATGTGTTATTGACACCCTTCTAACTACCAATACAAATTACAGTACTGTGAGGGCTGCTATGGGGAAATTGACTCCATCTCAGCCAGACCCAGTACAATCTCCACCTCTTATTCCATTCCATTTGCATCAAACTCAGATCCCAGATAGGAGATATCTCTCTCTCTCTCTCTCTCTCAATAAGTATATGTATCGTCTCACTATCTCCCACGCTTTCACAGATAGATATTATTTTCCCATTCTGTGGCCTTCTTCTACCCTTCCAGATCTTGGGCTCCATTACATTGGGATGGGTACTCAGGACAGAATAAGAAGCACAATTGATCGTTGGGCACCCACATCAGCCTCACTCAGGTCATTGTCACACTCTTCTTTTTCTGGAGGCTCCAGCTGAGGCCATGCTCCCCAGCTGCAGTGTACAGGATATTTTGCACAGCTGGTCCTGTCCGAACAGGCCCAAGAGCTACTGCACGAGCTATCTCCTGTTTGACCTGCTCAAAGGCCTGTTGTTGCTCAGGGCCCCAGTCAAAATGGTTCTTCTTCCAGGTCACTCGATAGAGGGGGCTCACAAGCTGACTGTATCCTGGAATGTGTATCCTCATGAATCCCACGAGGCCTAGGAAAGCTTGTGTTTCCTTCTTATTAACTGGTGGAGACATAGTTGTTATCTTGTTCACCGCATCCGTGGGCACACAATGGCATCCATCCTGCCATTTTATTTCCAAGAACTGGATCTCCTGTGCAAGTCTCTTTACTTTACTTTGTTTTACAGCAAAACCAGCTTTCAGAAGGATTTGGATTACTTTCTTCCCTTTCTCAAACACTTCTTCTGCTGTCTTACTCCACACAACGATGTCATCAATATATTGAAAGTGTTCCAGAGCTTTCTGCCGTTCCAGTGTGGTCTGGATGAGCCCATGGCAGATGGTTGGGCTGTGTTTCCACCTCTGGGGTAGTCGATTCCAGGTATACTGGACACCCCTCCAAGTGAACGTAAGCTGCAGCCTGCACTCTGTTGCCAGAGGGATTGAAAAGAACACGTTAGCAATGTCAATTGTAGCATACCACTTGGCTGCTTTTGACTCCAGCTCATATTAAAGTTCTAACATGCGTGGCACACCAGCACTCAGAGGCAGTATGACTTCATTCAGGCCATGATAGTCCACTGCCAGGCTCCACTCCCCACTGGACTTTCACACTGGCCATATGGGGCTGTTAAATTGTGAGTGGGTCCTGCTGATCAGTCCTTGGCTCTCCAGTCAGCGAATTAGCTCATGGATGGGAGTTAGGGAGTCTTGGTTGGTGTGATATTGCTGTCGATGCACTGTTTGGGTAGCAATTGACACTTGCTGGTCTTTGACTCGCAACAATCCCACAATGAAAGGATCTTCTGAGAGGTCTGGCAAGGTACATAATTGTTTGATCTTTTATGTATTCAGAGTAGCTACACCAAAAGCCCATTGATACCCCTTTGGATCCTTGAAGTACCCTCTCCTGAGGTAGTCGATGCCAAGGATACAAGGGGCCTCTGGGCCAGTCACAGTGGGGTGCTTTTCTCATTTATTCAACTCACTTCAGCCTCTAATAGAGACAGTTCCTGGCATTCCCCTGTCACTCCATAGATCCAGATGGGTTCCTCACTCCTGTGTCTTGATGGCATCAGCGTACACTGTACACTGGTATCCACCAAAGCTCTATACTTCTGTGGATCCGATGTGCCAGGCCATCGAATCCACACAGTCCAGTACACCCGGTTATCCCTTTGCTCCTCCTGGCCAAAGGCAGGGGCCCTCTATTCCTGTTCCTGGTCAGGATACTCACTATCTGACCTTTGTGATGCTAGATCAGAAGTACCCTCACCAGGATCCAAGGAGTTGATTTCAGTCCTTCTACATGCGGGAGGTCACCGCTTGTTTTCTTGGGTGTCTGAAGCAACTATGTGGACAGCTTTCCTGGGGGACTCCTTCTTAACAACTCTTTTCCCTTTCAATTCATGTACCCGAGCTTCCAGCTGGAAGGTGGGTTCACCATCGCACTTGCTCATGTCTTCTCCCTGGTCANTGGCTGCTTTTGACTCCAGCTCATATTAAAGTTCTAACATGCGTGGCACACCAGCACTCAGAGGCAGTATGACTTCATTCAGGCCATGATAGTCCACTGCCAGGCTCCACTCCCCACTGGACTTTCACACTGGCCATATGGGGCTGTTAAATTGTGAGTGGGTCCTGCTGATCAGTCCTTGGCTCTCCAGTCAGCGAATTAGCTCATGGATGGGAGTTAGGGAGTCTTGGTTGGTGTGATATTGCTGTTGATGCATTGTTTGGGTAGCAATTGGCACTTGCTGGTCTTTGACTCGCAACAATCCCACAATGAAAGGATCTTCTGAGAGGTCTGGCAAGGTACATAATTGTTTGATCTTTTATGTATTCAGAGTAGCTACACCAAAAGCCCATTGATACCCCTTTGGATCCTTGAAGTACCCTCTCCTGAGGTAGTCGATGCCAAGGATACAAGGGGCCTCTGGGCCAGTCACAGTGGGGTGCTTTTCTCATTTATTCAACTCACTTCAGCCTCTAATAGAGACAGTTCCTGGCATTCCCCTGTCACTCCATAGATCCAGATGGGTTCCTCACTCCTGTGTCTTGATGGCATCAGCATACACTGTGCACTGGTATCCACCAAAGCTCTATACTTCTGTGGATCCGATGTGCCAGGCCATCGAATCCACACAGTCCAGTACACCCGGTTATCCCTTTCCTCCTCCTGGCCAAAGGCAGGGGCCCTCTATTCCTGTTCCTGGTCAGGATACTCACTATCTGACCTTTGTGATGCTAGATCAGAAGTACCCTCACCAGGATCCAAGGAGTTGATTTCAGTCCTTCTACATGCGGGAGGTCACCGCTTGTTTTCTTGGGTGTCTGAAGCAACTATGTGGACAGCTTTCCTGGGGGACTCCTTCTTAACAACTCTTTTCCCTTTCAATTCATGTACCCGAGCTTCCAGCTGGAAGGTGGGTTCACCATCGCACTTGCTCATGTCTTCTCCCTGGTCATGCAGAAAGAACCAGAGTGCAGAGTGGCCTGCACTTGGGGCTTCCCTTCCCTCTGACTGGGTCAGGAGAGGACCGACCTCTTGAGCTATCCCTGAGACCTGAGGTGCTGGCCCTTGGGGATAAGGAAGTGACCAGTTTCTTCCACATTCCAAAGCCAGGAGGACATCACCACTCCAGTTGGTGACATCTTCTAGTAATACCATGCTACCAAGCTATTGGAATATGATGTAGGGGTGCTTTGAACTACCTTCCTCTACATAGCCATTGTTCAAGGGACATCCTCTGGATCTTTAGGCAAGTTATCCCTTCTTAGATTACTATAAATGATTTCCAGCACTGCCAATTCCCTCAGGTACTGGATACATACTTTCATCTGCAGTGATCGACTAACCTGGGGAGCTCGTTAGGTCTTCCTTAAAAGGATAACTTGATCTTGCGCTTGCAAAGAACCATCTCCAAAGACTGCAACTTGATTTTTCTTTTCCAGTCCCTATTTCAATTTCCTGATCTCTAGCAAAGGATCCTAGCTGTTGGGCTTTATGGCCTTCCAATTGCTGACTATCAGCCTCATTATCCCGGAATCAAAGCAGGCAGGTAGGAATCCACTCACTGGACTGACAGCTGTAATCCTTTCGGAGTTCTGCTGAGGTCAGGAACCAGGTAATTTTGATTTCCTGTTTGATTTGTCTGATTCCTTTTGATTTCTTTATTGATGGACTGCCATTTCCATCTGGCAACTCTTCTCTTTCTTCTCCTTATTCTTCCTCCCTTACTAATGGACTTACTGCTAGACTTGTAGATTGTCTTGTCCATCTTTTCCTTTACACTACTGAAACGCTCCCCTAATTCAACCCTAACCCTGACCCGACACCTACTGAGATGTTGGCTCTGTCATGGAGTTCTCAATCTCAGGGGGGTCCCAGTTTAAAAAGGTGCTGAGGCAACCAAGCTGGTGCACTGTAATGATGTGGTGAACATGCATTTTCCAGCTCCAGGGTCCCTGGGATGCTGACCCAGACCTAGTACAATAGGGGCACTGCACCTGAATTGCCTATGCCCATGGAGGTTCCCAATGAGAAAAGTATAGTGGCAGCAATTCTTCTGTCCTTCCACGATCCTTTCAGCATGCCCATTGCAGCCACAGTGTCTCTGAAGGTGTAGACCCTGTGGCTCTCCCAACCTTAGGTCTAAGGCCTGAGGACGCTGTGGCTGAGGTCCCCATTGCAAGGGTTGGCCCAGCCTACAAAAGTGTGGATGTAGACTCATTAGTGGCCTCATGTGATCCCCTTGACCTGCCTTTTTCAGCCCCAGTATCACTTGCCCTGTGGGCTTTCTGGCTTTCTGAAGCCATGAGCACCAGGGTTATGCGTTCGATCCCTGTATGGGCATTCACTTGGGAGTTGGACTAGATGATCCTTGTGGTTCCCTTCCAACTCAGAATATTCTGTGATTCTAAGCCAAAGCAGAATAGCACTCCATCTCAGACAGACCCAGTGTATTAACTTTTTTAAAGTATGGGATTACCTCATTACCTGCATTTTTGTTTTCAGAACTACTTTTTCTCCTTTACTACTGCTTCAGTGTAAGAGGCAAAGGCATTTAAAATACAGTGAAATTTTTGGGTAAAAAGTTAAAAATTAAGAAAACCGAGTGTGTTTGGAAGACTATTATCTATCCTCATAATTTCTACTCCCTTCATCTTTTCTCACAGCATTATTCTTATTTTAGTGCCACAGTAATGCTCAAAGGCTTTGGTTTGGTTGTTTTACACTGCGTCTCCACAGAAGCCAGAGAGGACATCTTACTCTTGGTTTCAAAAGGCCTGGACTCTGGGAACAGTTCAAAACATACTTACTTTTAAAAGTAGTGGCACCACCTGCAAGCCAGCAGGGTCTTCACAAAGTGTGAGTCCACAAGGCAAGCAACACGACCTGAGAGAAGACATTGAGATGAAAATATTTTTTTAAAAGCTAAAATTAGAAGCTAGAAGAGGTGAAAATGTTACCACCTTTTTTTCTAAAATCAAAATATGTATTTTACTGTAAAATTATGACTGAACTGAAAGGTCTTTTTGATTCCAGTGCCTCCTGTTCTTTCTCTCCAAACATGAGCCCCTTCACTCAACTCAACCCCACAAGACTGGGAGAGAAAAGATTCCTGAACTCTCTTTGTAGATCCAAATCCATGCAAACTTTCTTAGGGAGTGAGAGAAAGAGAGAGACTCATGTGAGCCCTGCTGATTGGTGGGAAGCAAAGTGTAGAATCCTGTGCTGGCTCCTGCTCACTCTTCTTTCTTGAACATCCTCTTGAAGTGCCTGTAAGGTAATTTCTTCTAAGAAAATTTTTGCACAAAAGCAAGAGCTTTTCCCTCTCCTTGGCAAGGCTGGTTCTTGTGCTGTTTTTGATGAATTATTTACGGAGGCTTGACTTGAAAGGCATGCTTTACCCTATCAGGGAGATGGAAGTGGAACAGCTCAGTGCAAGTATAATTGCTCAATCTCTATTAAAATGGAAGACTGGAAGTCCCTGGCTAATTCCCAAGTCATGGATGTGAGCCTTTGAACCTCTCATTCTTTCCACTCACCTCGTGGCCCAAAGCAAGGCAGCTTGGAGTTCTACATGCAAAGCCAAGAGCAGTATCAGCTGCTGTTCAGGCTGCAGTATGCATCCTTTAATTTCTGTTCCTGCCCCCAAGATTCTGGGGTGAGGAGAGGATGCCATGATATGACAACTGCACAAAGCACACAACTGCTAGCTGAATCATGTCCTTAAAAAATAAAACAAACAAATGAAAAAACCCAGACTAAGGGATGAGAAAAACTGGGCAACCTTGCAGCTGTCAGAAAAAGCCCTACCAAGAAGGACAAGTCCATTTTTCCATTCCTCTAGCTTCAGATATGTACTAACCCCAGCTGCAGAAATTTAGATCTGGTCTTTGAATTTAGGTAGCAGGCCAGCTTTATGGCTCATCTGGACAGCTGCAAAACTATCCAAGACAGCTGCAAGTGGAAAGGAAGGGGTTCAGAGCAATTGCTTGGTAGATGAACCTTTAGGTATTGCCTTGAAGAGTTTCAGGACTCTCATACCCTTCACAGAATCTACATCTTGTCATTGCTATCTCTGCTTTGTCTGCTCCTGTTAGACTTAACTTTATTTCATAGGAGTATATTAAAGTTATATGCAGGATCACTCACAAAATAGCAAGTGCCTCCATTTGTGCTTACAGTATTTGCCTTTCTGATTAATGCTCCCCAAAAACGAGCTCAGAGGGCTCCTGATCTGACACCAATACCATCATCGCTCATCCAGAAGTCTTCAGCACTCTTCCGGGTTTACTGTGACTGGCTTCCCTGCTCAAGCCCAGGTATCCAATTGCAAAAGCAGAGGTGGACAAAGCATAACCATCTCAAACCTGCACTCTTTATCACCTGAAGGGGAGGCAGTTCTGGCCCAAAACAATATGTAGCTTTGTTAACAGGCCCCCAAAGCCCTGTGTTCTCCTTCAATGCAAAGACACTGTAGGAGCAGCAAGCCTTACAGTTCACATCTACCATGGCACAACTCAAACCATGCTGTCCTTAACAAAAGAGCTTTGTCGCAAGTTGATCCCAACTACCCCCAATATACTTGCAGGCATTAAGCCCCAAGGTGGGAAATTCAGCAGCGGAAGAAGTCATGCTGTCAGAAAGCAGCTCAAAATTCTCCCACCACAGAAACCCATTGCTAAATCATATTTGTGCCATACTCAGACCTCTCAGTGACAGGAGTGATACATAGCTGTCTCGCAGTATTTATACCACACGACCACTGCAGTATCTGGGGAGTGTGGTATAAATACAGACCTAGCAATAGCCAGGGAAGCCCAAAGAGTGGGCGAGGAGAGTGAGTGGCCAAAGCAGCTGAGAGACATGCTGATTCAGTGCATCTCCTTCAGCTGCCCTTAGCAGCAGGTTCCCATAGGTTAGAAATTGAGAAGGTTGAAATAACTGATTTTTCTTTTTTTGCCCTTCTCTTTTACAGCTTGTTCCTCACCCTCTGCTTGAGCCCATAAGATTCTTCATTTGAGTATCCAACCATAACACTTTGTATTACTACACAAGGTATAGCAAACACCTAACTATTTCTTCTAAAGAAATTATTTGGCTCATGACTGCCAGCCTGCATCACTCAGCAGATGAAGTAGAGTAGTCATCCCTGCCTTAGAGATGAAGAAATCCATGTAAAGGGAAATTACCTTGTCACAGAGGGCCTGTGGCTGTTTCCAAAGTAGAGGGATTCATGTTCTCACTCAAAAACCCAGTCACAGGGTTTTTAAGACACTAGGTTGAAACAGGCTTAACTGCAAGGGAAAAGGAAATAATTGTTCAAGAAAAGCTTCAAGATGCGCATCTCTCAGTCACATGTTTATTTTTTTCCCCAAATCCATTAAAAGCAAGTATTTCCAACTGTTTGAACAATTGACTTTCAGCAGTAAAATCCATGAGTATTTGAAATATTTTTGCATGTTAATAAAATATAGGCAGGGAAGAATCCATCACAAAACCAGGGGATTTTCAGCAAGGTGTTGCAAGCACGTAGCTGGCTTAGGGAAGCTTCTTCTCATCTGGTCTAACAACATTTGAGTACCCCTCCTTGCTACAAAAGCAAGGGCATTTTGATCCACTTTTTCCACTCATGATACTGTATTTTTTTCTGAAAAAAATACAACTGCCACAGTAGCCTACCTACTTGCTGCAATTTCTGCAGGAATAGTTTCTTTTGGGATTCCGCGGCTCTGCAGGGATCTGGACTTCTCAGCAGCACTCCAGTGCAGAGATGAAATACTTAGCAACTAATTCTCATCACGCCTTCAGAGCCTGTTGCCCAGCTGGAAGGGCTAAAAGAGTAAACTGTTCTTCAAGGTAAGATTGGATTTGGTAGAGTGAGATCAGATTTGGGAGCCCCTTTTTGCCTGGAGAAGTGGAAGTGGAGGGGTGCATGGGACTGCATTAACAGCAGAAAACTTACCTATGGTTTATGGAATTACTATCATTTGACTACTTCGAGCTTCTTACAAAAGAAATACTCTACTTGAGTATTTCTGGAAAGCACTATAATACTAGTCATCTCTTTACATTCAAAAGGGCATATGGTTATTATGTTTTGTGAACAGCATTTTTCAGTTTCTCCTGGCTCAATTCACTTAACAGCTTGGCTAAGGACTCTCCTTGGTAATTTGGTACTCCAAGCTCTGTCACAGAAGATCACCAAGACAGTCGAAACCAAGCCAAGCTTTATGTGAGACCAATGCTTTCCAGTTGACAATCGTTGGGAGAGCTTGTTGGAAGAGCTCGGCAACAGAGACCTTAGCCCACTTAGCTGAGAAAGGTGCCACAGCACCAGCTTGCTTTGCCTTGATTTGATTGCAATATATGCTCAATAACATTCTGCAAGTGCAGAATAGCCTTACAAAATAGTTCAGTCCCAATCATCTGCTGCCCAATTTTGCAGAAGGTTTTAGATGCAATTTTCACAGCAATTTTGCTGTGGGTGTTAATTTTTTGCAAGGAAAAAGTCTGCACTAAAAAAAAATCTATTTATCAGCCTGGCAATACAAGGGCTTCCTGAAGTCATGGGGTTTGAGTATGAAAGGTCTGAGTATGAAAGGTCAGTGTTAGGCCCAGTACTGTTCAACATCTTTATTGATGATATGGATGAGAGAATTGAATCCAACATAAGCAAGTTTGCAGATGATACCAAGCTGGGTGCAAATGTTGATCTGCCAGAGGGTAGGAAGGCCCTCCAGAGGGACCTTGACAGGCTGGAGAGATGGGCAGGCTCCAACAGTATGAGGTTTAACAAGACTAAGTGCCGGGTTCTTCACTTCGGCCATAACAACCCCATGCACCGCTATCGGCTGGGGGAGGAGTGGCTCGAGACTAGTGAAGTGGAGAGAGACTTAGGTGTACTGATCGACAGGAAACTCAATATGAGCCAGCAGTGTGCGCAGGTGGCTAAGAAGGCCAATGGCATCCTGGCCTGCATCAGGAACAGTGTGGTCAGTCAGTCCAGGGAGGTTGTCCTTCCCCTGTACACNCAACTCATAATATTCTGTGTGTGTGATTCTGTGTGTGTGTGACGCAGCCTTTATTTTCATAGTAGCATAGTATTGATAAGGTGGGAAAAGACCTTGAAAATCACCTAGTCCAACCTATAATCCAACTAAAACCTAACATCTAAATCATGGCACTCAGCACCTCATCCAGTCTATCCTTAAACACCTCCAGGGACGGCAACTCAACCACCTCTGTGGGCAGACCATTCCAATCCCGGATCAGTCTTTTGGTGAAAACCTTTTTCCTAATGTCAGGTCTAAACCTCCCTTGCTGGAGCTTAAGACTAAGGCCTCTCATTCTATTTCCAGTGGCCCGGGAGAAAACACCGACCCCCACCTGACTACTACCCCCTTTTAGGTAGCTATAGACAGTGATAAGTTCACCCTTGAGCCTCCTCTTCTCCAGGCTAAACAAACCCAGCTCCCTCAGCCGCTCCTCATAGAGCTTATCTTCCAGCCCCTTAATCATCCTTGTTGCCCTTCTTTCCTTGCAGTGTATGCTCCTGCAGATAATAATCTACTCTGCATTGGTCTGAAGAACCTGAGAGATCCACAGTGCCCATAACAGGAATGTTCCAGCTCCTCCTGGATAAGATTTCCTCTGTCCTTCCCTGTTTTAGTACAGTGGTGAGTGTCCCCGTCTGTCATGCGGGAGACCGGGACTTTGATTCCCAGCCAGGGAGGCAGTGGTGCTGTTTCAGAGTTGAACTCGATGATCCTTGTGGGTCCCTTCCAACTCAGAATATTCTGTGATTCTGCTGTTACTCACAAGGCGTGTATGTTTGTGTTGGACATGTCACAGACAGCTCTGCTTCAATGAACTGTATTTCTATACATTTCTTATGTTTAATAATAATGAAGCTTAAGAGCCTGGGAAAAAAAAGGGGGTTTTCTGGTATCAGGTTGTTTAACTTGCAGTATAGCTTACACTCCCTCTATTTAGATGCCAGAGGAAGTTTTCAGTACTTAACTACATGCTGGTAGCACAGAGCAGCCAGTTGAACCTTTCCACAATGTGAAGCAGCCAAGGCATGTGAGCAGAACCTGTTTCTTATAAACCCCAAAAGCAGTTTTTAACTTGAATCCTGAACAAACAAAAGCTTGTTTCTCAAAATGCTAACAGAGGCTGCTGCTGCCTAGGTTATTTCTTGTAACCATGATAGCAGACAAAGAATCAAAGTGACATTTTCCTTCTTGGCATCAACTAAACTGCCCCCACCTTCCCTCCTTGCATCTGACTCCACAGTTGGTTTTTTTTTCTGGAGATGCTGAGTGAGATCCCTATTTGTGCTCTGGTGAGACATCTCCAAGGTATGCTGGATGCGCAGCTCTCCTTTGATGAACATGATTATGAACGTGCAACTGTTATTAAAGTGAATTTTTATTACTTGCAAAATATGCCAGAGAATAACTGCAGTTCAACTTCTACATCCAGCTGATGTAGCCTTACTATAGACACTTACTACTGACTCGCAACAAATGACTTACAACTACCTAATACGGAAGTCAAAATAATGTTCACTAACTCAAGCAGATAAACATTTTGTCCAAGCCTGAGATCTCTCTATCAGTTCTGCATTTTTTATTCAGAGTAATTTTGTTCAATGGATTTTTCATTTATGGAGTTTCAATTTATTTTGTCAGCCTCAGGACTGCTATTAAATCCCCACTAACCCGACTATGAATTTCAGCAGGACCTCCTAAACAACTTCAATTTGACAGTTCAAAAATAGTTTTGATCTCACTGATACTTTTCTTTGCCATACCATTTCCTGCCCTGAAGTCAATGACTTTCAAACTTTCATTAGTGATACAGAAAGGGACATGCTTGTAAAAGCACCTGGGTTCTGTTCCCAGCTGCGGTACAGGTTGCTTGGCTGTACCAAACCACACAGCTCATCAGGACTTCTGACTACCCACAGTTTTGAACTATGTTGTAAGTATAAAAGTTCAGAGATCTCTGTCTGACACTGGCACACCCTCGGAAGCCCTCAGATGGCACATTTCTGGGTCTATTAAGTAAAACAGCTACATAGACATGGTGGAGTTACTTTGCACTAAGCCTCTTCACTTCAGCGTATGTTTATTGTTTATATTACAGCATGACTTACCTGGCTCTCAGTACTGTGAGGATGATTCCCATGGGCAGGATCCTATGATCCTTACAGAAATATAGCCAGGAAGCCTTCTGCTTTATATATGAAGCTCTAATATTATATTATAAGTAACCCATATAGAGTGGGTTATATAGAATTTTACACCAGTTAGTAAAATGATTTCGGTGGGTTTAGCATATTTACTTTGGCCAGCACCATTTGAAGTGACAATCTGTGGTTTTTTAGGCTGCAAAGATCTGAGTTATTACAGACAAGAATTGTAGTTTAAATAACTAATATTTCTTGGATATTTTTTCCTTTGTGCATATCCACTTCTCAATGGATTATAAACCATGAGATTTGTTTTTATTCCATGTCTGGCAAACAGAATCGAGGACTATCAAATCCCTTCAAAGCAAGGAAGAAGTTAGTTAAATTTTAATATTCATAACAATAATGATGTAGAGAGGTAGAATCTTATGAATTTCTTCTTTTAAACTTAGGGTTTCCTGGGAGGTCACACACAGACCACTCCTCCTGCAATCCATGTCATACCCTAAATGTAAAAGGTGGAGAACTGCCAATAAATAAAGGTGGCCAACAAGAGGTCCAAAATTCTGGTATTACAACTTACAGTCTATGAGGACTGAGAAAGAAAGCAGACTCATTGTCAGAATGAACATGCAAATTGAAATTCTGAGTTTGAAGAGGAGATTTTTAACTTTCTGAAATCAAATCAGGCCATAGTAACAGTAAACTCCCTACATTTCTAAGAGTCTCCTGGAGTTTTTTTACAGTATCAAGGCTGTGTCTCAAATCTCAATTTCCTTAATTCTTCCTCTTCAAACAGAAAAAAAATCTTCACTGGTTCATTCTTGGGTCATACACAAACTCTCTCTTTGTTCAATTATAGCTTATATTTCAAGCACCTGCATTGCAGGATACAACTGCCTTTTGATTAGTTTTGTCTGTCTGCAATGAAATTAGATCAGTTGGCTGTACTTGGAGCACATCCAGAGTGTTGACAAGGTCTGAGCTGTATCAACTGTGTTGCAGTTAAACATGAGTGAACTCTGCTCTGCTTTAAGGTAACATAGCCAAAGACCACTACCTGAAAGCTGAATTTCATTCAGACCAGAGCTGGTGCACTATGCCAGAGTCATGGTGACAAGGACACATCAAACCCAAACTCTCTAGCCCCTCACTACATTACTTGTTTATGTCAATCAGTTGGGAGATCTTTAACATCTGAGTTATGTTTATCTGAACTGATTTTCAGGGTCTAATTATAACATGTGAAGCGGGGTGAGATTGCTGCTATGAAAGTTGCAGTATAAATAAGAGGACTTGATGGGCTGATATGCCGGCACAGACCAGACATGTATGTCACGTGGAAGCCCAGTGCAGCTGTTGTAGTCCATGGTACAATAAATAGCTAAGGGGAAGAGACACAGTCACACAGGATTTTTTAATACTGTGCTGCTTGGACAAATGCGCTTACCTTGCAATCCCTTCCCCCCCACCCCCCAAACCCCTCAGTCTGATCACAGAAAAATGACTGTCCTGGTGCTTTTCAAAGGTTTTACTTGAAAGTGTGGCACGTTTGCCTGCCTCCACTGCCCTCTCCTCCTTTCATATAATTCTCCATCGATGACCCACTCACCTAAACCAACAGAGCACGTGCTCTCACCCCTTTGAGATGTGACAGTGTACCATGCACAATAATATGTACAACCCCTTTTTCTGTTGTGGGAGGGTTACACTGCAATTGGCATGCAAGATTCATGCCTGGCAGCACTGGTAGATGGATGTCTCAGGTAAGACTAGGCTTCTGGAGAGGATCTCTATTTATAACCTGGACCTCGACAGGAGACTGGTCTTGGGTGTTAATGTGACAGAGTGTTGGTTTTTAAAGTCACTGAAATGCCTGAACATGGAGTGGAAGATGAAACTGCTGCTGGCTTGCAAATGGTCATTCATGCCATGTGCTGGTAAGAGAAGACATCCATACTGGGCATTCACAGTGCATTGAACAGCAATTAAACCACTTAGGGTCCATGAAATAGTAATTATAAAGCACCTGCACCCTTTCTAAGTTTAGGTTCCTACAAATTTTAGAAAAAAATTTGACCTGCCACAGGGCATATACATCTTTAAATTAGCAACTGGCAGTGAACCATGCTTTTGGCAAGGCGCTGGAAAATGCTCACCATTCCAGAAAGATGCTTTCTGGTTGCCTATGATGTAAATGTGAGAACAACATATTATGCTTACATAATGTTAGCATGTTAACCCATGATTCCCCAGCAGAGAAAAGGTACTGTCATTGCAATCACTGTGCTCAGAAAGCAATTTGCACCCCCTTTTGGACCCAGATTCTCAGTATCCTGGTTATGCATCAGCAGCACCATAAAATGCAAAATGATGCAATATTGAAATGTTTTCAGAGCTACTGACATAATAATTTTATTTGGGTAAAATAATTTTTCTCCTTAGCTCCTTTCTACTCAGCTCTTGGTATTAAAGTTTTTCATTGTATCCATAAACAGTTACATAAAGTGACAAGTGGCTATCAAGTTTGTCAGTGCACAGATAAATTTCATATGTTATTTGAATGTAAACTTTGGACCTGCAAAGAGCCAAAATGAGAAAACCAAACAAACCACTTATAAGCTGTAATAAGATCACACAAGAAACAGTTCTACAAAACAGTAGGTAAAGCTCGTCTCAGCTTTTTCCCCATTAACCTCCTTGCTAGTTTAAACAGCTTCTTTCTGTATTTTAAGACACTTTAACCTCAGTCTAAAACCATGTGCTGCACCTCTATCAGTGTTGTCAGATAGCGCTGGACCCTGACATTTGTGATCAGTGCTGCTCTGGATGCACTAGCACTCTGCCTTAAACTTGACAGATAGGTACTGTAACCCCATGTGCGAAGAAGTGAGAGCTGGGACTCTAGGCTCTGCTGCAGGACAGAGTTATGGGTTGGCTTCATATGCAAGCAAGAGAGGAGCAGAAATCCCTGGAGGAACTCCAGGTGTGAGGACATTCAGATTTCCAACCCTGAAGCTGCTCCCCACTCCAGGTCACTACAGCACAGGCTCCTCCTCTCTACATCTTTAATTACTGGGTAGTCACAGTGCACAGACATGCCAACCAGGTCTGATTCCTCCAGGACACAAGCTTGACTGCCAGCAGGTCACTTGGCTCAAGGCACCACCTGGCACACAAGAGGAGTTGCCTGTCTTCAACCATGCCTCTAACCCTGGCCTTTGGCAGCAAGACACGCTCTCCTCCACCTCCCCATGTGTGCTGCCACTAACACCCACTGAAACTGACATTTTCTAATTTAAAGATAATTTCTAGATGTTTGTGTTTCTTTCTCGAGATTATATTGGAGTTTGGCTGGACAGAAAAACATCATATTTGCAACACATCTATTCAGAGAGAACAACATTGCCCTAGAGGTGGAAGTTTTAGACAGACTTTGATTGTATCTCAGGAGACCCAAAAAACATATTGAAGGCCTCAAGCACACATGTACATTAAACAGTGGATTGATAGAGATCCTAGAAAGTTTTCCTTGTACAACTGAAATTGGAAACAGATAACCTTCACATCATTATCCACATTATTGAAACTGTGAAAACCATGCCACGTACAATAACACAGCTGTTCTATCTAGAAGCATTTCATCTCCTACTATCATCTCAAAAGATGCATGCTCCAGCTCCTGGTTGTGCACACAGCAAGCAAGGACTAGGGGAAAAATTTAACAAGCATCAAAGGAAACTCCTTGTACTTATTTCCATGCCCCTGTTTAACTTCACAAATCAGAAAAAAAATTCCTCCTTTTCTTAGCTTTAGAGAGGCAGCTGAATTTCCTAGAGCAAACAAGAGGAGAAAGTGTATTTGGTTAGAAATGCTAACTATATTAGGTCCCAAAAGTCACATCTTTAAGAGTGTGGAGAATGCTATCATTTTTACTAAGGACAGAGTTAAGAGACTTAAAAAGCTGAATTATTAAATAATTATCTCTGGGATCCTATATGTAACTGCATTCATATGTGGAATGGCTGCACCCGTTCTACTTGGCAGGAAACTCTACAAAGCTTGGACGGACATGGCTGTTGCATCTCTTACTGTGTCTAGGTGGAGACGTGTTCCTAATCCACATCTGGGGAATGAATCTTCACAGCAACACAACAGGTATAGAAGAAGTGCCCAGCCCAAATCATGAGAAAATGGGGCAGGAGCAACCCTTCCTTTTACACCATTTTTCTTCAAGCCATTTTCTCCTAGGAATCTGGGTGATTTCTAATCCCTTTTCTTACCTCTGTTCTGCGGCTCCTACCTGAATAGGTTTAAGAAAATGTGAAGTTGGCTGGCATGTTTTGAAAATCTGTTGACTGTGGAAATTAGAAACACATTAAATAAATGTGTCTCAGGTGCCTCAAAATCCACAAAGTAATTTAAAACTATGCTGATATACAGTATGTGAATGGTTCTCCAACAAAAAAGTTGTTTTCAATAAACACTCCAAGGCAATCTATGACACATTCAGAAGGGAAGAATAAGGTTAATTTCAGAAGATGATATTAATGTTCAACCTGCGTGTGAACACAGTGAAAAGATTTCTGTAGTTGCTTTAGCAGGTTTCACATTATTCCATGGGATCATACCAGAGTGTAATAGGAATTAAATGTCTTGGACCTTGCAAAATTTTCAGATGCAATTACCTTGAAAGGAATAAATTAATTGGCAGCTCTGTGTTGTATAGGCAACCTGTGCTCTGCAGGTTCTGCTCTGTCCCAACCTGGCCCTCATTCCAACAGTGTTAATGATGGTTTTGCAATATTTCCATTCCTTTTAGTTTCATTTGGATTAAGCCACTCCCTTTTAGGTTTTGTTTGAATGGTACACAGCTATCTATAATCTAGTCAGGTTATCAGAGGGTGAAACGATAAAAGGAAAGAAATTACATTTTCAATTATTTTCTGCCAAGTTCTGTCAATTAACTGGAGTTGTTTAATTATGCTTTTGCAGTGATCATGTCTATTTCTTTCTCACATGGTTATCTAAGGCAATTTCTCCTTTATTAACTTAATATATCTTAAAACTCAAGTACAAAATTACATCTACCTGAAAAGATTAAAGCTTTCAAACAGTGTTAAACAATGGCTACATTAAAACTTGAAAACCTGGAAGAACCATTATGATCCTGGGACCTGACTACTTTGCAGGATACATTTGACATAACCCCGTTTAGCAATCCCACAATTTCTGCCCAAGCAGAACACTTAATCTCCAAAAGCACTATCATAAAAGCAAGCACCTGCTGACCTGACAGACCTGGTGGCTGCAATGTAAACTATTTATTGGATTTTAAAATATGCTGGTAAGTAATTCCAGAGTAACCTAGTGTGATACACAAGACAGGGAATAATTGCATGTGTATCAATCGTTATTGGCCTTGCCCTCTCCATTTTGATGGCCATCGTTTTCCATCTGTTTCTTCATGACTAAAACCAGTAAGGTTTGGAGCCTGTGTGTTTGTTTCCCATGAGGTGCTACAGTTATTCAAACAAGACTTCAAGAGACTGGATTCTTTTCATTAAATCACATTTTGATTTAGGGTAACTGACAAGAGATGTGAGCAGAAAGCCAAAGCGTCCACTGGGTTTCAGAAAGCATCTTTCGGGGGCGCTTTGTGCTCAGCAGCGCTCCGGGGGAGCAGCGAGCTCTGGAGCACGGCTGCTCTCTGCAGGTCTGCTCGGAGCGCTCACGGAACCAGCTCCTCCGGAGGGGATGCCCGTGCTTGGGAAAGCGACCCAACCACTGACGCTGGAGCGTGTTGGCTTGGGAGAAACGCAAGCTGGTTCATCTGTAGCCTTTCTTGTCCTGTGGCTAACCTATATTAAAAGCCCCAAATCAAGCAGACTTCATCAAAGGGAAAGCTGATCTGTGTTACACGAGAGTACGATTTCTGCTTTTTTTTTTCTTCTGAATTGTTTTCTGCACACGAAGAGGAAATGTTGCACTCTCAGGTGCAGAGTAAGAGGAAGCATCTGCTCCCAGATGGGGACTCTCTCCCACCACAACACAGTCATGCATAAAACATGATGATGTACAGAAGGGCTGGAAACCACCTTTGAGCCTGCATTATGAAACATTTAAGATAATTTCTTGTTGTAATTAGAATTCACTAAAATTCAGTCGTGGCTCTTCATTGCTTGGAATTTAACTAATTTTTCTTTCTCTCTTTCGTCTGTAACTCAGAAATTTTGATAACTGCTTTTCATCCTCTATCAATAACACAGACAAGACAATCTGGAATGGGTTCATCACTGCTGAAAAAAACCCACAGAAGCTTCTAGAACAGGAGAACAGTAATAAATAAATCTATCCAGCAAATACAAGCAAACAGTGGAGACATCAAAAGCATCTATTTAACCAAATGTTGTGGATTTCAGGGTCAGAATACCAAAGACGTTGGGTTACAAGATTTCAATAAGCAATAGAGGAAGGGGAAATCTCAGACAGAAGAAAATTATTTTTTCATACTAAAAAATATTTTTCCTAAAAAGGAAATATATTGTCCCTCCTTATTTGTGAGGTCTTTATCTACAAATGAATGTTTGTTTCTCAAGGTGAACAACCAAGTACAGGAGCAGAGCACCTTGCAGCCATAATCAGAATCTCAAACAGCAGGACAGTCTGATCAGACATGCAGAATCTTTCCGAAGGTTTTTCCATCTAGAAAGCTAGAAAAGCTCAAAAGCTCTTTCAAAATTGATCCCTCAAGAGCAACAGGAGCTGCCGGCTAAGCTAGCCTGTTCCTAATGACTCTTATCTCCACAATGAGTATGTGGCTCATATGACTGCTTGCAAGAAAATAAATAGCTGTTCCTTCCTCCTTAAATACCAGTTTTTCTGGAAATACTAATGTATTTGGTGAAAACGTCAGTATAACTGGAAGACAGAGTTCTGTCTTTTTTTGGTGGGGGGGGGGGAGGAAGGGACAATGTCTGTCCTTCTGTCAAAGAAGTTTGTTAAAGAATTTGCCACACCTAAAATAATTACTGCCCATGAAGTATTGGGGAGTGCAAATAACCTTGGAAATAGTTTAAGTGTTGGAGAAGGCAGACGCCAGACATTTCTCATCCACATAGCTCAATCCTCTTGATACAACTTCATGGCCTCTTCAGAATTCTTTCCAGCATTTGATCTTTACTGTTTCTGAGGAACAGCATGACCTCTTCAAAGCCTGCACGAAGAGGGGTGTCGATCACCAGAGAAATCAGTGGGTGAGGGTGCCTGTGGCCAGGCAGGTCCTGGACAGGCAGCACCCACCTTCCCAGGTAAGCCAGCGGCAGTATCACACCACGGAGAGCAAACTACAACCCCCCTGGAACTCTGGGGACTGGGGAGGGGCACGACGGCACAGGATTGAACATTTGACACTTGCAGAATAAATACACGTCCCCTCCGCAAATTTTCCCATTCAGAACTTTGCGGGACACAGAAGAGGCGAGAGGCATTCATTGATGGCAGGAAAAACAAACGAATGTTCAATGAAACATTTTGGAATAAGAACTTCTGGGCTGTAGAGATTAAATTAATTGCAAATCTGAATTTTTCTGAGAATAAAGTTAAATATTAGCAGGATGGGAGGGGCATGGAGCACCCCCGGGCACGGCTGATGGGGCCCGAGGGGTCCACAACGCCTCGGCGGGCGATCGGCTCCTCCGGGCAGAGGCTCCCCGGGCCGACGAGGCGGGACGGGACGGGATCCGCCCGGGGAGGTGCCGGCCACGCACTTCCTCACCATCCCGCGGGGGCGNCGGAGGCGGCGGCGGAGGAGAAGCCTCGGCGGGACGATGAACCAGCGCCGGGAGCCGCGTCCCGCCGCGCCGCTGGACCAGGAGCTGACGGCGCTCGGGTAAGCGGCGCTCCGTCCCCGCGGGGGTACCCACACGAAGGACGTCCTAAATGACCCCCCTTGCATGGTATCGGGTCATCCGACGGGAGCTGACGGGGTGGGAGCTGATGCTTCTTGCTGCTGGATTTTGGTAATGAAGTGCAGGACAAGATGACCCGGGGTCTGTCTCAACAAGGCCATCAATGGGCTCCGGGCATGGTGTGCAGCCCCTCGGAGAAGCCCAGCACCTCGTCCCTGTGAGAAGTGTGAAAGGCTGGAAGGCCACAAGCAAGTGGGAGAAAGAAATTATTCCTAGTTAGAAAAACTGGAGCGCACGCAGGTATTTTGGATGTAGTGAAGAGTTAGAGACAAGGGATACAGCTTCCCTCAGAGAATCTCCGTGGCATTGAAGCCTTCTCTGTTGGGAAGAATCCAACTTGGGTCGTGCCGCTTTTGCACGTTTCAGGGGAGCACGAAACCCAGACCCTGTCCTCAGAGCTACAGTCCTGTCTGTGCCATCCCTTTGCCTGTCTCCTTGTAGCTCCGTTTGGGCCTTTGCCCAGAGGGCAACCACCGTGCTGGCTGCTCCTCACTGGGCCCTGGAAGGCAGCAGGCTTCCCAAAGGCACCTTGATCCCCAGCCAGTACGAGAACATCCTACTCACTGAAAAGCAAAACCCCAGGTGCAAAAAGGGGAGCTGAATTTTGCAACACACCTTGTACCCTGTCCGATGTGACTCACCTATTTTTCCTGGCAGTTAGCTTTGGTTTTCACAGGAGAAAGCCTTGGCTCACTTTGTCGCTGGCAGTGTTGCTATAAATAAGAAGAAACAAGGGCTGGAGGAGCAGCATAGGCGGGTGCAGAGAGGAGAGGGTCAGTGGCAGCAAAGCAAAGGGGAGGCAAAGCCGAAGAAAGGCCAGTGATGATTCCAACAAAGGAAAAAGGTTCCAGTGTTGAAAAAGAATAGATGAAAAACGTAGAGGTGTTTTCTTCCTGAGTACTTATGGATTAAGACCAACTCAGTACTTACTTTTGTGATTAATTCACTTAGTAATTCCAAGTCATTTTGTTGCACTCCAATTTCTTCACTATCACCACACTAATATTTTTCCATACTTACAAGAACCTTTAAAAGAAATGCCTGTTAACTGAAGCATCTAACAGGTATGAAATAAAGACACTTTGCAGTGGTACCCAGAGTGGCCATTATGCATATACCTTTTCTTTACATCTAGAAAGAAGATTATGCTTATCCTAAAATAATACCTTCAGGGAAGAAGGAAAAAAAATTCGTTGTAGATGTTGTGGGAAGCATAATTACTGATTACCAGACTTTTATTCATTTATACTATACCATTTGAGTTATTTATGCCAGTAACGTGTGCCTATTAAGAGACTCACTCACTGGTAATTCATCCTCACAGATGATCTTGTAGGACTGCAGATTGATGTGATGCCTAATATGGTATCAATAAGGAGGAAAGTCTACAAATGAAAATGATACAAATATGCATTTTTAAAGTTGTAGCTTCTTTATTTTATTTCCACTTCAATAAAAAATCTAAGCTTTCCACCCTACCACGGAATATTGACCATGTGTTTCAGGAGAATGTGTTGACCTAAATGCCCTAAAGGTGCAATGCCAGGCAGAGTCCCTTGAATTATTAAACAAGTAAGCAGGGCCTTTTCTTTTCAGCTAGTACTGAAGTCGCTTATTTTTATTTTTTTTTCCTAAAGAGGAAAAAGAAGTCCTCACACAGCAAACATTCTTGTAGCATAGTCTGAAAGGTCTCTTAACATAAATATTTCTTCATCTATGAGAAGTAGGCATGTCACTGACCATAACATTCTCAGCCATCACAAGTTGTCCAACTTAAACTTAGCCCCTAATACGATCACAGTGCTGAGTTCCCTTGACATCCAACATATTATCTAGCATAAATGAGACCCAGTTTGGGTGAGGAATCTGTGTAATTGCCATAGTAAAGACCCACAAAGAAAACAGTCATTGAAATGAGGAGCAGCTTTGACACTCACTAACCTTAAGGGGGGGGAATTTGAAGCAGGTTATTTTAGAGCTTCTGTTTCATGGTGCAAAAATCAAAGAAGTTGGATAAGGTTTGGAGAAGTGTGAAACAGGAAGGGAAAGACCTTTCCTTTTACAAGAAGGAAGGCTGAGTACTGGGATATACTCATAGTTTACCAGGTTAACAACTCATCAAAATGGAAAGTTGTCAGCACAGTAGTGAAAATTCAGATATTACAGTCAGTCTCACTGTGCAGATGTGTATATAGGTGGACCTAATTTCTAGTGAAAAAGGAGATCAGAATCAGAACACATTGTTAAAAACTTGTTGCCTCATGCATTAACTTTGCCCCTGAATCCACAAAAATGTTTAAAAGGGAACACTGAAGTTTGTCAAAAGAGAGAGGGAGGGGCATCTTGGCTTAAAGGAAAAGGAAATTGACACAGGGATTCTTTGAAGGTCTCTTTGGTTTTCACTCACACCTATTGCTGTTACAGCTGAAAGGACAGCCTGTGTACTGCAGTGTGAAACTCCTGTAGCTGTTCATGTATTATGTGAGTTTGGGGAATTCCAAACAATGCAGCTCACATTATTTGCGCAAGAGATGAGAATGTGGAATATCTCGTCATCTGAGTAATTACAGGCTGATCTGGCAGTGCAGTTTCTGTCCCTGTCCAGCATCCTTTGGGCGACACAATTTGTCTGTTAGATGTGAAAGGGGTGGGGCAAGGGGAAATAAGTTTTTTTAGCCTTTTTTGTTTTGCAGTCCAAGCTTTCTTTGTCACCTCTTGCAATACAGCTTTTATGATACTCAGGTTTGACACCACCAAGGCAGATGATATTTATAAGACTGAACAATACATTTTATGTGTATTTTTATTACCAAAGATAAATTAGGGCACAGGCCTAGACCAGGTGATAATAAAATTGGGGAATTGAGGAGTGTGTATGGCGGGAACATGGTAAATGGTCATGAGAGTTTTTTCTTCATCTATAGTTCTAATTTTAACAAAGAAAAATTAAAATGGCTAGAAAGTGGGCAAAAGAATGGGTGAAAATCAGTATAAAGGCAGTTGAAAGAAGAGGTAGAAAAAAATGGAAGTGAAAAACAGAAGCCGAATTAGTGAAAGTTTACAGTTAGAAGACAGGAACTTTAAGCCTGGATACACTGATGTAATTTCCTCTTAGTTCTATTTTAAAATTATTTTTTCCCATGTAATGGCATCTTTGTGTTCCAGCAAAGTACTACTTTACATAGGTGTGTGATTAAGTGTTTCAGTGTGACACATTGAAAGGATGTCTGATAAGTACCAATTTTGGTTGTATGTCACGTATAACTTCTATCTGAGCATTACAGAATCACAGAATATTCTGAGTTGGAAGGGACCCATAAGGATCATCTAGTCCAACTCCCAAGTGAACGCCCATACAGGGATTGAACCCACAACCCTGGTGCTAATCTCAGGGTCATGTCATCATCATTAAAAAAAAAAAATACAATAACCTAACTCCCTATCCCATCATCCAGACCATGTCAGTGAGTTCCTCATCCAGTGTTTTCCTAAACACCTCCAGGGATGGTGACTCCATCACCTCCCTGGGCAGACCATTCCACTGAGAGATCACTGTCTCTGTGAAAAAGCTCTTCCTAACATCCAGTCTATACCTCCCCTGGCGTAGCTTAAGACCATGCCCTCTTGTTCTGGTGCTGGCAGTCTGAGAGGAGAGATTTACACTCACTCAACTTTCTTGCCTATTTGTAGGTTCTCTAGAGCTGTGTCAAATCATGCACCATTAAAAATATCAGTTTGCCAGTTTTAGCAATGTGAGGTACAGAAAACCCTGTTACAACTTTCAGATGATGGGCAAAGCTTCTAGGATTTGATATCAGGAAATAAGTTTAAAAAAAAACCCAAACAACTAAACTTGATAGCTAAGATCTGTAAGTTTCTGAAATCCAGAATGCCAAAAATGGAGAACTAGTGGGTCAGTTTTGTAATTTTTGGACTAAAGGCATGTGAAGAGCATTGAATCCAGCCAGGGGAGATAAGTCAGTGTTTTCCTGTGCACTCCATCAAGCAGTACCCTGCACCACTCCTTTAACCTAAGAATGGGAATACGTACATCTTAGACCCTATTATATGGTGTAATCAGTTCAACTCCTCCTGGTAGAAGCTATTTTTTTATACCAAAAAAGGTACAAAACTTGCCAACATGTACCACCACAAACCCCCCAAACAAACAACAGAAACAACTAACCAACTCAGGGTAAATAACTGCTATGAATAATACTGAAGTCCTACTGCAAGCATATCTGGACCTTCTTCCCACTGCTGTGGATTGTTGTTACCCTTCAGAGGCAGACAAAAGATGAATTAGATTTGGTGTTTTTCTGCTTAGCTTCTGCAGCTCAGGCAGCCAAGGTGCTTTCCACAGGGACAGTCACCCACTGGAGAGCACCAGCAGCATTTTGCACCTTCTGCAGGAGGGGAGGGAGCTTCTGGGAAAGGAGAGCCCACCCAGCTGAATACCAAGAATCTTCTTCTTGCTTCAGAGATGGAACTTGGAATTGCTTGACTTTTTACAAAACAAGCCAAACATGCACACACTTTCTAGCTCTATCCAGGCTATAACTATCCGAGAACATAACCTGATAAGAACACAAACACCAAGTGTGATCTCTGCCTACTGCATTAATCTAACAATTAATCTAATTAATTAATAACACAGCATACCACAATTATCACTCCAGACATTAAAAATAGCCAAATAGCAGTCAGAACTTCTAGCTGTGCACTTCTAGTGCTATCTTTCATTTTTATGGGAAAGAAAACTGAGTGTTTGTACCAGGTGTTACACAGTTCGCACATAGAAGTGGCTGAGAAGACAATTATCCCAGTCACTCAACATTCATTCTTGCATGGGTGCGTTTCTGCTTCCTGTGTATTTTCTTATTCATCAGCCCCTCTTTACACAGGCAGAAATGTTTTGCAAGATATCCAGATATCCATATAGTTTCTTTGAAAACAGCATTACCAGAAAAAAAAAGATGCTGTACCTGCAGGGCACAATGTTTCATCAATATTTTTCATTGAAGAAACTTGGATTGTTAAAGAACAAATGAATGTTTTGATGATGATGTTCTAACCTGGAGAGAGACTTTCCCACTCCAAACACTGCTGTAACACATTTGTGATCATCACCACAGTGTTGGTCACTCTAGTCACTGCATTAACTGCACAGAGATCTTAATGCAAGACATTTTAATATGAGTGTATCCTATTCTGAAGTTGTGAGGACTAGCAAGTGGCAGTGATATGGCTACCAGCACAGACGCGGCTTGTACTGTGGTAGCCACCTGCTTACTCCACAGGAGAACCCAACTGGTGAATGGATGTACAGGTCTTTAGGGCAAGGCTGTGTGCTCTGATGAGTTCTGGCTCTCTCTGGCACTGGGTGTCTCATTTCTTTCTCCTTTTAACAGCCGTGTTAGTAAAATCCCTCCCACACTGTCACCAATGCAATTTGAGCTGAAAAAAAAAGCTAATTTTTGAAAATGCTTTATTTTCCAAAGATGAATGCAGGTAATCTCACTAGGTGTGCATGCCCGTTCTAAGACATGCTTTCATTGGCCCAGCAGATTCTTCCATTTTGAAGAGCAGGAAAAATAGTATAGTTCACAGGTTCACAGGTTATTCTGAGTTGGAAGGGACCCACAGGATCATCTAGTCCAACTCCCAAGTGAACGCCCACCCAGGGATCAGGCCCACAAGCATGGAACCACGGGCACCACGCTCCATCCATCCAAGCCTCCCACCAACTAGACCATGTCACTGAGCNGCTCATTCAACAACATGCATTGGCAACACAAACATGCTTACATGTATTGGATAAAGAGATTTAATGTCATTTAGGACATTTAGGACAAAGTTAAAGTAACAAGAACGGATAAATGACAGTGGAGTTATAAACAAGAACAGATAAATGACAGTATAGTTATAAACTCTGAGACTTCAATTGCTAGTCAGGTTATGGAGAAGGAACACAAAAAAGGTGAGGATTTGGATTTTTTTTTTTTTTAATAGGAGAAGCGAAATTATTAGAAAAGAAAAACCTTCCGAAAGTATGTATACGTACTAGAGAGGAAGATGTGCTGGGTGGCCAGCACAAATGTCTAGGAAAGGACTTTCATCTACCTTTCTTCTCATGTTTCTTCTGAGAAATCTGAATCAGGAATCCCAGACAATCTTCACACTACTGATGATTTTCAGTCTGAAGAGTGTCCAAGTACAGAGCTTATTTCTGGGTTTTTTTGCAGAATCTATAAAGACAACTTTTAGAATGAGCTTCAGAAACAGCCCAATATGGAAGATGTGCAGCATGGTTCAAAATCAAAGACTTAGGACAAAATTTTTGAAGGACTTTCAAGGGCCTTCAAACAGATGGGTGTTTGTAAAGTGTTTAATTTTTCTTAATTTGCCTTTTAATAAGGCAAATAGGTAGGTACAGAATTATGTTTTCTATCAACACTTTCCTGTCCCATGTATCACTCAGAAGACAATTAAAACTTAAGCTAAAGGTGACTGCCCTTTACAGCAGTTTTGCCGAATGAGCCATGCCTCCCATCTTAATGTGCCTGCAAGTTTCAAAGAACTGCTTAAAAGATTTTTTTCTAAAATAGATAAACTGAAGGATTCCCCCTCTGGCAAATAGTAGTCCTGTTTATTTTTATGTGTAGTCTATTTGCACAGGTGTGTATTTGTTTATCTTCCTGGTGGTCTGTGGTGCAAATTTTAAAATTTCCACAGCATTTTAAATTTTTACCTGTGTTTGTGGAATTGCAACAAGTTTTATGCAACCATTTTCACAGTAGGATATTCAAGCAACCCAATTGAACCATCTGTGACAGTCAGGAAGAAGAATAACCCAAAAGTATGCATAATAGTCCCTTTAACACTGAGATCTGCAGGACCACCTCACATTCACTTCTACTTTTCAAGCTGAGCAAGAGGAACACAGTAACATTTCAGGGATTTTTGTCTGAGACAGCATATTGAGGCTAGACAGCTGGTACAACCTTGTCAGCAAAACTGCACTTTCAAACACTATTTTCCCAATTAAGTGGGGAGGGGTTGTTGCTGGGGTTTTGTTAGTTTTGTGGGTTTTTGCTTCTTTTGTTTGGTTGTTTTTTTGTTGTGTGTTGGGAGTTTTTTGCATAGTGATAAAATTTCATTAGTCACTGGCCCTTTATGTTTAAAGAGGGTGGATTTAAACACAGCATTTTTTAAACTTAAGTGATTTCACTTTTCAAATCTTAACAAAAGGCTTTTGGGAAATAAAGTAACAGTGCGCTATGACCAACCTCAAACTAAACTTGCTTCCTTCATGCAAATGGCCACATAGTTTTTCTCAACGTGAAGTTCTTTTGCACAAAGTGAGAGAAGTAGTGTTACGAAGTCTCACTCTAAACACAATGTTATCATCTCAGCTGTAGGTCTGGCCAGGCATCCATGCTGATATGATCCCCTTCACATCAGGACAGATCTGACCTTTGACTGTTACTTACTTGGGCTGTTAATCCCAAAGCGAATTTTGGCTAACAGGTGTTTCAGAGGATGACACTTTGATCTTTAAATATTCATTATTTTATTCTACTGTGTAGATGGCCAATGGACCATGGTCTAGAGCCAAAGTAGCAATACTTTGTCTGTATTGAGTTTCACATGGATCTTGTCTTCCTCTGGGTTAACAGTCTGGAGTCTCTCAAAGTAATTTATCAGCCAGCTGGCCTTTCAGCCAGGCAGCTGTCCAAATTCAGAGTTAAAACTTCGTGTGACATGCCAAGTTTAGTGGTGACTTGTGGTGAACAGCTAAAGAGAAAGAGTATACAATTACACCTGCATTCCGTTTAAAGACTGCCACGATACAAATTCTGGAAACTGCTGTGATGACACTTCTGCTTTCAGTGAAACTGTTTCTCTGGCTGAGACAGTAATAGACTTCGACCTCAATGCCACAGGGGGCACACAATTTAAAGGAAGGGAAAGGAGAGCTGGCATCCCTCCACGTACAGACAAGGGAAGCTTGCTCCCTGCAGAACTGTGCCTTGGGTGTAGTATCCCTCCCTCCTTCTGCACAGAGGTTCTAGTGTGTGTATTTAGCTATTGTTAGTATCTTCACACACCCGTCTTATGGGATTGGAGCTCCAGCCTTTTATAGCTGCAGCTTTCTTTGGTGTTCAGTCTCAGGTTTATTTCTAATAAGATCCTTGTCTACTGAAAGAAGTTGGGTGTTTCTAATGTGGAACATTTGAGTGAAATTCAATGGAAGTGAATGGGAGAAAAGCCAATAAAGAACATTTCCTGGACTTCTTTGCAGGATGTTTTTTTCTTTGAATGCCTTGCAATTTTTTTGTATAAAAAATGAGTTTAATTTTCACTGAAGTTAAATTGAAGCAGGTGTTTAGATGTTTACCTCCATTTCTCAGACTTTGTGTGGCCAAGCAGTAACAATAGAGAGATTTCTGAATTTTCACTGAAATGTCATCAGTTAAAGGGATCAAAATTAATTCTAAGCTTAGGCATACACATTTAATTGCAGATCTTAGTAGTGCAGATTTGTTGTGGGAAATAGAGGGTTTATGAGGAGTTTAAGTGCTGCCTGTTGGCCCCAGAAGAGGAAGTATACCAAAGCGTATACATATGTCAGGAAGTACAGATTCTGAAAATAGACAAAAGATTCTGTATAACTCCCCAAATTGCTTTTGCCTTACCAGCACAGATCCTGGTCATTTGTTGCTCATACAGGTAGAATTTGCAGGGTTTTTTAGATTAAAACTGTCAGCTGTTTGTACACAAATTTCCATTAACAGAAAATAAATTTCTGAGCATATCAAAAGGAGGCTGCTGAAAGGGTCACAAATCTGTGTAACCTGCAAGTAGGATGGTAACCTGAAATTGTAGCAGTGTTGTTGTTGCAGCCCTTCCTCTTTCTCTAACCATGCTCCAAAAAGCAGCAGCAGCAGCTGTCGGTTAAGAGCTGGGTGAATGATGCTTTAACCTCTTGTGTCTTCCCAGGTGGTACCATGATAATCTTACCCGACATGCAGCAGAAGCACTGCTGCTTTCCAATGGGCAGGATGGAAGCTATCTTTTGAGGAAGAGCAATGAAAGGGAAGATTTGTACTCCCTCTCTGTAAGGTAGGGGATGGACAGAGCAAATTAGTCTAATGTGGCACCTACTCCCATGTTTGTTTGAATATCACATGCATTGAGATGACCTACAGGGTTTTTTCCCTAGGGCTCAAACTATTTTGAAATATATTCCTAATGGTGTCATGCCATTGAATGACATTTTGTTAGAGGAAAAAAGAAAATAGTTTTACAGTTGCTCTCATCTTTCCAAATTATGAATTCATCTTATTGGTAGAAAATATAATTTATGGATTGGCTGGGGATTTTCAGTCTGCAAGATAAAAATCTGTATGGCAGTTACAAGAGCTTGAGAAACAGCTGATGGGAGTATGGGGATGATAGTAGCAAACACACCATTTAACAGGCTTCACTAGTTTCTGAATCACTGAATAGGACCCTCATCTCCTAAGGATGATTCAGTGTTTGACTGGATGATTTTACTCCTCTATGGTGGGTTAAGGTTCAGTCATAACTAGTAATGCACAACTGATTTAAACAGTATTTTGCAAGTGGCAGATGTCAGGCCATTGAAGTCAATGACATCGATTTACATGGGTTCAGGACAGAACCAATACAGAGCACAGGTAGCCTCACTACAGACTCACATTTAAAGACTCTGCCAAGAATTAGCAAGGCCACACAAAGGACATGTGCGTTAAACACCCAAGGCAGTCCTGCATGTCAGCTGAGAGAAGGCAATGAACTCTAAATACATTCTTAGCCTCTGGCTACTGTATGATATAAGCAGGCTCTAGAATGAAATTTTAAGCTGGTGCATTCAAGCTCATTTCTGCCTCTGAACAATTAGCGGCCTCATCTGAATCACAGCATTTTTTTTAAACTAAACTACTTTTGAACAGTGTAGTGATGTTGGTTATTTACAGCTCTGATAGGAACACAGTATATGCCCTGGAGACTGTGGCTTTCTGCATGTGCAATACCAGGAACTGTCACAATTTGGAATTGCCATTTGCTCATACCCTGTTCCCCAGAAAAGTAAACTATGGGCTGTTTCGTCCATTTCTAACAGAAGGTGGAGGAGCAAGTGTGCCTATAATACTGTTGAATTTATTATCACTATAGACAGCCATTTATACAAGGAGCTTTGTGGATGCCTAACAGATCTGAAGATGATGTTCTAAAATGAGTGTTCAGAGTAGCAATGACTGAATTGAGTTCAAGAGTTGGAGAAAGAGTAATGACATTTATAAATACATATAATATATTGCCTTTAAAAATTAACTTTAAATGGCTCACTATCTTTCTCAGCAATGTTTTTTTTTACTTTAAAATGTAAGTATTATTTGAAATAATCCACCTCAGACAACTGAAAAACCCCTTGAAGCTAGTTTTAAAGGGTACTCAGGAAACAACTAATGGAAATAAAAGGAATGTTAACTAGTTGCTCCTTTAGTAAGGAACAAAAGTGTTAGTTAATGAAAAAAATTTGCTGCTTTAACAAAGTTCAGTATAAGAAGGCCTAGAAAAGTCAATTTCAGGCCCATTCCAATCTTTTGTTCAGCTCTTTTGTTTAGCACTAAAAAGGGTTACCTGCTGCACTGCCAACTGAATAGCTCAATCTGGAGTTTGATCTTTTATTCTGTTACACTAGTTATTTAGTGATACTGCTCCCTTAATATTGATTTTCACTTTAAAATGTTTTAATTAGTTTTTACTGTTTGTTTAATTTTACATTTTACTTTCAAATATTATGACTAGTACTAAAACTTAATTTTGGAATAAGTAATTCGATTTTGTTCTGATATGTTTTTGGAGAAGGAATAAGTTTAGCAATTCTAGCTGTCATTTTCTTTCTCTCCTAAAACGTCTTCTGTAGCTTTTACTTTGCTTTCTGCCTCTGCTTCATGAGGATCTTTAGTCATTATTATAGTTTTGAAAAAAAATGCTTAGCCATCCCTTAAGGGTTTTATTGACAGCTGTAGGAAGAGATATTGCCCAAAATCCCCTCCCCCAGCTAAATTAGCCAATTTGAAAAGGAAGTAGGAAACAGAGTAGAAGCTGCTCTCATTGCAAAATTGTATTTCTTGTGAAATTAACTGAAAAGATGGAAAACCCTGTCACTGCAGCAGAGTCCCAGCAGCTCTCTGCTGGTGAGGAACATTTGGACTTGGCCCCAGCTGACTGCAGTACAAAACATGGGAGGTTGACAGAAGCACGTTCTACAATATCATGAATGCTGTTCAGAGATAAATAAGTACCCAAGGGTTGAAACAATAGTCTTCAGTGGAAGTGGCAATAAACAATGAAAAAGAATTTTTCAAAGAAAATCCCATTCTTCACCATATTTTCAATACATATGCATAAAGTTTTTGCATAAAGTTTACACTGAATTATTTTGGGTACTAGTAACATTAACAAAAGTAGTGTTGTCACTGGAAAAATACTGGCAATAAGTGCTTCACTGTCTTTTGACGTCAAAATAATTGCCCATCCAGGAAGTGAAGCCTTGCACACTTCTCTAATACCAGCAGGTTTCATAAACAGTGTTACTTCCCCCACAGACAAAGGGTCTTGATTCATGTTTGACAGTGCCCATCATAGAGGGACCATTTGTCTGAGTACAGAGAAAAAGCAGAAAAATTCAAAAGTCTTAGGTATCTAAAAGTGTGTTATTAAGCCCCTGTTTGGGTGCAAAAATGAGACAGCTTATTTTTGAAAGAGAAAAAGAAGACATTTTCAATGAGAGTGGGATGCTACCTAAAAAGTAAGACACAGCCCAAGTAATACCAAGACTAAAGCCCACTAAGTGAAGGGATATCATCCTCCTTAGGCAGAAGGCTTGAAGACTCACAAAAGAGATTTTTTACTGATACAAGATTTAAATTAAGTCACTTGGCATTTCTAGACTTTCATTATCTCATATATGTAAAGCAGCAATTAAAACTTGATGTGTTGAGTATTACTGAGGGACAGTAATGGCATTAGTATTACTGACAGGACAGTGACTGTCAGCCTGTGATCTGGGCCACGTTTCCTGTAGTGAAACCTGCTATGTTAGGATTGTGTATGCCAAGTACCTTTGACTTCTATGCCTTGACAAATTCTCTTTTTATTTTAGAGGAAAAGATTCTGTGAAACACTTCCACATTGAACATACAGGAACTACGTTCAAATTTGGGTTTAATGAATTTTCTAACTTGAAGGAATTGGTCATGCATTTTGCAAATCAGCCTTTAATCGGAAGTGAAACAGGTAAGGGAGCCATATGTTTGTACAAACACATTTGTAGCAATGCTTCAAACAGATCTAAGTAAAAGGAGCTTCCAGTGTGTTAACAAATAGATATACGTACTGCTAGAGTGTTCCACTTCATAAATTCTTATTTGTATAAACCTCAGGTATCTAAAAAGTTCCACTTCAAAAAAAATCATTCATAAGTTCTCTGAAGATAAACCACATGTAAGCTTGCCGATTTTTGCTAACCAGGGACAAGAGCTCCTTTTGTTTTTTCAGAGGAGGAAGCATTTCAAAACACACATGTACTGGGAGAAATAGAACATTCTCAAAAAGGGCAAAACCAAAGCAGGGTGTTTTTTGAGGAAATATTCCTCCATAAAGTCCCCCAATGAGAATAAACGGAAAATGGACTTGAAATTTTTTGCATTCGCTGTTCTTCATCTAAGAAAGAAGTCTGCAGTCTTCCCTGTAGGGAACATGGTCTGAACTACCTCTAAAGTGTATCAGCCTGCTGATGCCATCTGCCATCACAGTAGTTTGTTTTGCTTTTAAGAAGACAGAAGAACACAGGCTTCTTTAACAGCCAATGTGCTGCCTCAATTAAGGCTCAAAAGGTTAAACTTGATTCCTGCTAGTGAATTGAACACCACCAGAATAGAATCCCTGGAAAAACAGCTGCATATTATTATAATAATACCAGTTCTAACTTTTATGTTTGAACCTAAACCTAAAGGTGTGTCAGTACAAATTAGTGCCAAAAACTTCAGCACCCTCTGTAGAAACTGTATGCACGTAACTCAGAGCAGTACTAATTATATTTGCAACAGACCAGCTATATGATAGTTGGCATATGCCATAACTCTAATATGTCACACACTAAATGTGCTCCAGTGCTCTTTTAATGCAAACATTAAATTCAACGGTTGCTTTGCCATTTTTCCCCAAGAAAATTGCTGTCATACTCTCAGTATGGCACTTCTATCTTTCAAGGTATTCTCTTTTTAAATTGCTTTCAAGAGCGGTTCAAACACAGAGTTCCTACTTGTACCTTTGTACCACTAAGCATTTTTCCTGTGGAATCAGATATACACCTATGTTCCTCACTCTGTAAAGATTTTAGATGGCACATAAAACTTTTATTTACCCATTCCTCATTCCTTGACTGCACATGGTACAGACATTAGTAAGCAAGGCGTTGGTGTTGCATGATCTCTGTGGGTGGGATCAACACTGCTGAGTGATGGGTTCAGTCATCACCTTAAGGCTTCCTAATCAGATTCTCCTGACCTTGTGAAATCTCCAAGATGGATGTGCTACAGAATAAAAACATAATAAATTTGAACATGACATCAAGACACCTTCCACCTTACCAGGGATAGCGGAAGAGACTTAGCACTCGGGCAATGTTTCTTTGGATACAGGTGTCAAAGTTCTCCTGGATGGTAACCAGTTTCTATAAAAAATTGTTGAGCAGTGTGAACTCCAAGTCAAGCACCAGTGTGGCAGAATGGCCCAACACAGGGCAAGGAGCAGGTTAGCAGAAGGGCCAGAAACAGAGCCAGATTCCTTAGGGCACACTTTCTTTCAGTGAAAACCAACAAGGAACCTTTTGCTCAGGCATTAGTAGAAACTAGTTGGACCAGTTTTTCTTATCCCTGTTATACTTGCAAACAATTTTCTATAGAAATACTGTGAGATCAGGAATGAAAGAGTAAAGCAAGACAACATTTTTTATCTTCTCTTTGCTTTTGAACAGGATTTTATAAGACAAAAGCACATGAGATAAAAGGAAGATAGAACATGTCTACACTAAGTTTCTCTCACTGGAGATAGTTTTGTATCTGCAGAAGCCCACCAGACCCTCTTTGATCAGTACTTTGACACAGGGCTCCACAGAGTGCCGTGCTCCTTTTGTACCAGGCCAGCTGCAGGTTTGTGCTTCAAGCCCAAACAACCTTGTCCACATTACAGCTTCATTTGCCACCATCTATTTCACAGAATCACAGAATATTCTGAGTTGGAAGGGACCCACAAGGATCATCGAGTCCAACTCCTAACACTGTCTCCCTGGTGGGAATCGAATCCGGGTCTCCCACACGCCAGGTGGGGACACTTACCACTGTACTAAAGTGGATTTTTCGCTGCAGTGTAATGTGTACACTTCCTTCTGAACTACATGTGACTAAAAGAGATGTGGGGCCACTGTGTTCTATGAGATGGCTGATGAGCTGAATCTTCATTTAAAGTAACAAGGCCAACATATTATTTTTTCCTGTTTGTTTTGTTTATCAGTTTTTAACTAAATGATTTTGGCGACAAGTAAAAACTCTAATTATTCAGACCAAAAAGCCAAAGTAACTTAAGGCTAATATTTCTAATAATGTGACAAATTTCACATTCTTCCTTAGAAATAGACACCATGCACAAACATTCAAGAAGAATCCTGTTACTATGCAGTTTTACTAGTTTTTGTGTACAGTTACCAGATGACTACGTAGAAGTATCTTTTGTGGAATTAAAAAAAAAAAAGCCACAGAGTACTTATCATAAAACAAATACTGTATAAAATGTTAAATTAGTTCTTCCAGTTCTGCCATGTGGCTTTTTATGCCTCGTGTACAGATGATGGTACTACTATTCTATGCAACAGCTTAAGAGAAGTTTCTATAGACTGGTAATGGGTGTTTTCTCAATTATTTTTTTTTTAATGATAAAGGATTATCTTTTTGCAAGGCCAGAGAGAAATAAACTGATGTTGACTTTTCACTTACGGCAAGTTGCATGTATCACATTTGCATACACCCCCTGTGTCTATGAGCATATTTCAGTTGCTTACTTCAAATACAATTTTTCCACTTCACTTTTTAGCTTTAAAATACTTCTAAATTACTCATTCACCTGTAGGTTTCAAGTCCAAGTTCTTACCAAATCTATCATCCCTCCACTTTAAGACTTGCAATATCAGCACGAAATGCAAATGGAGCATCATTTGGTATGCTGTGGCATTATTTTTAAAAAATTAAGTTAGATGGCATAGCAGTTACTATTTTAAGGAAGTTCTTGACTATTTTGAACGGTGTATTATATTCACTATTGAGAATGCAGCTTTTTTTTTCCCCGAGGCAAGGACACTATACATGACCCTATTTGGAGAACAAAGAATGGCTGTAATCAAAATGTTTAACTGGAAGGAGTTACAGTAAAAACAGTTAAATGCAATGGTAAAATGAGTTGGTAGAAAGGGTTCCTATTGATAGGAAGTCTGTATTTGAGCTCTGTCAGATTAAGTGATTTGAGCAGCAAGAGATGTTTTGGCAAAGTCCATGACTTTTATGGCCTCTTCTCCTGTTTAGCATCCTGCCTACCCACCAGCCAGCCTCCTGTGCTGGAAGGAAATTCAACGTGTCAAGTGATTCCCTGCACACATTAGTAAGTTTAAAGGTTTTGAAAAGGTGCCATGTGTAGTGTTTACAGTTTTCACAGTTGCCTTTATAATTTTAGGAAAGGATAGCCATACCACAAGCAGCTGGCTGCTTACAGTTATTTTCTTAAATGGTCCTGCCAGATGACTTATTCCTGCTTGCTCTCTCTCTCTCCAGGAACCTTAATTGTATTGAAGCATCCCTACCCACGGCAAGTGGAAGAACCTTCCATTTATGAGTCTGTCCGAGTTCACACTGCAATGCAGACAGGAAGGACGGAAAGCGATCTTGTTCCAAATGCTCCCGCAGTAAGTTGTGTTCTAGTGGGAGGGGGGCTTCTGGTCTGAGTGTGGTATGATTGCTGAAGTGAGCTATGGAGTAAAACCACTAATTCATCCTTTTATGGGCTTGTAAATACAGAAAGTCTTTACCATCCAAGGCAAAACAAACACAAATTTGCTAAGAGTGGTCCCATGACAAATAAAGCCTCTTACAATTGTCACCAAGACTGTCAATGCTGCCACTGGGAAAACTGCAGCTGACCTAGGTGAGTCTGAGCATCCAAAGAAAGAAAATAACGGGAGAATGAAAATCTTTTGTATCTTCCTTTTATAATGCCATCTTAGCACTAACATTATGAATTAAAAAAACCCAACCCCCCACCCCTGCAAAAAACATCATATCCACTTTGGCAACCTGCTCTGACATCTGAGACTCACTTAATTAAAGGCTCTAAATTAAAGACTCACTTAATTAAAGGCTCTAAATACCCTGTAACTCATATGTAATTAAGACTGGTAGTTTCTCCAGAACAGTTTGCTCAGAAGAAAAGTATTATATACTATTTTTTTGATGAAAAAGAGGATGGGTTGCATTAATACAGGTTAATGAATCTGAAAAGAACCACTTCTGATGTGTCTCACAACCAACTTCTCATGGCCAAGTTACACTTTAACTTCCAAAGAAGCTTAAGCTCCACATATCACCCATAAAAGGGCAATATTTTTTCAAGAACAAGTAGTAACTTTGCAAGAATTTGATTTTTCAGACTCACAGCCGGGCCCCTGAGTTTCAGGATCTGAGAAACTGTAAGGTCCAAGTGTCACTCATGATACTAGAGAAACAGTTCAAACCCCAATTTTTCAAAAAGCACATTGAGCCTAATAGGTTTTTCCTCTCAAGCATGTGGCTGTTTGAGAGAAGAGAATGCTTCAGTAAAACAGCACTTTCCCCTCTTTGCATTTCAGGAGCAATTTCTGTGAGTAATTTCACTGTCAGTTAAACCCCATGTGCTTCAGATTGCAACACATACCGAGGCAACCATCTAACTTTAGTAAATGAACTGTAACTGCAGCTGTTTTGCTGCATTTGGTTCAGAAGACACAGGCCAGAGGGTCGCTGAGGGAGGCACGTTCTAGGAGGTTGCCTTCAGAGCCAGCACAGGCCCATGTTTACCCAAGTGGTGGATCCAGTTATCTGAGAGGAGCATTGGAGGGAGGACAGGGCAAGTGGCCATGGAGAGCTTTCTGAAGAACAGGCTGCTTGTCCATCTTCCAGATGTAGGCAAAGAGGGGGATATGGGAAATAGAAGTAGGACTCAATCTCTAACCCTGATCCCTTTTACTTAATCCTTCACAGCTTGGCACAAAAGAGGGATATTTGATAAAACAAGGCAAAATAGTCAAGGTAAGGAAAACTTACACTCCTTGCTTTCATTTTGTGATCACCCAGAGAAGCTACAGACAATGCAGAGCTGAAACAGCTCCACCTGCATTTCACTGCAGAGAAGAACAAATTCTGTTTTGAGCAACAACAGAGCATGACTGTAAACCAGAGAAAGTCAACAGCTTCAAAATGTTTTTCTTTTCTAAGAAGTATTAGACTAAATTCTGCCAAGACAATTACCATTCATTCTTGATCTTTCAGAACTGGAAGACAAGGTGGTTTACGCTGCATAGGAATGAACTTAAGTATTTCAAAGACCAGACAGTAAGTAGCAAGCACCAGTTCTACTCTTTAAACCTCTACACAGGCAACCGCAGCCTCCTTTTATCTGTGTCTTTTTACATTTGTATCACAGCTTTCCAGGCTAAAGCTTCCCATACTGTCAGAGGGGTCAAACCTATCAAGTAAGTCTTTTTTGCCGATGACTTCAGCAAGATAAACTAAGTTTTTCAGCTGGAAAACATTTACTGTGTTTTGTCAGTCTTAGCTACTAGATAGAACTAGATAGAATTGTTGTTTACAGTGCTTTTTTAAAAATAGAATCACAGAATGGTTTGGCTTGAAAGGGACCTCAAAGATTATCTTATTCCACTCCCCCACATGGGCAGGGAACCTTCCACTAGACCAGGTTGCTCAAAGCCCCATCCAGCTTGGCTTTGAATATATTTTGGGCTTACTTTAGGTAGATTTTAAGCCACCAGTACAATAGAGCTTTTATTGGCCACTTAGACACACAACCTAACAGACAGCATTTCTCATTCTTTGATTTCATTCTTTTATTTCAAATAGTGTCACGGGACATATAAAAAGCCATTCATTAAAACCTGCTTCTGTCAAAGGTTAACCTGCAGCAACTGGGAAAAACATGTGTCCTTAGAGTTGCTACTCAACTTCTGTCTTAATCTGAGTGAATATAAGAAACACTTCCAGAGTTTCTTTGCCCTTACAATGCCTTCATGTCAGGTTCCTTCATAAATGCCACCAAACTGTTTATGTCCACACCTCTGCCAAGCCCTGTTTCAATCCTCTAAACAGATTTCCACACAACAGCAGACACAACCGTGTTCTCTCTTCAAACATTACCAAACAGTTATGTTTTTGCAGGGCTTTCCATCAGATTAATTTCAGTTTAAACCAACTTGAACTGAGTTTTCAGGATAGCATTTCAAGGTCTTCATTAGTGACTTTCCAGGTGAGAAGGTTTCTTTGTCAGGAATATGGCATCCTTCCAGACAGCAGCTCCAGTGTCTCCTGGCATTCCCATTGTTGCTGTAGAGTTGCAGATACCTACATGTGAGCAGCTTGCAGGTGAGGTAGCACACCACAGCACAAGCAGCTTTCAGTGTAGAGTATAACTAATAGTCACTGTGCCAGTGAAAAAACATAAGGAAAGAGGTGAAAGCAACAGACACCTCCATGCACCTGAGGAAGGACCATGGGAATAGCTAAGGGTGTTCAGGCAGAAAGCAAGTTTTTTTCCTGCTTAAGCTACCTCTTCTGAGGTCTTAACAGCATGACACAAACAAATCTAGGAAGAACTGTCACATCCAGGGAGAATTAAATTCTTAAGGGAAACTGGTTGAACTTGTACATAAACATTCTATGTCTCTACACCTGAGCACTCCCAGTCTAGCCCAAAGAAACTATATATAGTGTATATATATACATATATATACATACACACAGTGCTCAAGCAGCCAAACCATACATTTCTGTTGTAAGCACTACTTTAGCTTTCCTTCTACATTTCCCCTTACCCAGCTACCTCCTTTTAAGGCACTTAGGAATTTATTAAATCTCCAACAGCTGGGTAGATCTGGTAAGATGTAAACCCATCCCTTTGTCTCTTGTGAGCCTTAGCTGGAAGTGATACCAGGTTTGATGCTGTGTCTGTTACATTGTAAGGCATCAGCCAAATCTTCAGCATTCTGCATCTAGCTCAAACATTCCTGAAGTAGACATCTCCTCTGTTGTTTGTCCAGATCTGAACCGTCCCAGGTTTTTTCTATTTAGATCAATTCACATGGTGACACTGATGTTACATTTGCTAGTTTGGATTGATGGTGTTACAGCTATTGCATTCATGCCTAGAAACATCTAATAAAATTCTAGATGTCTGTAAAGATGCACTGAAGATGAACCAAGATAGCTTTTTCTTCTGTTTTGATATGCTCCTATTTTAAACCCATTTTATTTTCAAGGCCACAGAACCCATTCGGGCACTTGACTTAACTGAATGCTCAGCTGTGCAATTTGACTATTCCCAGGAAAGAGTCAATTGTTTCTGGTAAGCTGCTGTACTTTATCGTGCTGGGAAGGACAACATAGAAAGTGAAGTTAGAAATGTAAACACTGGGCACTTTTGAATGGATCGTTGTTGGTTGAGACCCTGCTCATGAGACTCATGAGTCTCTTTCTGCCAGCCAACCTTTGTCATTCATGCATGGCTTTGCCAAATTACTGCTGGCAAAATGTCGGCCTGCATGTAGTGCAATTTCTTTTTCTAATTCTACGAGCCTGTACAACCACCTCCTAGACCCGTGGATCTTGGGTTCAGACGTTGCTACAGGTCACAAGAAAACCACTTCTGTGTCCACTCTAGTACAGTGGCGAGTGTCCCCGTTTCTGCAGGAGACTGGGGATTTGATTCCTGCCAGGGAGGCAGTGGTGCTGTTCAAGAGTTGGACTCGATGGTCCTTCTGGGTCCCTTCCAACTCAGAATATTCAGTGATTCTGTGCCCAAATGTAGGTCTTTCATCCTTAAGACCTAGGACAGCATCTCCCTGAGATATAAATGACTGTCAACTGTTCTTAGTTAACCTCCCTACTAGTGATTGAACAGCACAGCCTCCCTGCCTGGCTCTGTCTAACCAACTGTTGGTGCAAGCTGGCTGGGCTCAGTTTTAGGAAGAACTTCCAGTTGTTCTAGCAATCTAAGAAAGTTTTGTTTACTTATAGTTTAGTGTTCCCACTAAGGACATACTACCTGTGTGCAAAAACTGGAATAGAAGCTGATGAGTGGATTAAAATACTGCGATGGAAACTGGTAAGGCGATGTGCAGTGTTGCATGGTTAGGCACCAGCACTCTTGGTACTCACAAACCCCTCAGTATTGTAGCACCCAAGTGCTACAGTTCACAGCAACTGCAAAAGGGAGTTCTGGCTTCCAGGTCAGCCAGACTGGAATACAGAGGTTTCACATAATCACAGTTAGACTGGAAAAGACCTCTGAGATCACCAAGTCCAACCTTTGACTGATTGTCACCTTGTCAACTAGACCATGGCACTAGGTGTCACGTTCGAGTCTTTTCTTAAACATCTCCAGGGACCTCCTTGGGCAGTCCATTGCAATGTTTAATCTGCAAAGATATTTCTTCTGTGAAGAAATTCCTCGATGATGCCCAATCTAAACCTTCTCTGAGGCAGCCTGAGGCCATTTCTTCTTGTCTTGTCACTGGTTGCCTGGGAGAAGAGCCAATCCCTTCCTAGTTAGTGTCTCCTTTCAGGTAGTTGTACAGAACAATAAGGTCATCCCTGAGCCTCCTCTTCTTCAGGCTAAACAACCCCATCTCCCTCAGCCACTGCTCACAAGAGTTGTGCTCCAGTACCTTCACCAGCTCCATTGCCCTTCTCTGGACTCGCTCCAGCATCTCCACATTCCTCCTGAATTGAGATGCCCAGAACTGGACACAGTACTCAAGGTGTGGCCTTGAGTACAGTGCTGAGTACAGGGGGAAGTACAAAGTACAGGGATATAATATATATGCCTGCAAACCCACTTCAGCATTTTGGGGATGCACCTTTAACTCTCATGCTCTTTAGGAGGAAAAAATTACTTCCATTACTTCCATCTCTAGGGATGTCATTATGTGGTTCCATCTATATGGAACATCATGTTGAGTAATGAAGGAAGCATTGAGACGACAATGTAAAGGCTTGAAAGCACTACTTCCTAAAAAATATCAGCACATAATGGGGTTGGTCATACTCACCCACATCCGACAAACAGTAATGGACTGTCTTTCTGTTTTAGTCACAAATACGGAAGCAGCTGGAGGAGCGCAACGCCACTCTCAGTTCCTAGCTGTGCCACCAGAACTTCTGCTCCATTGGCAGGAATTGCTTCTCTGCCAAGGGGAAGGCAGCATTTTACTAGAGTACAGTTTCACACATCTCACAGTGGGTGTGGGTGTGCTTCACCCAGCTCTGCACACAAAAGATCCCTACAGCTGAGCACTCCCGGGCTGCAAAATCAGCATGGAGATGGTTGCAGAGACAGAGTGTTGGTTTGATATGGTGTATTTCTGTAATACACTTAATCCAAACACCTCTTAACTAACCACAGAAGGAGTCACTGTTGAAAACTTTTGTGGTTATTCAGAGCACTCTTGATGATTTATTGCAAGCTCCATCACAACTAATAACCAGTATCACATTCTGTAACCTTGAGCCTGTTACTTAAAACAAATAATTTCTGGAAACATTAAATAGCTCCTTTTTTATCACCTGTTTAGGCTTTAAACAAAACATTTTTGTAAATACTATCCATCTTGCAATCCAGAGAATATCTCAAGGCCCTCTTCAAAGTGACAGATGAGTAACCCTTACTTCTGGCTAGATACATGTATTTCTATATGGTTTAAATTTATGCCACAGCGATGGCTATGAGAGAATGCTTTTTTTCAAGCAGCACCTGTAGGTAAGGGTGAGCAGCATCACTTAGGCATGGCTGCTTACAAACCAGGGTTACAAGAAACAGGGAGCCGTTTCCTGGCAAAGGACAGAGCAGCCACAGTACCCCAAGGCTGGGTGACAGGGCCCTGCAGAAAGCCTGGCCTGTGACACCACCAGCATTGTTAGCAGCAATACAAGTCAGGCCTCTTACAGTCCCTCTTGAAAATGCACCAGATTTGGTATTTTTTTTCCCCTCACACAGAGAACTCAAAACAAGGTTTTGACCAGAACTGTGTTTAGAATTAAGCATTGCTTGCTTTGCATTGAACAAGGAAGTACACTAAAAACATAAATTTTAAAAATACGTCTTTTAAAATTTTACAGTTTTAAAAATTACATAAAAATACATAATCTGATATAAATTTACAGCTGTATCATGCAAGATTCATACACACTTAACAGCGTTGTGGCTTGCTACAAAAACTGGAAGCCCAGGACAGGACTTCAGTGCTGTACTCAAAATACATGTTACATTTGGAAGCAAAGTCTGACACACTGGAGAAGCTCAAGACCAGCTTGGCCTGACTCATGGCTGACGCAGCTGCAAGATCCTCTGAGCAATCCTGCATTTCCTGAAGGGGTAGGGAAAGCTCTGAGGGGCCCTGTCTCTCTGCGTAAGTCAAATTTATGCTGAAACAGCACAGACAAACCTCTCCTGCTATGCAAACATTGCAGCCTCTGTTTAGCATTGCTCATGCAGCAGGTGTTATCTAACTGCCTCTGCTGTGAGAAGACTGCAGAAGAGAAAAACATACTAGAAGGAAAATCTAGATTTTGAATAGCATTTTATTTCAAGAAGTTCAAAATACTTGTAAATATTTTTTACAGACTGTTTTCTAAATAAAATGTCGTTATAAAACTATCACAGGGTATTTGTATTCCTGTTAAAGCTTTGTCCTCCTTTTTCCCTTAAAGAAGTGGTTTAACAAACTGGCATCTCCCATTGAGCTAAAAACCTTTGCTCAGTTTGTATGAGACAGAGGTAGCGGAAGGGGGCACAGAGACAATACGTATTCTCCAGCAGCACCACTGTTGTGTGAGGATGGCTTGGAAATGGAGTGCAACCACAAAAGCAGCTTTTCCTATTTCACACGGACAGCTGCTTTATGAAAGGTTAGAAAAAAGTTCAGCATATAGTGTCACAATCTGAAGCCAGTAAAAGAAACAGCACTCGGCTGGTCTCAGCAGCTCTCACAGTCAGACAAACAGCAAGAGTACGCCCTCCGTGGAACACAAGCACACTTTGCTAGAAATACACATACACACCTTGGAGCTTAGTTTCCAGCTGCTTCTGTAATGAACAGCAACATAAGTTCCCTTGTACTTTGGTGGAAAAATGGAAAAAGATTGGCTGACAACCTGTAACCTTCAAGAAAGCTTTAGAGCCAAGAATTTCCAGTGCTTATTTCCAGCTCCACTGTTTCCCCTCTATTGTGCCTGCTGCTGAAGGTTGATGAGATGTAAACAAGGAGCTGTGGCATCCCCTTTCCCAGCCTCAGGCAAAGACTTGTCCAGAGCTCTCCCTTAGACCTGCAGTGCTTGGCAGTTAAGTATCACAAGAACATGGGAGGGAACAAGAGGGTGGAAAAAAGCACAGGCTGGATCCCCAGCAACATGATCTCTGCATTGGCACAGGACTCAGTATCTTTGATGCCCAAGTGAGAGAGACGCTGCCTGTAAACTCCTGGATTTTGTACATTTACTTTTAAGAGACCTGTTCTCACTATGGAAAGGCAGATGTGCTGTGGGATATTATAGTGGAACAGAAGAGTGGACCAGGCTCTGTCATTTAAAAATACTGTATTTTATTTATATTTATTTACTTAAGAAAACCTAAAAGTAAATGTGCTGGGAGTGTCACCAGTGATGAAGCCACACAAAGACTGAGACATGAGATCCTCACAACCATATTACAGAAAAAAACCATAAAGAAGTGAGACATGGTTTGAATGCTTTTAGCTGGGCATCAAGAAAACCCCTAAAGCAACAGCTTCCATAGAAACAGCTTTCTTAGTGGAAGCAGGATGCAGCTAGCATCCAGATTAGTAGCACCCCCTTGCCACAGTACCACCCACATAAGAAAGCTGGGATACTTATTGATTGTACTGACACATCACTGCTAATAAACTTGATCTTGCAACATGCTTTCAACCATGTCTTTGACACACTACAGAACTGATCTGCTTTCCAACACACAGTAGTGGCCAGCATGAGGATACACCTCGCCGTGTGCCTGCTTCCCTGTAAAGCAAAGGAGCTGTAGGTTGCTTGTTTGAGCCAACAGCATCACACTGATCTGGCTCAGCTAAACTCCATGGGAGCTATTTTGGTGGTCTCTCCAGTACTGCATAATACAAGAAGCAAGGCCTAAAGTAACATCCACCTACAACACACTAGTAGATCATTTCAGATTCAGTACTATGTACAATTTACTCTTGCTTAGTATACTAAGGAGCTGTGGTATTTCTTCTGAGATGTGTTATCTGACTGACGATTATTGAATCCTTCTGTCCACTGGGCTGCAGAGGAGTGCTGCACTCTGGCTAAATCATCAGGTTAAGAAACTTCAACAACCTGCCTCAGTTCCTCGAACAGGGGCGCGAGCTCCTTCTCTAAACTTACAATCAGCCCTGGAAAGAGAGAAGAGAGAGAATATTCCATTAAACAACATCACTGAGAAGCCTCTGTCTAAAGCCTGCAGTTCCCTCCCCGTCTCAAATCAAAGGCAGTTTTCCAAAACATGAAATGTTCACTTGAGCTGCTCCCTCTCCATGGGAATAGTGGGCAGCACCCCCAGGCAGGGGTCCTGCAGACCCTGGCACTAACAGGGGTACACCCTGCACAGTGCAGCTCTCCCCTACTATCACCTTGCTGCTTCCCACAGCTACCAGGGCCCAAGCAGCTATGCCAAAATTCAGTGTCTTCTGCTCATATTCATTAGCCAACGCCACCCATGAGCAAGGGCAGGTGCCTGGCTGAAGGATTTCCCCACCCCACAGAACTGAGAAGACAAAGCTGCACATGTTACTGCAGGATGTTAACTAGGAACTGATGGAAAGAGACCAAACAGCTGGTTTGTACAACACAGTAACGCACTCAGGCAGAAAGGGTAAGGTCAATCACAGGAGAAATATGCCTCTGAAAGAGCAACTTCAGCAAGTCACCTAAAATCTGCGACTTTTTACTCACACCTTTCCCTTCTCACCTTCACAATACACTGACAAAATTCACAGCAAAGTTAACACAGCTTGAAATGAATCCAGATGTTTTACTTTCAATTATTTAAATACTTGGGCCTTAAAATACTGCAGGATTTAAAATCCCCGTGAAGACATACCAGTGTTGGCATTGCTGCTAGCAATGAAACTCACTACCAAAGGCAAGCGATTGAACTGCACCACCTGCAAGGAGAGAGAACAGTGCTCAGCCAGCAGCAAACACACTGGATGCCACATATATTCTTTTGTGACATATATTCTTTTAGGAAAAAGCAGCCTTCTCAGTGTAAAGGACAAGCAGGAATGAGACACAGATACACTGGAAAGTCATGTCTATTTCTTAAGCTTCTTGGTCAAGAACACCAACAGAACTCACACCACAGTACAGTGGTGAGAGTTACACCCTCTCCCTTCATGTTCTACAGTGTGTTGTGCACCAGAAACCCAACTGAGCTGCAAATGCTGCAGAGCACAGTATAGAGATCACAGTCTCAATAGGAAACAAGAGAGCAAACAGTTTTATTGTTTTAACACTGTTCCTTGTACAGACATACCTCTTCTTCCATTTACAGAAAACTAGAACCTTGGGCACTACAACCAGCTACCAGCATCAAGAGAAGCAAAGAAATGTATTCAGTGTGTGTAAACCAACTAATTTACCCATTTATTTTCCAAACAAAGCCTGATACACTGTAGGGCAAATTTGCTGGTAGGCTGACTGCAGCAGCAATAAAAAGCTCTCGGGACCACTGGATTTGACAAGCAGAATCATAGCAGATGATGGATTTCAGGACGCAAAAAATCAGTTTTGAAATATCACTCACATTCTTCACAAACTTTCTTACCTCAAAGTAATACTGGCAGCAAGATTAGCTACGAAGTAGGTTGCACATGCTTAATTAATGTTAGGTGTCCTTAATTACGTATAAACAAATACTGTTTATAAAAGAGAACACAGACCCATCGTAACGGATTCTGAAGGTCGTATGAGCAGTAGATGCTGCAAATTCAGGATTACTACCTGTACAAAAAAATTTTCCATTTTCAACCAGTTTTTTTTTATTTTTCCCAGTTTTGGGAAATACGTACAAGAGTAGTTTAATAGTGGGAAAATTTGGCTTAGCCATTTAAGCAGTGTAAGAAAGAAACCACAATTACTTCAACAGCTGCCAAGGGGAATCCTCTCTCTTGCTCAATGTAATGCAGAAGCAGCTCACGTCACTGAGCACAAAGCACGCTGAGGTTACTCACCTGGTACGTATTGTAGTAGCAGATGATACTTTTGTTTTTAGAAAGTCCTAATTTACTGCCCTGATCTGTGGCAAGGGCAAAGGTGGACAGAAAGCCAGGTCGCAGTGCATGTTCTGGAGCATTATCATTGGCAACTAGAACAAAACAAGAAAATTGTTATCCTTACATGATGTCTCTGACTGCACCCCGAGCCCTGATCCAGCTGAATGCTCTGCCAAAAGCAGATTTGCTGTTGGGGAACACACAACACATCTCAGGAACTTCCACAATGAGCACAGGACAATCTTCATGAGCAATTCATCATTTAATGCTCTGTATGTGATGAAAGCTCATTACACCAGGCATCCTTCCCAGTGTACCTAAGAAAGAGCCTCCTCCTTTAGGTTCCACAGCTTGTGCTGATGTCCCTTGGGTTCTGTCCCCCTCACTGTCTCGACCCTTCCAGCCTTTGCACTGATTACTGGCACACAATCACTTGACTGTGAAGAGGTGAAGATGTGCAAGTTCTGCTGGGTGTTTAAATACTTTGGGGATTAAAAAAAAAATATATACTTGCAGTACTTGAATCTTTGTATCCTTAAGCTACTGTACTCATAACATAAAAGCACCTTAAGGAATGCTGAATACAAAAACTACAGTACCAAAAAGCAAACTAAACACGTGTAAAAGCTGGATGCAACTGGTTCTAAGCACAGTCCAGCCCAGTGAACTAAACACTGCTAAGCTCTCTTTAGTACTTCGTAGCAATCAGCCTGTGAGTGACTTAAAAGATACAAGGACTTTGGAGCAACCCAAGCTTTTTCACCAAGGAAAATTCCCACAGACTACAATTACTGAGGACACAAACGAGAAGATATATTTAAAGAGGTAAATAATAAATCATTGAACTTGAAATAAAAGTCCAAAATAATTCTTCCATTTGGGCATATTCTGGTATTTGGCATAATCAGCAAAGATTTTGCTGCACTTCTCCACCCCCTGCTCTTCAATCAGGATTTCGGCTGCAGGGTACAGTGGGAAGTTGGTTACCTTTGATAACAGGCACACCATCTCTATCTGAGACCACAATAGCATGAAGACCTTCAACACTACAAAAAAAGAAAAAAAAATACACACCATTGTAAAAGTACAGTAATTAGCAGCAGCAAAGACTCTTTCTGAACAAATGTGCAGGGAAGGGGAAAACATTTTAAAAATTGATGCCTTCAGTAACTTAATATTTGTCCTGTGTCCTACAGGTAGTACATTTCTGGTGCCCCCAATAGTGAGGAGGACATGGAACTCTTGAAGCAAGTCCAGAGGAAGGCCACAAAGTTGGTAAGGGGTCTGCAGGGATTAGGGGCTGTTCAGCCTGGAGAAGAGAGGGTTGCATGGAGACTTCACAGCAACCTTCCACTTTCTGAAAGGGACCTACAGGGAAGCCAGAGAGGGGCTTTCCATCAGGAACTGTAGTGACAGGACACGGAATAATGAACAGATTGGAAAAGGGGAAGCTCAGGTGACATACATGGAAGATATTCTTTACTGTAAGGGTGGTGAGACACNTGCCCCGCCCGCCCCGCTGTACCTGTCGGCGCCCCCGGCGCGACCCACACGCCCCGACGCCGCTGCCCCCGGGAGCCGCTGTCACATGAGGGGCGGTGCCGCCGACCGGCCCCGGAACCGGTTCCTCGCCGCCTCCGCCCCGCCCCGGCAGCAAAACAAACCAAAAAAACCGTAAAGCCCAAGCATGGAGTTTCAGTTAAAGAAATACAACAGCAAAAAAATAAACGTTCATTTCTGCCGAGTCGAGTCACTCCCAGTTTTACTCTTCCGGTGATGCTCATTTCCCCACTTTTGGATCTACTCCATCAAGCCACAGACATGAAGTCTAACAATTTAACAGCTGATGTGAATAATTAAGTAGAAACCCACAGTGTAACAATGGTAACTGCCCATCTGCTTTTAAAGTCTTGTATCACAAACCAGGACTCTCGTGGTAGATCTAAAAAAAAACCCAACTCTGCTCAGCCTGTAATAGTCCTTTTTCTCTAAAAAAAATTGCTGCTACAGGCTGAGCACAGAATCACAGAACCATTTAGATTGGAACAGACCTGAGATAATTGAGTTCAACCCANAAGGCCACAAAGTTGGTAAGGGGTCTGCAGGGATTAGGGGCTGTTCAGCCTGGAGAAGAGAGGGTTGCATGGAGACTTCACAGCAACCTTCCACTTTCTGAAAGGGACCTACAGGGAAGCCAGAGAGGGGCTTTCCATCAGGAACTGTAGTGACAGGACACGGAATAATGAACAGATTGAAAAAGGGGAAGCTCAGGTGACATACATGGAAGATATTCTTTACTGTAAGGGTGGTGAGACACTGGAACAGGTTGTCCAGGGACGCTGTGGATGCCCCATCCCTGCCAGTGTCCGAGGCCAGGCCTGTGAGCAGCCCGGTCTGACGGGGGTGTCCCTGTCCCTGGCACAGGGGTACCATCAGATGGCCTTCGCCGCCCGCCCCGTTCAGCCCCGGCCTTACCTCGGCAGCTTCTTGTACAGGAACCGCTTCAGGTCCTGCGGGCAGAGACGGGCGGCGCGTTACTGACGGCGCGGCCCCAAACACCACCCGCTCCGCTCCGCCCCGGAGCCGCCTCCCCCCCCGGCCCC
>WEKX01020881.1:99891-119388 GCA_013390025.1 Pitta sordida | reverse complement strand
CCTGCTGGTCCAGTTGTCCTGCAGGCAGTCTGTCCTACTGTTAAAAACAGAGGCAAAGTAGGTATTAAGTATTTCTGCCTTTTCATCATCTTTGGTTACTATATTACCCTCTGCATCCAATAAGGAGTGAAGGTTGTTGCAGCCTCTCTTTTTACTGTTGATGTACTTATAGAAACATTTCTTTATTGTCCTTGACAGAAACAGCTAGGTTGAGTTCCATCTGAGCTTTTGCCTCTCTAGTTTTTCTCCTGCACAATTTAACAACTTCCTTAAACACACCCTGACTCACCTCCCCCTTTTTCCAAAGGCTGTACATCCTCTTTTTCTCCCCTAGTTCTTTCAGGAGCTCTTTGCTCATCCAGATCGTCCTTCTGTCCCTCCGACTCATTTTTCGGCACATTGGGACCGCCTGCTCCTGTGCCTTCATGAGCTCATTCTTAAAGTATGTCCAGCCCTCCTGGACCCCTCTCATCAGATCATCAATAAAGATATTGAACAGGAGTGAGCCCAATACTGAGCCCTGGGAGACACCACTAGTGACCAGAACACCGTTGATACCTGAAGATTTTGCTTAGATGCCAGTATCAAAGCATAAATTAAAATAAAGATGCTCTCGTGGGAATTGCTGGTATTTCTGAATGCATAGGTATGGTGAAGTTTTTAAAAAGCCCAAAACAGAGATAAGCCACATTTTTCTAAGTAACAGAGAAAAAGCTCATTCAAAAAGACATTTATTGGAATACTGAGAATCCATACCTCCTCCTTAATCCAAGCCATGCAGAGACAGCAATTTGATAAGGACTTGGTCATATTAGAGAGACACTTGAAAGAGAATCCCATAAAATTATCTTGTGTGAGCTTCTGGAAGCACTTTGAAAATGCTACCTGAGCCAACCTTGGTTTCTCCATTTATTAAAATATTCCCTACTGAACACTAAAAATGTTTAAAAATGCAACTGGCTTTCTATGGCTTGTAGGCATCATGCTCAGTGATCTGTTTTACTTATTTCCCTGTCACATTATGAATAAAAGCTAAGCAAAAGCATCTGTGAGATGGCTCTTGTATTGCTATTAACAGGAATTTTGTCTCCTGTCCCAACAACAGCTTTTATATACACAGAAGAAACCAGTACTGAAGGGAAAAGTATAGTCTGCATGAAGGATAATATTAAAATACAGTGTTTAATTACAATGTTATTTCTGAAAATGGGGAGAAATCCAACACACGCGCCTAATTCCTGCCATACTGAGAAGTCTCACAATTATCCTGGAGAAGTGTTACTATACCTATTACTGATATTTTATTTCAGTTACTAAACTGATCTCAACACAACCCAGAGGTTTTACTTTATTTCCAATTCTCCTCCCTGTCCCACTATGGGGGATGTGAGTTCTGCTCTCTTTGACAGAGCTACAAGAAGACAGAATAACAGCTTCTTAAGGGATGAATGAAATTTAGGGAACACACAATCTTAAAAAATATTCCTGCCCACCCATTTAAGCCTTTTACAGCATTCATTACAAAATTATAAAAAATGTTTATAATTTAAAGTTGTCTCTGCTGCCTATTTAAATGCATCTGTTGCACTTTAGTGCTGAACTGTTGTACCTCCTTGGAAACTTATTACAGAATCAAGCCTGTTTAAAAAAAAAAGTCCAATTTAGACTTGTTAAACAGGGAGCTTGCAGGGAAATGTTCATCTCATGTGAACACTGAACTTCCTTGTGACTCAGGATGCTCCATAAATAGAACATGTACTGATGTTATGTTTCAGTAGATGCAAATCTACTGCATTTTCACTGCACTATGTCAAAGAGTCATGCCAAGGTTCTTCACTTTTTGCACTTCACTTCGCTTGCCCTTTTAAAGGAAAAAATCAAGAACCCATGCTCGTGCTATCTTTAATTCTAGATTAAATAAAAGGTAACGACTAAATAAGGAGTGAGGAGTAGGTAGCTAAAAAAGTTGAGGGATTTTTAGCCATGCTGTTCAAAAACATTTTGTTTTTTCTGCAGAAAGGTCATCTGGAAAGATTCAAGTACTCCACCTTCTTCAATTTCAACCATGAGAAAAATTCTGAACTTTCCAGCAGATTCCTTCAACAAAACCAGTGAAGTTAATGACATTTCCAAAGGAAAAAACCTTCAGACTTCAGAAAAGAAGTAACAATCATGAGGAGAGAAACACCCACTTGGAATATTAAAAGAATTTTTGCAGGTTATATTTAGAGCAGCTTAAACTTTATGCTATCATAGCATCCTTTCGCACACTAATGCATATTTCAAAGTGTGCAATTATTTAACCCATTCAATACTAATTAGCATCTTTCCACCAGTAAAAACATACTGTTTCCTTCTCAGAAAATGGCAACTGCCATATACAGTCAAATGAAACGTGGCCCTTTTAAGGGACTGGGATGTCTGTGTTGACATAGGACTGCATTATTTCAGTTTGTGGCAGTACTCATAGCAATTGAACCAACCTCACACACCTCAGCCTCCATCCATTTACCCACTTCTCACCTGCAGCAGAAGTGGCTGCAGGGCAGACACAGCCCATAGGATTATTACAGGCAGCTTTGCTAAGACCAGCTCTTCACTCTGACTTCACTGTTCTGATATTTGACAAATGTGTCATATATCCATTTTTCTATTAACTAAAATATCACCTGCAAGCTCAGACTCACTTGTAAACCCAGTTACTTGTTAAAGCCTTTGGAACAATTTTCTTCTATTAAGAAAACACAGGAGTACCAGTATGTACTTTGACAGTTTGTTTTCATTAGTATAATTACAATACATTCTGGACAGTTACAAAATCTGGGGAATCACATTTTCTCCATAAATTTCTATTGCATATTTCAAACATTTGGATGCCTCTGCATTACTTCTGCGCCCTTTTACTATAGTCTGAGTTAGGACATCCAGTACAGCAACCTTTTACTTTGTTGTTTCAGCAACTTTTAGTTCTACTTTGTGCCTCAGGCTTTGATGTTTACCTTGAATGCTGGTTTAGCTGCTTGGTTGAAAGCCTGCAGCTAGTCTCATACCAATTCAATAGAAGACATTTGCACTGGGACAGTTTAGAAAATGGATATACCCAAAATGATTTCTGGGTCACTTAGAGTAATAGCATTTACTGTATCTGCAAAGTCATAACTTGCTCTAAATCAGAAGGAATTGCAATGAAGTCAGTTAAAGTATTTAAACTATCAGTTTTGGAGGAAAACTTGGCTCTGCATAAACTGCTGGCATAGTTCTAAGATAGCAGTTTTCCCAAACAAAAAATACTGCCCCTATTATGAGCTATCTGGCATTCACAAATACAAGAAACATTCCCCTGCGTAACATTGTTAAAATGTAAAAAACATCAGCTACTGAACCTAAAACCACTTTGATAAACTTCAAGTACATTGTACTTAGCCTCTTCAGAACACCTCTTTGCATCAGCAGGTGTGGCTACATAGAGTTTCCACTTACAGGCCACTGAGTTACATGGCCTTGTGTGTGGGAGCCAAAAGGTAGGTTTGCCCATTTCTAGGAAGTCAGTCCAGAAACATTATGGTCCCAAAAATGCATTCCCTACCTCTTCTGCCTCAGGACCAGTGATAGAGCTCTGGCCATAAGAGCACACTGCAAAGCAGCAAAACATCTAAATAGTTGGCAAAAGGGTTGAAAGGCACATAGCTTGTCCTTAGCAATATTTCCCTGTTCCACTTGTGGTGCCCATTGAGGAATCAGTGTTGGGACCCAGCTTAAAATAAAAATGCAGTAAGAAAATGGAAGCCTGCCAAGAAAAAAAATAGGTTGCTTTTTTTTTTTAGCTTTAAGATCTTACTGTTGCATGTTTTCCTCTACCTTTCCAGTGAAAATCAAGGAAGCTATGAATGCATGTTAACCATTCACTACTATTGGAATACCAAATGGTAGAGCAGCTGTAAACTGTTGCAAGTACTAAAAGCAATGTTTGTAATGGTCTGTACAGCATTTGCAAACACTTTGAAAAGAGATTAGTGTATTTCTTCAGTTTTCTCAGCATTGCTTAGAAATGCTAAAAAACTACAACAGCTAAACTGCTACTCTACACCAGATCAATATACCCCAACAGATATTCAGGAATATATGCCATTATATTTAAAAATACCAAGTTCCTCTAAGCTGGTAAACCTAGAAGATTTTACATAGAATTAGAGATAAAATATTAAAAATTATTGTTTCAACTCCACACACTTGACATCTGAATAGCAGTGATGTATTCATACTATTTATTCCATCGGTGAGACAAAATGTAGTATGGAACTAAATTTCTGAGATTATAAATAGAAAGTCATTTAACTCATATATACACAAAGTGTTCTTTCCACAGATATTTACATGGCAAATATGTTAGAGGAGAACCACTATGACTAAGTCTCTACAAGTATAGCATCCTTTCTGAGCTATTCTCTCTGCTGAAAGAATTCACAGAAGCTTTGAAGTAAAATCTAGACAATTAAAGTTACCTATATTTCACAGTAGGTAAAGAAGCCATTAAATGATATTACAGCATAAGGTTTCTGGAAACAGCTACACAGTAGAGTTCTACATCCACCCTTCTTTTCCAGCATTCATGGTGAAACTAAATCTCTTCTTAATATACAGGAGAGATAACAGCATACATAAAGATGTACAACTGCAGCTCATCCTCCTCGATAGAGGCTGGTCAGCCGTTCGAGTTCTTTGCAGTTGTCCATGGACATGGACTCTGCTTTCTTTCTGAGACGGTCATCTCGATATACTTTTGCTGCATAAAGCAAGTCCGTTTCTTTAAGGAAAAAAAGAGAAAATATTTTTCTGGTTAAAAACTGAATACTTGCGCATGACACGTTCCTACTTAGACATGTAGAAAACACCTCAGGTTTAATCCTTGCCCTTTTATTCTTTCTGTCTATTCTAACTTCTCTCAGACACCACCTAAATTGCATTGCTACAGTTTCCCTTTGCTGGATCTTGATAAGCATAGCATCTTTTTCAGCAGGTAGCCTTCCAGCTCCTTCATAGTTCATACAGCAGCATCTGATTAAATAAGAAACGCAAATAAAAAAACCCCATCCCACAAAGAAACCCACCAAGAACAGAACAAAACAAAAAATCCCCTACTACTTCTGTCAGACCATATTAAACACCACAAGTAGAGGCCACCCTCAGTGATCTTGCCTATTATTGACAGCTCTAGCATTTTGTCCGTGCCCCAAAAAATCCATCCTGAATGGTAAGCCCTCTACTTCAACTGATACTGCTTAAGACTACTAGTGTTCAGAGGTATTAATAAGTAAGAACTCTCTGTATTACACTGGTGTTCAGCAGCTTGAAATTCCTGGGCATTTTAATTCTGTAAGATCTTTTTTGTCACTTCAACTAAGAACGGATTAGCAAGGCATTCTTAAATATCAATCAGTGCTGGATAGATTCTTACTGTCAAGGGAATCCAACACACAACAGGTATTTTAAATCCATAAACGCACAAAATCAGCTGTTTCTATAAACAGAGAGCCTCTTACTCAAAATCAATTTGGGTAGTTTTCACAACCTGAAAAATTACAAGTATCAAACAACATGACAGTCACCACCTTCAGGCTATTTTTGTTCTTTACACTAGGGTCAGATGTCTCTGTAGTCATCACATTTGTCCCAGTTAATATGTACATACAGAAGCATGCACTGTCTAGGACTCTGTTCATGCTTAAAAGCATGTCAAGAATAACTTACGAAAAATGAGAAAGGTAATCTTCCTCCTCCTTTCCTCCCCAGGTGAAAACTGCCTATCAACTAAGCTTTTTCAAAGATATTTAGATAGTAAATATATTACAGAAGACACAAATGTAACATGCCAGCAAATTTAAGTCTAATGACTAGTTCAGTAAAAGCAAACTATGCTTCCAGATCTACATTCTGATGAAAAAATGTACAAATAATACATCCTATTTTTATTGTGCTGGATTATACCTTGTCTTCATTTTTTTGTTAACAACCACCTCTCATTTTAGCTAACTATTTTTTACAGCTGGGAAAAACTGAGGGGCCATCTCAGCTGAAAGGCCTGGCAGCACTGGACTGCAGAGGGTAAAGTTGTGCAGGAACATGTGATTTCACGCAGAGAAGAGCATTCTACATATTTGCTTCTGGTCAGTTTACTAACAGCTCATGAATGAACTATTTTTCCAGTAAGCCATTAATGAAGTTTACCACCAGAAAAGTTAAAACCATCTGGTTTCAACACTGATATCATTTTAGCATCACTATTCTCATGGAAAATGAGAGACTCACTAAATGGTCACAAATAATAGCGTTAACAGGTTAAAATTGATGCTGATTTGGAGATGGTTAAGGCTCTTCAGTCTCCTTATGCTCTAACACTGAAGTCTAGGCTTGTGAAAGAAAATAGCTCGTTGTATAATATCAGACTGAAGAAATAGATGATAAACTTGAAAAAACCCCTTGCTTTTAAGGTCAGATACAGCCATGGTACCAAGACCAGGGAGAAAAATTATTCAGCACTGGCAAAAGTTGAAGCACTGGTTTAGAGCTTATGATGTTTTACAGGACAAGCTGCCCGTCCTTGGTTGCCTGTAGAAGCAGTGTTTGTTTGCACTATGGTTCAAGGCAGATTATTTTTTTTTCCACTCAAGAAACACCCATGTAGGCTTTTGGTTTATTTATTTATTTACATAAAAGCACCTAGGGAAATGAGATATTGCCATGATGATATGAGAATTCTTAGACATTGCTGTAAGTTAAGGACAAAAGCTTTGTCATTATCAATTCAGTGTAGTTTCTGATTTTCTGAGGAATGGTCACAGATAATAAAGCAGCAGGTTAAAGTTGCTGATGATTTACAGTAACACTTAGAAACTAAGTGACACTGGGGACACTTTTTAAGTGAGAAACAGTAGAGAACCTTACACCTGCTTTTGCCTTGAGATATTTTAATAATACAGCACTTTATTCTTGCCTGAAGTAAATATTTTTATAGTAATGCATGCTTTCATGAAATTACACATATTACCAAACTTACTTTGTTGTCTCTCCTTCCAACAGTTATTACGAATGTTGGACACATAATCCTCTTCCACACTCTTTTCTACCTTCTGCAATGACACTCCTTTGTATTCATTTCTAAAGTCCTTGTTGACATAATAAATGACACCCAAATTTTCTGTCTGCATTTGTATGACCTGCCCTGTACTTCTGCAAACAAAGGAGGCAGAGGGGAGAGAGAGATTAAATTTGATTTTTTTTTACACCACAAATAGACTTTTAAAAGATATTATGTATTACATAATAATATCAGCACACTACGGAATTTGCCATTTCAAGGCAATGAAAGGAATAGATGCATAATCTGCCAGGAGAGATTATAAGAGAGTAAAATTGTTGCACTCATTACTGATCATTAAACTGCTGCTGCTTTAACACTGATAAATCCAGTTCCCTGCTGGCATTCTGCAGACTAAAAAATCAAAGATTGGACACAAACATTTTGTCAGAGAAGCATTTCTAAATATCATAATAGTTTAGCTGCAGAAGGGAAAAACATCACACTCCAGAAATAAAGAACTCTGAAAAACAGGAGAAAAGTAACCTTTCTGTTGTGGGGCTGAGAGCTCTGCAAGGAACTAAGGAAAACTGTTGTGGCAAGTGGGCTAAGCCTACTAGCTAGTTACATGCTTGAAGCAAAGAAGAGACAATTTTCCTAGCCCTCCTTTAGTTTAAAATTTAAGTAAAGCTGAGGAAGTTGCTTTCAAATACTTTACTTGCTACAAACACAGATGACCCTAAATGAATAATGAGCCTTAGCAGGTTTCAAGATTTGATTAAATGTGTTGGAGATGCAAACACTGCCTTTTATTGGATCCCCTAAACACCAGGTATTGCTGAGCTCTTTTCCCCATTGCATTCTCAGCATGTTCTTAACACCCAAATTTTAAGTTTTGCTCTGCTTTGTCTACACCTTCCCTCCTTTTTCTCACTGTGGGAAATCAAGGACCAAGTAACGGAAGGCTCACTAATATGATTCCAAGTGGGAGAAGGTGATTACATCATCTTCCCCCCTACTTTAAGGTAATTAAGGACTATGTACTTACGATCTTGGGTATAAGGCATAAGGAGGGTTAGATACCATCAACTGGCTCAACAAGGAGACAAAGATCAACACAATAATAGGCATCAGCTGAATGACCATAGAGAAACCTCCCTAAGGAACAAAACACATGCATGTATTTAATAAAGGAGCATCAAGTAAACAGGTAAATTTGACAAAATTTAATGCCAAGCTACTTTAAGCCCTCAAAAGCTGCTAAAAAACCTGTAACTGCAAACACTGTGGTACTGTCTGAACTTTCCAATGCATACAGAATAGTCATAGAGTGCTAGAGTTTGTGGGTTAGCACGTACCAAGAAGCAAATACCAAGTAAAATCTGGATTCAGTTACATTGTATGCCATGATTTGGTCTCATCTATACAGTGGTATGTAATTATACAGGACTATAGATAATTCCTGTGGGTAAATATTGAGCCTGTAGTTCAATTCTCACCTCAGCCCAAATAAATTTTCAATACATACGAGGCTTAGTGGCCAGAATTAGTAGCATATTTATGCTAATATCAGTCACCAGTGAGACAGTGACATAAAATAATAGATTTACAAAACCAGGCTATTACTTTCTCAAATTTGCAGGGCTATTTGCCAATCAGTAAGACTACCACCAGCTGAAGTTTTACAACACTTAACTGGCAAGTACAAATCCTCCTCTACAGTACAGAGCTCCTGTACAATCACATCACTGGAAGCAACTACCAGCAAATTCCACAATCCATAGTTTAAAGCAAATGGTGCTTCAACATACATCACCCCTCTCTTCCTCCCTCTCATGTCCACTCTGACGGTGCTGATTAGGGTGACTGTAGCCAGGGCGACCATTCGAAAATGAATGCACGCTACCTGAGGAAAGAAACACCCACATCTAAATCATGTGAAAAAAATACTAGTTAGAGGTCAATACAGGTGCAACCACATAAAGCACTTAACATTACTGCACGAGGGTTCTGAAAGTAATGTTAAGTATCTTTACGACTCCAACGTTGTTTAAAATAAATATTTTAATCTCTTACATAGTTAACCCAAAGAACTGAACTGACATTTTGGGGATTTAGCAATACTTAGGGGAAAAATAAACTGTGATGCAGATTGAAAAGTTAGGATTGGAGGCAAGTTGGAGTAATTTTTCTTATTATTTATTACTATTTTTTAGTTTTATAATGTCACAAACTCTAGTGCTACTCTGGGCAGTACATCCTGATATACAGTATATACTGATGTATATAAATACCTGTAGGAAAGGCCCCTCCAAAAAACATGTTGAACAGATCCTCTGGAGTAATATCTGCCTCACAACCTCTATGGAAGTTGAATCTACCGTTGCTAGGATGATTGCATGATTGCTCTTCACTGCCTGTTAAGTCATACTGCTTTCGTTTTTCTGGATTACTCAGCACAGCATATGCATTTCCAATTTCTGAAGCAAGGAATAAAAGACAACTCACATAAATGAATGACAAAAGTTATTCCAGCATGAAAATTGCAATTTCAAAGTCAAAAATAGGCAGCAAACTATGCCCTTTACTGTAGGTTACAAAACAACTACAGTAGAACAAGGTCTAGAAGCATCTCTACTTTTCTTAGAATAGCTTCAACAAAGTTTCCCACCAACACTATTCAAAGGCCTTTTATTCTGCTGAACAAAGCAGAAGGCAGAAGAGCTTTGTTTCTTCTCCCAGGGGAACACCTACACCTGTGGAAACGTTCTCTCCCACTGCAATTACAAAAAAGGCACCAAGCATTTCAATGAAAGCTCAGAAGGTGGGTAATGGCAAAGTTCAGTTTGCCCTAGCAGCCTAGCTTAAAAAAAACATAGACTCAGCAGGTTTCATTTAATAAGTGGTCACTTCTTTGAATGCATCAACATCATTGTCTATCTACAACAGTGTGAGTGAATTTTCTCCAGGCTTCTGAAGATATTTGACGGATTAAATTAATAACAGAGTTTTGCATGACGTAACATGAAGGTTAGAACCTGGGGGCACAACAGGAACATGTGTGCTCCTAAGGCTGTCAGTATGACCTCACTGTTTGGATTGCCTGGCCCCATTATCACAAAAGAACAACTGCAATTTTGACAGTATAAAGGAAAAAGATCGAGTTAGGTGGGCAAAGAAAAAAACTCAGCAAGAAAATCACACATTCTGCTGACTTTACAAGCTTTTTTCTTGCTGTGCACAGACACACAACTCTTGTAGATTGAAGGAAAATTGCTGCCACTTGATGAACAGTCTTCACTCAGTCATGTCTTCATTAACCCCTTTCTGCCTTCCTGTCTTCTCTCTCCTCCAGGCCTCACCAACAAAAGGTTTCTTTTGCAGCCAACCAACCCCAACCACAGGAATTATGTTTTCCAGTGTTGAAAAGCCATCGGTCATCAAAAGTTCATAAAAGGTGCAACCTTATAACCTCAACAAAGGCAAATAAGATTATGGTTTACAATTAACATTTTAAATATTATCCAGTCTAAGAAAAAGTTAATGAGTTTTAGCTAGGTGTCTTTTAAGATGCCGTTAGAAAAATTCATTAGTAATTAATTTAAGTAGAGGAGAAAACTGGAAGAAATGAAACCTGATAATTTGCACTGAGAGCATGATATACTCTGACACCAAATATTGCTCTGTTGCTCAGTGTAAGAACTAAATTGATAGTAAAAATGCAGATTTTTGGAAGAATTAAGAATATAGGGAGACCAATCAGGTCTCTTAAGACACCTATTTGTTATTTGGTTTTCATTATCTGATCCTATCTCACAACAGATTTGATTGCAATATGATTTTATTTAAAAATATATATAAAAATGAAAAAAACCCCCAACTGCTCAAAAGCTTCAAAGGAAAGATTTTTGATGAAGTGGGTAAGAGAAATTCCAAGAGAGTAAAAGTAACTATATTTGCACAAAGTTTTCAAAAATTCAACCTCAGGGAGACTGCTCAATACAACAGAAGAGCAGTACTAAATAGCTCTAAATATCTTGCCTATCACCAAACTCAATTCTGCTTTCTAAGATGACCTTTCCTTAAAATAAAGCATTATTATGAAATAAAAATTATTATTAACTCCTTTTTTGAGATATCAGAAATTCTTCAGATGCCATTAACGGAAAACTAAACCATAAATTTATTCAGCCATACAAAAAGATCACAATAATTTCAATGCAAGAAAATTACAGTTTTCATTAAATAATTTTTAGTCAACAAGATTTCCCTACAAAAGTTTCTGTTTATTTACTCATCTAGTTAGGAATTAGAAAGTGAAGTTAAGCTGAGGAAATCAGACTTGTAGAAAGTCCTAATGTTAAACAAAATATAAAATATTAAAAATCAGTTGCTGAATATTTAAAAGATTATTTAAAATGCTATTAACAAGGAAGACCTGTTTTATTCCTAGGGCCTGAGGCAATATTATAAGAAAAATATCTTTTTTCTAGATAAAGACATTACATAGCTGTATTAAATTAATCATTAGCAATCAACTTTTCTACTACACTGTATCTACTTTTCATGTGGAATTGTTAATATATTAGAATTACCTCTTAAAGTCTGTATCAGAAGTCTTGCTCAGGACATTTTTTTCTTTTTTTCCCCTCCCCAATTTAAGTGTTTTATCCGAATGTTTTTTTCAAATGTCTGCATGTAAACCTCACACAAGAAAAAATAAAAAAAGATGTACCACAATCAGATTTTTTACTTATGCATGATAAGTTCTTACAGAGTCATGTTTTTCTTCATCTAAGATGAAGGTGTAGTTTTCTTTAAAAAGCTTTCCCTCAACAATTTCTCTTGTGCAGGGCTAAGCTTGGCAGCCTTAGCTACAGTCCAGTCACACTAAATTTTACCTAAAAAATGGTCAAAGGTAACTATTAATAAGGCCATGTTTGAACTCATGTGGTTTTGTGTGGAAAAAGTATTAAAACTACACACAATCAAGGAAAAGGTAACTCAGCGTGGCTCATGACTCAGTAAAAACTGCATGTTGCTATCGAGGATTGCTTTCCTTTTTTCCAAGCTCAAGTACAGGAAAGATTCAAGGGAGTAAAATTCAATTGACTACGTTAAGTCAGTAACAGTAAAAAAAATGCAATTTGTTTTCACAGATCAAGTATTTGCTCCCTGTACCTGCACATTACTGTCAATCTCAAAGAGAACCCTACTGCAAGAGTCCACGTTATTTATCTACACTTCTAATATAATAAAGGTCAAATGTTCTTGAATAAAACTGTCAATTTAACATTAGCTACAAAGCACATGGACAATTTTGTATAAAGACAAGTGACAAATGCAGTTAAATTTCTTTTAATCGGATTAGGTTTAATCTTAAAAGAAATACAAGTAAAAATGGCATTTTACTTTTAAAAGCCTCCGTTGCTCCAGGCGCATGGTTTTTGTCTGGGTGGAATTTCAAAGCAAGTTTTCTATAAGCCTTCTTTAGGTCTTCTTCACCTGCATCCTTTGACACCCCAAGGACTTCGTAATAATTTTTACATCTCTTTATACTGCAAGAGAAAATGAAGTTAAAAGAAGTTGCAAAGAAAGTGGTAAAAGTAGTATGTTAGAACACAGCTGCAAATGAGGGAATGCATTGCACTGGTGCATTACATTACATCTCGCTTTCAATATCAAATATTTTAAAATATCTACTCTAGAAACAAAGAATGCTATTTTTTATAATAAACTCATCACTCCTGAGCATAAGAAGCTATTGTATTCAAAATTAGTTACTACATACATTTCTTTTACTCCTTCTACTGTAGAATTACCACAGTTGTAAGAAAAGGTTTCAGTTTGCAATTGCCGTAGCATTTCCCCAGTTATACTAATACTGCTCTTAATAATGCATAAAAATAAGATTCTAAACTTACTTTGCAGAACGAGCAGGCAGGAAGGTCTATTTTGATTGTAAACAGCAAATGTACTTCAGTATATAGGATATGAAACAAACCAAACAATACCTCCCTTTCTCCAAACAAAAGTCAAGTTATAACACCATTCAAGCATTTACTTTTCAGGGAAATAAGACGTGATAATACTTTTGCTGCTAGGAATGCACCTGGATCTTTAATAATCTTTCTGTAAGTGCTTATGTAAATTCAAAGAAACAGTAACAGTTCCATCAACTACACATTCAGCTCATCTCATATATTCGAGTGTAGGTTTTTTTTTTTAAACTCTGAAAACTTGGAAATATTCTTGTAGGCTATTTCACCAAGTCAGGAAAAGCAAACTCCGGGAATGATGTAATCATTTGGTGTGCTTTACAATACCCAGAAGAAAGAGCGAGCAGTTACAGGGGAAGGGAGAACACTGATTCTATGTGGGCAGGAAGAGTTGACCAAACCAGTAAATACATCTTAAAATCAAACCAAGTTACCTAGGTAAGGATTCAGAAAATCAGGGAAATGGCAAACTTGAACTCCAGAGATGAGCCCCACTGACATTGGGTGCACACCACAAAAAAGGGGCTGATTCGAGCAAGAAATAGAAATTACAACATAAATACTTTAAAAGCTTTATGTCAATCTCTTCAGATGGCTGTAACTGTATCTGTACTCTTGTAAATGCACAATTTTCTGCATAAATATCAGTTTAATGTTGTCAAGGCTATACACAGGGCAGCCAACTGGAAGAAAAGGTGGCAAGCAAGCCTTTAGCATTCTCATGAAGGAAGTATGGGTAGTCCGTAATCGAGGAAAAACCAGCATCAAAACCAAAACCACTCCGTCATGTGTGGTCCTTCCTAGCTCACAGACTGATCACATCAAGATTCATATGAAGGATCCTGTTTCCTGTGTTCAAATAACACAAGCTTTTATGAAGTCTTGGTGCAATGCTCACAAGAGCACTGAATTGTACGCATGCAGGCATCTGCCAATACAAACATCCTGTGAAATAAATATACTAGTTCATTAAATTGAAGTAACATTTAATAAGCTCCAGTTAGGAAGCTGATAAAACTAACTAACCACAGTGAATCCATCAAGAAAGAATGGAAAGCAAAATACATTAAATTATACTCTGAGTACTGGAAACTTTTGTTTGGTGATTTGTACGAGCAGAAAAAAATGTAACAGTGTATAGATCCCTTAATCCTTAACCTCAGCCTGGATGACTTATGAACTACACAGGCAGCTTTATTTAACCATGTTACAGTATCAAATTAAGCTTTTGTTTAACAAAAGTGCTGTATTGGCATCCAATCTAAATTCTCCTCAATAATTCAGTTTCTGAATGATTTGTTTGCGGACCAGACTCTTCAGAACTGTGGTTGATATAAAATTACATAGCAAGTCATCAATGTTTAGCAAAGTTGTTATTTTTCTGGCATTGCAACTGTGGTGCTAAACATTAATTCAAGTGTTTTTAAGCATTAATGCATCCTCAACAGCATATGGTTCTTCACCAGCATACGGTCATTTCTCATGAAAAAATAAAACCTAGTAAATGCAGTTTCCTACTGGGAGGGAGTCAGTGATTTTGGCCAGGAGGAACCTCACAGAGTACAATTCAGGGCAAGCATAACAGGTTAACAGCTCAGTTTTTCCCCCTCAGCAAAGTCCATGACAGTTTTGCATCAAAGCCTGTGCTGCAGCCACTTCGCACTGGGAATGATGGGACAAGCAAAGTTGATTAGAAGGTGCTTTCTAATTAAACAAAGTTAGCAGTGTTTTTGATGTGCTCCTGAGAGGCACAACTTTAACGCATCCCAAACTCAACCTGGTCAGTCAGTTTATCACAAGACAAACTGTACAGGATCACCAGGACAACTCACCAAATGGACAGGTGACACACATGCTGTGCAGTCACCAGGCTTCTCTAACACTGGAGCCCCACCAGGGCCTGGCATGCCACATCCCTCCTTATCCTTAAAGCAGTGGGCATCATGGGCTTTCCACAGAGACTCGCCAAGTCTTCTGCCCCCAACCAAACTCCACCCTCCTGATGAGGAATTTCTCTCCATCTGCCAGAAGCTTTGAAGGCCATGGTCAATTTGATCATTGTCCCTCATCAGATGCAGACATATTTTTGGACATATTCTTCACCCCTTCTCTCTAATAGACTTACGTCTGAAAATCCTCAGCCAGAATCCCTCACCTGCACCATTAAGCTGTCCTGTGCAGATTTGTCACAGGAGGGCAGACGGATGGTAGGATCCGTCCCTTTCCCACTTCTCTCTTATTGCAGGACACACAACGTCAGCTAGAAGAGGCAGGGAAAAATAAGAATCAAAGCAGATGAGGTTTTCAAAAAGCCCCATCACTGACGTTACTTTTAGCTTTTAACTGCACCTGAAACTTCTGTCCTACAACACCCTCAGCAAGAACAATTAACTTTCTGAAGGCTGCATTTCAAATTGTTTGGTCTTGCTGTCCTGAGGCATTTTAGTTTCCACTGATAATTTTCTTGCATATGTAAACTTCACAGAGATGTTGCTTTGTAAAATTCCAGTGTACACATCACTTGTTTATAGACTGCCCATTTTGTATGGAATTTTGTTGTTACTGTTATTTATTTCTGACTTACTGCAAGTTTGGTGTTTTCACTGATGCTTTGGGGCTTTGTCTTCTGTGAATTGCTTATCTTGTGTTTTTCATTCTTGGTTGGCACTGAATTACTATAAAACTATTTCTGTAGTTTAGCTAATTTCTGTCCTTGCTGAACTGTTAGTCCCCTGTCAACACCTTGGCATTGTCCTGCTAAACAGATATCCTGGCTGTTTTAAGAGGGCACATTGCTGGATGCCCCTGAAATAATATCTGACTGTTAGAGAACAGATTTCTCAAACAACATGAGAGCAAGCAATGGCCTACATGCATCCCTAATCTGTTGACAGAGGTATCTCGCTATGACTTACAAAGCTCCACTATCCCAGCACCTCCAGCAGAACTGCTCAGCCAGCTTTAAAGTGCAGCAACTATCAACTCTGCCTGACACTGGGCTCCTCTCCATGCTCTGGCAGCTGACAAGAGAGGAAGCCCATCAGGTCCTGAAATGTCTGTTCTCGCCTGCAGAAATCCTGGGGTTATTAGTGCTGGTTCTCCTGTGCCTACAATAGATCTCCTAGTGATCCTACTGCTGTGCTTGTTGGTTCACTTTTCAAATCTACAATTCAGATTAGGCCAGCATCGACAGCTTTTGTTCAAGTCACAAAACCTACTGGAGATGTTTGTGTTTGTGAATCAAATACCTGCAGCAATCTCCAATCAGGAAGTTTGAGTATGACCAGGTATTTCAATGGGCATTCCAAAGCCTCTGTTCACACACACAGGGACAGCCCTCAAGACAAATACTCCAATCATAAACTCCAAAGGTTGTGAGAGGAGTCACAATTATTTCTCCCAGTGCTAATCTGAACTGAGCAGAGCAGTGAGCAGCAATACGAATGTTATGACAAAGAACCAAGAAGGAGGAAGCTACATTGACTTCTGATCCTAGAGCTGAGCAGAAAAATACTAAGATGCAGATCAATTTCTATACAGGTCAAATTGCCAGTGATGCCAGAGGGCCTGATAGCTTGGAGCCCGTGTTAATCTGTTAGAGGGTAGGAAGGCCCTGCAGACACACCTGGACGNGCTCGCAGAGGTGGTTGAGTCGCCAACCCTGGACGTGTTCACGGGGTGGCTGGACAAGGTGCTGAGTGATATGATGTAGAGGATAGGTTAGTTGGATTATAGGTTGGACTAGATGATCTTCAAGGTCCTTTCCAGCCTTATCTATACTGTGATACTGTGAATGGCCTGCCCAGGGAGGTGGTGGAGTTGCCATCCCTGGAGGTGTTTTAGAGAAGACTCGATGAGGAGCTTAGTGACATGGTCTAGTTGGTGGGAGGCTGTTTGGGAGTTGGACTAGATGATCCTCTGGGTCCCTTCCAACTCAGAGGAACCTCTGAATCTGTGATACAAATGGTATCTTGCAGCTGAATTTGGAATGTGCCAGTCACAGTTTGGGTGACATAAGCGTGGTCTGCAAAAAGTGCTCTAGATTGGGAAGAGCGGGTGGCAGCATTGTTGAGGAACTCAAGCTGGTACCAGCACATCCCTAGTTTCTGAAACAAATGCACTAGAAATTTCAGATCTCTGTTTTACTGACAGATTCAACAACACATTTGGGTGCTTGTCTTAGTACCTTACTCTTAGTTTGTTTCAACTGTGAGTATTATATGAAATACTCAAGGCTGTGTTTACATCAGCATACTTATCTCTAGATTTTGTATAAGCTTTTATTTTAGTTATAAAAAGTGTAGATTAAAGGCAGAAGCTTTCTGACAAAGTCCATCATGTCTTCTGTGCCACTTTTCCATGACAGGCTCTATGAGTATGACCTCCACCTTAATTTCTCATTCAACTGGATGTATCAACAATTCATGGTATCTCTACAGCCTAATTAAAGGCAAGCTCTGATTTCTTTGCTCTGTTGGTTTGTGGTTTGGGTTTTTTCCCATTTCAACATATTTTGACTGCTCTTATTAATCCACTTCTTGACCCCATGTTAGAAAAGAACTGAAATACCTCTTTTTGCTGAATGTGCAGAAGTCTCAGCAGGATGCCTGGAAAAAGTCAGTCACACAACTTATAATCCCTCTAGTTTGATCCACGGAACGTGTAGAGGCAATTTTTTGGTTTACTACATGAACTTACATCAAACTACTGATTATTCTTAACCACTACTGGATGACACAATCTTGCCTTGCAAACTTTCTACAGAACTCATGCCTCTACTGGTTTGTTTTGATTCTGTCTCAAAGACCCAAGTCTAAATTTTTATTCTTGTGTTTTCTTCTGATGGGAAGCAGAAAAAGCAGTATTCCATCAGTTTCCATGAGACAGCAATCCAACTCTAGTGTTCTACTAATTTTGGCAGTTACCTTCTATGTCAAAAAGATAATATGGAATATGTATATGGTATGGCTTATTCACTAAAAAAAGAGACCAAAGACGTCAAACACTTACATAAATGTTAAGATCATTTAAAGAGAGTCTGTTCAAATCATAGAACATATATATATATATATCAGAAACTATTTTTAAAATCATATAGCAGACAATAGAAAATACACATTTCACAGCATAAAAAGAATTGGGAAAGATTAATACACAGGAGGGAAATTACCCTTTTTAAAAAAAATCATGCTAATCCATAAGAAGGCTCTGCATATTTGGGCAGATACAGCAAATAAGAGTTTTTTGAGAGTAATTAAGTACTTCAGTAATTAATCCCAACCAGGGCTTCTTCAGTTGTTTTAAGTGAACTAGAATTAGAAAAAAAGAGTTTACATGTTCTTTTTTATGGAAATGTTTAATTTCTTTTTCTGAGCAAAACCAGCTCCATGAAGCAGTGCAAGAACTGCTTTAATGCAAATACCACAAAATTCAAAAGGAAATTCAGAGAATTCTTGCACATCTGTCTTAAGCTGACATTGCTCATGTGGCTTTCAATTGCCTAGAGTCTTTTAGGGCAGTTGCTCTAAAGATGTCTTAAGATGTTAAGTCTTCTGTGGGTCTCAACATATTTTTGCCAGTCTCCTGTTAATATCTCTGACATGCAGGTCACCTAAAGGTATTAACTTGATCCAGTTCTCAGTGACGAGATAAGAATTGTTACAAAAAAGATGCATGTAGTACTACTACAGCTGGTATTTTCAAAGCATTTCAATTTAAAAGCAACTAAGTGCTTTGGTACACCTCAAGCTTCAAACTGTCACACTGTAACAGTGAGCAGGGCTCCCACAAAGAACAGAGCATTATCTAGCACTTATGCAATCAGTGGAAATACACTACATCTTGAGCTTCTCCCTGTTGAGCAACTTGCAAGCTCATGTAATGCTCTACAGAGCTGTTACAGTAGCTGCTATCATCAGTGTCCCCTGTGTATGTGGAAAAATTAAAACCAGTACAGAGGTGCTTGTCCTACTCACATTACTGCAGAAACCCTGATGAAAATTAATGCAGTTAAATTACTTATATTGCTCCAAGCAGGACTTCACTGTGCTTCTTAAATCTATTGTCACAAGCAAATTCAAGACAGCTGGGCAACTCCAGGAACTCTATCCAGTGATACAAGCCAGAGAGTTCAGTCAGTCCTCCTGTCCAAAAGCATTGGAAATCACACAGAATCACAGAATATTATGAGTTGGAAGGGACCCACAAGGATCGTCTAGTCCAACTCACCATCTAACACTCATACAGAGATCGAAAGCACATCCGAGAGTGGTGAACATAAACCTAGTTCCCTCACAGCCTAGCAGGCCACTCCGAGCCGGAAGGGACCCAGGATCATCCAGCCCTACACCCCCCAGCTAGACCATGTCACTAAGCTCCTCATCCAGTCTTCTCTTAAACACCTCCAGGGACGGTGACTCCACC